>JACJUM010001610.1:6890428-7148888 GCA_020976665.1 Heortia vitessoides | reverse complement strand
TATATATATATATATATAGTTGTAGCCTTGCCACACCAACTAAGTAAACTAAGTAAAAAACACTTTAACCATAAGCTATTTTTAGAAATATTTTATTCTCTTTGGCATATGTATATAAATAAATGACGTGACCTTTAAGAAGGTACTATAAAAAAGTTTGTATTGTCTTATGTACCTACGTTATTTTATATGAAATTGAATGCTAGAACCAATCAATTTAATCTACTTTCTCGAAGCGTGCCGCCCTAAAACAGAATCTGCAGTTTTTAGTGAAATGTCTAAAGTTAGATTATATTACCTCTTTCTTTTTGTCTCTCTAAGTTTAGCATGAATTCACTAAAACTACTTTAGTGTATAGAACTCGATCAGCTCCAAATGTTCATTTAGAAATGCTTATGAATCAATATTTAGGTTTAAGTTATATCACAGTCAATGACTTATACCTACGCAATATTTACGCAAAATATTTTATTTAACCATATTAATTCCCCAATACAATTACTGATACAACGACACTTTTACTTGAGTTATATTTTAACATGACTTAGACTATTTTTGTTAAAGATTAATTTCCATTTATTATTTTGTGTAACATTTACATTTATTATTGCTGTCTGTTGCATTTGTTGTTTTATTTTTATCATCATTCAAATAGTAAATAAATTTATTTGTTTTTAACTAAATTATTATATTTGAAGCTAGCTCTTAATGGCATTTTGTGTAAGATATACATATTTTTAGTTAATTCTACGATTTACAATTTCGTCTCGAAATAAACGTTGTCCTTTTATTTATTTTGTTGATTGACTAAATTTTTGTATCTAGAACACAAAACGGAGGGCGCTTTGTCTACCTAAATATTTCGACAAAATTGAAACCATATTTTCGAAACAATTAGACGGGAGCGTTGCATATTAAATTGGGTAACTTAATTAGGTTCTACCTACTTTCGAGAAAGATACCTACGAGCCAGATGGCGTAGATCTATTAATGAACATTCAGTGTATTTCCTAAATAGCTTAACATCTATTTTTAGATAATGATTGTAAAACGCATTCGCTTCTATTACGGTAAAACGGGCTCGATGGCGCAGATGGCAGTGATGCTGTCTTGTGCGCCAAAGATCGTGGGTTAGATCCCATCAAGAGCAATAATTTTTATGAGGAATATTTGTATATTTTCTGTGTCTGGTGTTTTTGATATGTATCTAAGTATTATATTTGTATTCTTCTGTTATCAGATATCCGTAACACAAGTCCGAAGTCAGGTCAACGTATGTGATGTGTAAATAGATTTATTTAATCAAAAGAATAAAAAGAAAATTATCTTCATTTTTACATTCACATATCTGCAGTGGGGTATTGCAGTAGAGTAGTTCCTCTGCTTGTACCAGGTGTCGCCTCTTACGACTCCTGGGACAGGGAGAGATACTATTCTACTCTGCGGTACCTCACGGCTTGTTATTGTCTTTGTATATTTTAATAAAAATTACATCCGTGCTACAGCCATGACAATTAAATAGAAAGTAGGTATATATATTATGCTCATTTTTGTATCTAAGTAGAACCAAGGCAAAGGCAGATAATGCGACGCATCAGGAAGGCGCTCCAGTAGCCTCTCTAAAGGCCGAGCCATTTTGATTACCGTTCGTTCATTTAAAAGGCAACGCTTTGTTCGTGAAGCTGAGAAAAATAGTTGATATCTATCATTTTGTTTTATTTTTATTTGACATTTTATTGTACCTTATTATTTCTTCATCATCATGATCATATCAGCCATTGGAAGACCGCTGCTGGACATAGACCTCCCCAAAAAAGGGGGTTTTTGCACATTATTGCCGCGACGGGCAGGCGTAATGGCAATCGCAGAGCGCAAGTTCACGACAAGGATGCTGCTTCCTATCCTCGTCCTGTAGTATTAAGGCAGTGCTGTTTTGGATGGAAATACCGCCATCTGTCGGTCTAGTTACCTCTTTCGGTACCTGACACAGAGATAGGTACTATTCTATTACACTGGTATATATAACTAATAAAAACACCCAACAAAGTTTCAAAGTGTAATTAGGTAACAAACAAAATGAAAACTACGATTCCATTGATGATATTATGTTGTACATAAACGTTGTATATAAATTTTCCAATAACTCTGCATTTACAATGAATTTGATATAGTTATATAACTATGTTGACTTCAAAACTTCACCGACGAAACTTCACTGTAGCCGCCGCCCGACTACTCCATAATGAGTCGTTTCCATGCTCCATGTAGCTGACATTACACAGAATGCCTGGATCAAAGTGTACACACACAGGTGAAACTGTCTCGCTTGTGACGCAAACTGTCTGCTTAATAAGCCCCGGGTGTACGCCCGTTTCGTATATACTAAGCTCATTACTTTTCGGAACAATTAAGGGGTATTAACGTTTAATTAACAGGGTATTTGCATGCCAATACGCTTGCAATCTTGTTCTGGCGGTGGTGTTGGGTTGCATGGCTGTAGTGTGTACAAAATAATCGATACTGTGAATTTCGACAAATATTTTGAGTAAATGCAGCTGTTTATTATTTAAAAAACGTAGAATAGTACCTGCCCATGTACCAGGTGTCGTAAGAGGTGACTAAGATACCAGAACCGATAGATGATGGTATTATCCATCCGAAACAGTGTAGTTCAAATGCAGAGGGTCGGGGTGGGCAGCAGCATCCCCGACGCCAAGTTGTGCTCTGTGATTACCAACACGCTTGCCCAAGCGCAGTATTTATGAAAAACACCCTTTCTTGTGAAGGCGTTTGACCAGTAGCGGACTTCCAATGGCTGTAATAATGATTCAAATATATCGATATTTAAGATATTTCTTAATCGGCTTTGTTTAGTGTTTCAAGTAGGTACCTATACCAAACATAGAAGAACACAAAATAACACAACTTTGCGTATCTCTTAGAAAAAACACATATTTAAACTTAGTCTCCGCTGAGACTTCTCTGTCAACACACCAACGCAGTCTTCTCACAAACATCTAACTCATAAATTACTATAACACTTACAGGGCAATGACGTCATCAATTCCAACATGGAAGCGCTATTGTACCGTAACAGGTCGTTCTTGAGATACGTAGGTGGTAGTCATCCTTACTAATATTATAAATGTGAAAGTAACTCTGTCTGTCTGTCTGTTACGCTTTCCCGCTTAAACCTCTTAACCGATTTTGATGAAATTTGGCACAGACAATCTTTTTTAGACCCTGAGAAAGGACTAAGCCTATTTTTTAATTCGAAATAAGGGTTGTGAGGGGTCGAAAAGAGGGATAAAAAGTTTTATGGAAGTATCGCTATTTTCAGAGCTAGAAACATATAACTTATTTTTCAGGCCATTGATTCGATATAAATAAACATGACATTCAAAGTTTATATAAGTTAAGGTAAAGAGGTGGTACCCAAATGATATGGTACCCAAAAAAACAATTCCACGCGGACGAAGTCGCGGGCACAGCTAGTAGCCAATAATGTCAAGATGGTCCTATCCGACGGACATGAGTGATACACTGCGCCACATTGTTTACTAAGTGCATTCGGTCGTGTGGTCACTGTGGGCCGATAAATTCATATTATGCGCCCGCTTGTTATTGATATGACTCTACTACAAGCATAGGTATACTCATGTCTATTTTGTATTTTAGTCGTGTTATATCGGTTTTTGTTTCTAAATATTACTGGAAACTATTGAATAGCTATCATGTAATATGCTTATGGTAAAATAAAGAGTAAGTACCGCGATAGAGTATCTACCTGCAGGTAGTCTAGATTAGAACCGTTTGTTCAAACTTAAGTAATTAGGTATATAAAAATTTTAATTTTTGAAAATTATTTCAATTGTTAGAGGTTATTTATTTTTTGTAAACAATTTCCAGTATTATGTACACAGAAAAAAAGAAACTAAGTACATATACCGCTTTATTCTTCGAATGACGTCTGCAACTTTACAAACCTACTTATACAGCTTACATTTTCATATTTTGTTTACTACATTTTAATTTAAAATAGATCATATCGTTAGTATTTGTTTTATCACTCTCTATCTATACCTACGTAACAGATCATACGACATGTCTCCGTTCCTAAAGTGCGTTGCACATAAGATCGTACGTAGTTCCTGCTTTGTCTTATACCACTTAAGGCAAGTCCACACGTGGTTTAACTGCTTGCATTGATAGCTCTTCAGCCGAGAAAATGGGCTGCATTCATATTGCTAGAGCTTTAGTATCTAGGTATCCATTGGAAACTGTTTTATTTATCACATCAATATGAATTTATAAGGCAGAGCTTTTCAATAATAAATAAAGTTTGATAACGATACTGTAGTTTTTGAGATTATGTGTTTGAAACGAATAAAAATTAAGATCTTGCTTCTCCAATTTTTTTAGAATATAATCTAGCATATGTTACTTGGTTAGGATGTTGCTTTATAATGAAACGAGAATATTAAAAATATATTTATGTACTTTTTTAATGAACAATCTGACAACAAATCCTTTTCTCTTTATAATATTAGATTAAATTAGTACTCGTATGTTTTAAAAATCCCGTTAACCCGCGTACATATCGCAATAAACTTGTTAACTTCGAAAACGATTTTCATTCGTTTTTTCACAATTGGGTTTGTTTGTTGAATTTATACGAGTACCTAAATATTGTTGTCCGGATGCTTTAACAGAATCAAAGTGAGTGCGGGTTAGATTTTATGATAATACGCTTCATTAGTGCATTATAGGTCCATAGTGCATTCAAACATCTTTCAAAGAGGCTAGATTGCTGCATTTTGTAGTCTGTTTACATAAAAGGATTAAGCAGGAGTTTTGATTCTGTGACTTATTTACTCTTAAACAAGGTCTATACTTCAAGAAAGTGTCATCTCGTTGCACTTTTAAGAGTACAAGATAAAATTGAACTTTACGAATAAAATAAAGGAAAAACAATTCCTTTTATTTATAGGCTTACTATTCACTTGTACCATTTTTAATTACAATATTCTACATGAAACAGTACCATGTCGTTGTTGGTTATAATATTATTTACTATCATGCTTGTTCTATGGAGAGCAGGCGTCATTCTCATAAATTTTCACAATTATGCAGAGTGCTCGGCCGGGGCGGGCAGCTCACGAGACATGCACGCTCCGACAATGAATACGAATTAAATGTCAGCATATAGACCTTGGTGGAAAGATGGTGCATGTTTTTATACAAAAAAATCTTATAGAAAAATATATGAATATTGTCTAATTTTAGTTATTCAAGTCTAGTTATACGGGTAGGTACTAGTTCATGTTTGTTAGTCATGAAAAAATATAGGTAACTACCAGATAAATGCATTCTACAACATAAAGCAATATATCAAAAAAACAATTAATGTATGTATGTACATATTTTAGTTTATACTATAACATACCTGCCTACATATAAGTACACATATGAAGATGGTTACTAGCATTAATAAATAGATGTAGAAATGTACGCATGCATTGTAGGAAAAAAATGGTAAACAGCCAAGACAAAATTAAAACATCGAGACCACAAAAACTATATTTTTAACATGTCTAATTTTCCGCTTAATTTAAACTGAATAAGTTTAAATTATGCCTTTTCTGCTAAATCCAATAAGTGTAAAAGCAATAAAACCAAAGCATTCCTCTATTTCGCTATTCTTCAAATTCAAGACAAACGAAAACAATTCTAAACACAAAGTGCATTAGTGCGCAGAGTAAATTAATTTCTATACTAAAGTGTTTCAGCGCATGCACTTATGTTTCGTGTCGTCGGACACGGCTGACGGTTATAGAAGTACCTAGTAGTAGCTAGAAGTCTGGCGGGGTACGATTACCGTCATCACGCGGACGGGCTTCGGACACTTCTATGCGACTTCAAAGAGCGTGTGAGCAACTGGGAAAGTATTTTAATAACCGGCCTTAGTATGACGAATGGGCTATGGAGATGTTTCTGTTGTGCTGCTTGCCGACATTACTTGGTTCACTGTTCCAATATTGTTCAGCAATGGATACTTTCAAAATATGTTCTTAGAGCCGTAACTCTGCGATCCGTTATTTTATATGGTGTTTTGTTATATGTACTTACCTACAACGTTATGTTAGCTCGGTTTCAAACAATTGGTATTTGTAGCTAATACTTACAATAAAAAACAAGGATTCTGTTTTAAAACGCATTTTACAAACCTTAATATGTAGTAGGTAACAATGGAAAACATGCAAAAAAAATTGTGTCTAAAAAATCTACACAAATTGAACTTCTTGCTTACCTGACAAATCCAACGGAATTCGCGACTTTTTGACTACAGCGTTAATTACTATGATTTTATAACTACATTTTAACTTTAACCCGAGACGCTTCGCAAATCCTTCTAATGAAAAGAGCACATCTAGTCTGGTCGACTTAACACAAAGGATTTACATTTAAAAAGGGTCCCCGCAAAAAAATGGGGAAAGCGGGTCTTTGAGGGGCCCTCATGTAAAAACTAGGCCAATGGGGTATGGTTATTCTTTGACAATGGATTTTTTCTTACCAATCGATGGGAGCTGCACAAAATGGCCGCTTTACAAAGCTGTTTTTTGACGCGCGCCATTCGAATTTCGAATTTGGTATGAGTGAGACAGCTGCCTACATATCTCGCTCGCTCGCTTCGGAGAGATCACAGTCTCGCGGACGGGTAGTCGCCTCGGTGTTGTAATTAGGAGTTAATATTGAAATTAAAATGAATATAAAGTTGATATTTATTTATTCTGATTATAATTTCTTTTTCATTCAACTAGTACAAGAAAGAATATCTACCTATATATAAAAATACTTAATTTAGGTAATCTCTTTTACAAAATAGTGTGGTAAGTAAGTATCTTAGCTAATTTGTAGGAAATAAGTACATAAATAAATAATGCGCATGATTTTCGCATTAACCTGACTTATTATATACTTGCCTATTGTACAACAAATACGGTGGGTAAATAATAACCATAAGACACTTTACCTACTTACTTAATATAATATTCTGCTACTTTAAATTTTTAACATAACTTCTTTTTTAATCTTGGTCACAACAAACAAAAAATGTTAAATAAACAGTGTTTTAACGCAGCTTAAAACTAGTCGTAAATATTAAAAAAAGTCTCGCAATTGTTAGAACAAATAATATTATAATAGCATATAAAGAATTCTACAATAGAATGGGTTAATGATTTTAAAACATTTCGTAGGCGATACATTAGTAATAAAACGAACACAAGAAGTTAATTCACTACACCGCCAGTCAATGTCACACAGTATCACTGCGTGAAAGCCACTGAAAGGCAAGAACCCCATAGCGGCTGGATAGGTAATCGATATTATTGTATTTTTAGCTGAGCGGGTAGGTACTACCCACTTTATTGGGCTTCACTCGATGTCTGCTTATTCGAATCGTCAATCGAGTTTTAGAGTGTGTAGAAATCTGTTTATAAATATTTAAACACAGGTTGGTTGGTAATTTCAAACATAATTAATAGATACTTTAGTCTACCATTAAATTTATTACTACACCTAAGGTGTGCTTGTATATAAACCTAAATATATACCTAATATACCTAAGCAGGATTTTGTTAGTACCTATAAGTAAATATGTTTACTAGGTGAATCTATCTTTTTATACCTATATAAAAATTTCGTGTCGCGGTATCCGGGATGAACTCCTAAACTATTGAACCAATTTAATCAATTTTAATTACTGTGTACACTTTGACCTAACTAGAGAGAGAGAGAGAGATAGATAGAAGATATGTTTATGTCTCAATTTATAGATGCGATATTTTTTCATGATAAATACATAAATAAGTTAAGACTGGACAACGTCTGTCGGGATACGTAGTGCTGTATAAAATTAATATAATCACCTAAGAGCCCAAAACCAGTGTACCATCAAAGCAAAATAAATAATTTCTTGGTCGTCTCTTGCCTATATATTACTAACTAGGTAGATACTATAGGTATATGTATATAGGACGGTGAATAAAAAAAACAGATAATGGAAGTACAAAAATAAAATCAAAATATATATTTGGTTAATAAGAAGTTAGGTACAACAAATAATAATAATATTTAACGTATAATAGATATTTCCCGTTGAAAACTGTCAATAAAACTAGCAACCGCCTAGGTAGGTATGTTAATAAACAAGCGGCCACCCGCGACTTTGTGTGAGATCCTTCTTACAGACATATCTATCGAAATTTTCTCACATTAACTAAACACACGAACTTGCGAATTGTCGTTAGTATTTTTACAAAATATATCGAGCCTATCTGGTATACCAATACATTTATTATTGATAAATTTCAATAATACATACATTAGTTGGTTTTGCTGCAGGTAAAGACTTATCAAACACACTTACACCACATTAAACATGCACAAACTTTCTCGTTAATATTATTAAATATAATTTTCTATATATCTACCTATATATAGACCAAATCAGATTTCTCATAGTGAAACTCAAGTAGGTACATACTCTAAAATTCTAACAAAAAGAAATAATTTTTAAACCAGCTTCCTATTAAAAACAATGCCAAATAATCATGTATTCAGGTAAACTTGTATATCATATTAAAAGAAAAAAAAATCATTTGAACAAAATTTTATAATTACAGTGTATTAAGAAATGTTTACCGCTAGCATCATGTGGATATAATTTCAAGGGCCTATACTACAACCAATTTATAACAAGTATATATATATTTATTTGTTTTATAGCTTTGCTTGTATACTTCTTTGATATAAATAGTATTACACAGAACATAAGTCACCTTACGCCATCTATCGTATGAACTATACAATCCCTTTACATAAAAGTACCTCTGTGTGATTTCGGATGCTCGAATCTTATTACGTAAACATTGTGCTCTCACACATACACAGTTCACGTTTATTTGATACACGTATCAATACAAGCTACTAGCCTAAGTGTGCGTGACTCGACAAGTCGAAGTACTAGAGTAGTGTGAGTAAGTTATGTCTACATCGTGCGCGTACACGGATTTCTCTGTGTGAGTCAGTGTCGGCACAGAGGTCGTCTACACACGAATGGAAACTTTCTTTTGAACGAAGTTACTTGTAGCGCCATCTAGTTGGTTGTCTCGGAAAAACTTTGCAAGGCTGTTTACGAAGAAAGTCGAAAGTAAATTTTCTGATTGGAACTTAAAAATTCTTGCTAGAGGATATCTAGAAATTACCAATTGATCGAACTCAAAAAAACTAAATTCCATTTCGATACATTTACTTATTAGATTAAATATAAAAAAAATATTTTTTGTAGCAGCTTAAATCTAGAATAGCTAATGCCCTATATGGTATAATAGAAATTATTTCAGTAAATAGAACAAGACCAGGTCAAACATTTAAGCTATTATACCTAAGTTTTTTTCTCAATACCTGAATAAAATTCAACCATGCCATGGTATGGTTTGCGACGGTTAAAGTAGATATAAGGTATAATGATTTTAGCATCGCTTTTCGAGCATATAAAAAAAACAAAAGAGACAGTGAGTTATAAAAAAAGTATTCTGTAATTTAAACTTTAAATCATTAAGTATTTACAATAAATAAACAAAATATGTTCATTCAGAAATTTCAGTTACCTTCATATTATTCACGGAGACCGCCTATTGACGAACTACTTTATCAATCTTGGTCGGTGTCTATTGAACTTAATTCAAAGTCACGTTTCAATATGCGTAATGTTATAACCACTTGAAAAGAGATCAAAGGATATCGATTAATTATTTCCACGCTTGTCTAATTATATCTTCTTTTAATTAGGCAATTGAATTAGATCTTACATGAGGTATTCTTAAAATAAGTTGGACAATATAAATTATATAATTATAGAAACTATAGACGGAATCTTAATATCGTGGGAATAGTTTTTATATTAACCTACATCTTCAGTTAAGATAATTTATATAAATTAAAATAGTTCTACGTAGTTCATTCCCCACGAGCATTTTGCGGGTTTTTTAATTAGATATCTACTCTGGCATCTATTACATATTATAGATATCAGAATTTAAAACGCGCCAAGCTAAAGTAATCCTAAATCTATGGGCATAAAAGTCACAATTCAATTAATTGACTGTTGATCGTTTCACGAATTATACACTGCGATTATGAGAATTTATTATTTGTCCGAGCTTCAAAACTATCGTTAATATTGTATTGAGCTAAATATATTCGGTGCGGTGATGTCACGGGACAAATTAAAACGCGTTTAAGGCATTTCGCTTTATCTCCAAGTCCTTTTTAAAATGTGCATTTATTTCTATTGTACATATGCGTTTCGAATCCGAAATTACGCGGGCCGAAGATAACTGAATTCGTCATCAGGAAAACCTATGTTACTTTTAAAAATAACACTTAAGTCTTTGTAATAAGGTCTATGTGTTCCCGAAATCTGTATTGTATTGTTGAAGGCGAGAGTACATTTGTTTCGCAGTCAGATTACTAAAGTTCATTGACGTTCGAGGGGCTCCGTGGTCCATGTCGCCTGTCCCTGTCGCCGGCGTGCGGCGCGAGCGAGAGGGGGGATCGCCTAGCAAATTATCGGGCGCGTCTCGCGGGTAGCAGGTGTCGATAATTGCCGTTTGTCGGCAGTTTGAACTTTGAAGGTCGAAAAATAAACGCTGGTCGGTTCGGAAAGTTCACGGATGCGCGATGATTTTGGGCTTCCCTGACATACTTACATTGAGCGGCAATATCTTGTCTATTTGGAATATATAAGTATATTAAAAAAATGATGTCACTCTTCATTATCGGTATTAGGTTTTATTATAACTAAAAAAACAATTAATAATATTAAAATTGCGCTAAGTACCTAAATAGTAAATTATTATGCAAAAATTGATAAGAAAATAGTCATGACATTTTTTAGAAATATGAACCTTGTTGATTCGTAATTAAGTCTAAAATCATACATTCTGTTTATTACAGGACAGACTGAGTTCGTGAAATATGCAATGCAGTCTTTCTAGACTACTAAATGCCTAAGAGTCTAGTCTATTTGGAAGATATTTGAATTCACAATTTTTCCATTCAAAAGCGACTTTAAATAAATTATCATCACTATATAAGTAGGTACCTAGTATAAAACAATGTCCCGTTCTCTGTCTGTCCCTATGTATGCCTATCTTTAAAACAACGCAACGGATTTGAATGCGGTTTTTTTTATTGATAGAGAGATTCAAGAGAAAGGTATATACTTATGTATAATACATGCAAACTATAGCAGAAAAACACTGAAAATTTGTCGAGTTTCTCAATGTGATGTTATATATGAACACATTTTAATTCGCTTCTATTGCAAACGCTAGCGCCCGCCGAGATAGATCGAAGTAAGGTACTACATTATTGTACACCACAAAAAGGTCTACATAAAATTTCGTGATGGTATGTGTCTGTCTTAGGGATGACGTATATGTACGTACGATACAATAACCATATTTATCCTCATTACACCTGTGCGAAACCGGGGCGAGTCGTTAGCACATCACAAATTAATGATCCGCTCACGCAGCGTTTCTGATAATGTTCCTAAATCCCATATTTTTCTCAGACATAACCTACAATCAATATATTGCCACTAATTCACACAAAAAAAACCTCATTAAACCTTTGGTGAAACCCAAATGAAAATTAGTTGCGTAGTTTTTGAATTTATCACGAACATACATACAGACTGACGGAGCGGGGAATTTTTGTTGTGTATACAAGACCTGTTTGGCGACGTTCAAATTAGCATAGAGATTGGTGATTGAGTAAGATTTATATTTTTTTATTTATAATAAGATAGATATTTAAATTTCTTGACATTTTATCAGTATTATCATAAAATGCATGCTTTTCAAATAAACAAATATAGACCACAGATAAGATATCACAAATTAGAGGTCACACACACTCACTTACGTCTGATTTAAAAATAAACAAATTAGACACATTTGTGTCTATCAAAAGGTAATTTTACTCTTTGGTTAAAGAGATTAGGTACCTACTTAACTGGGTATTTATCTCCAGTGTACTCCTACGCAGGTACTTCGAGCAGTAAGCGCTCCGTAGCGACATTTACTTATATTAAATACTAGCTGTGCCCGCGACTTGGTCCGTGTGGAATTGTGACTTTGGGCAGCAGCTTTCTTTCTAACTACCAACTTCCACGCAACGAACGTAAATTTTTCGCCCGTTTTTGCAATCAATTCTCCGCTAATTTCGGGCTTAGCGTGATATAATATAATCTAAGTTACTACTTATTCCGTAAACTATCTGCTCGTGAAAGTCTTATTCAAATCGGTCCAGCCGTTCTAGAGATTAGCCGAAACAAACAGACAGACAGACAAAAATTGTAAAAAATATATTTTGGTATATGTACCATTCATATGCAAGCTACTACAAAGCGGATATTTTAATATTACAAACTGACACTCCAATTTAATTTATATATACCTATAAGTAAACAGATTTATTCAATTGAATACAATCTTAATATACTTACCTAATGCAAATCAATTAAAATATTGCTTATAAAAACTGTTCATGTACCTATTAAATGTACCTATTTATATAATTTCGTCTAAAGATAGTCATTATCTAATGTTGGTACCTACTAGGAAATAACCTAAATACCGCGCCAGCATTTAACAACTACCTAAAATAAAATATATTTATGTATGCACGTCCTACCCAAACCGATAGATACCTACAGCGGTACTTATGTACGTTCACAAAAGAATCCCCCATTATTAATTCAAAAAGCTTTCTCCTATTCTAATGCATTTCTATAGGTACATAAAGATACCGGCGGGATCCAGAATAATTAATGGAATTCGATTCCTATCAATATTCAATACATGGAAACGTATTAATTTATGTAGGAACTTAAAAGAGCCCCGCAGGCTTTTTAAGCGTTTATATATTAAGCTGCTATCCCGCTCTAAGCAGGCTTGACTTAGGCTCGTAAAGTGAGACGGATAGAAAGTAGGCTGCTGCGTCCTTAATAAGGCTTTGCTGGGGAAACTGGTTTCTGCCGAATGCTTCGGGACGTTACTGCGATATTATATTTAAAGTTAGCACAAAAGTAGGTTTCTTTTTATAAATAAGTAGATAATACTGATTTCTACTTAATAATATAAAATATATAATATATAGACCCATTGTAAGTGACAATATAGATATTATACTTATTGTGCAATTAACATAAATCAACCAATTGCAGAGTACTACTTAATTCGATTTGAAATATTTTACAATTAATTGTACTATATGTTGGCATGGTTGTTTTTTATGTGTTCCAAATTCATGTAATCATTTTCTTTTCTACTTTAAATAGAATAAAATATACGTATTTTTGTTAAAATATACAGCAAAGTTAAAATTTAGATACATTATATTAACACAAATAAAACAACGTTTTAGTGTGTAAAGAAACAAATAAACTTATAGCTAAGTAAAATGTAAAAAATAAAAGGCCTATAGGAAAATTAATCCAATAAGAAAATTCGGTAACGTCCCGCAGCATTCGGTCAAGTTTGGAAAAGCCTCCAAGGATTTTGGATAGATGGCGTTAGGCTCCTCGTAATGACACGCGCCCTTTCTTTACAGGGCAACTAGGAACAATTCTCTAAAGCTCATTTTCTCCAGCTTATTCACAAAGGGAACTAGCCTAACCTTTTTTTCCAGAAAACATGCAAATTGTAAACTCAATTTGTAGGTGCTCCGATAAGAATTCGGTATGAATAAATTTAAATATAAATTTCGTATATCTGAATTTGCTTATTCCGTTGATTGTTAAGCAGTATTCGGCAGAATTTTAATATTTCTTTGTACAAACGCAGGATGTATTTAAATCTTATCTTTTATTCAAATAATAATAAAATATAATGTCTATCTTTTATAAATAATATTTAAATTTAATACTATTACAACATTCATGGATTCATGCATTTCTCTTAATCTTCGACTTTACGGTTTATTTAAACTTCTTGTAATAAGTAAAATTTCAGCAAGGAATAAGTGATTGATTTGGTTCACATGAAAAAATAAGGATTTCGTAAGTTCGGACATCTGCATATTTCTAACATTATTTCTAATTGATATTTATAACTGAGATGTAAAAGATTTATAGAGATGTTTCTAGATCAAGCTATGTTGCATAACCAACGGCGGCGGAGCGTCCCGACGCCATTTTTATACCGACTCACACACGCGCATTGACGCATGCGCACATAACAACACGCTCGAATTTGTTGGTAAACATGCTTTATGTATTAAGTCAATCATAATTAGACAAATACTAGTCTCGCATTCAACTCATTCGCTATAATGAAATTTAGAACAATTTTGAATTTCACAATGACTGAACATTAAATTTTAAAAATAAAATTAATATTGTTTTAAAAATTATCCACCAAAAGAACAAAACATTTTTAAATACAGTATAAAATTGTTTGAAAATAAATTTGAAAAATAAGCGTTTACGATCATATTAAATCATTTCCAATAAGATCTATCATTTAACCAGATTTTTAAATGTAACATTTCGCCCACACCCCAACAAATTGCTGATTGAAGCTGTCAGTGCGCCATTTGCTGAAGCAAACTTAAATTTGCCGTGTCATAAATAAGTGTTAGCTAAAATAGTCTCTATTGCTATAGCGTAAGAATATGAATACAGCCACTAGGATTTAACAGTGCACATTTGAAATAGTTTAGAGAAGATATAGGTTATCTTCAATCAGTAACTCATGTCACAAGCGTGTTCCAAGAGCAGTCGGCGCCTACGTAAAATAGGATGTTATATTTAGCTGTTTCCTGACGTGTGGAATTGATTTGATTTCAGCACTTCACAGAAAAAGGTATAATGAAACGATAAAACAAAGCTTTCGCTACAAATTGGATATTGAGAAATAAGTTTTTTTATGAAGAAGGTAGATGCTTTGGCGTGGTTGATACGACTTACAATTTTGAGATTGTTAATCGAACGTGTTGGTTTTTAAGGCGCAATGTTCAATACTACACAAAATGCATAAAACTGTGTTACAATGTCTTCAATACCTGGACGTTAACTTAAATTAAGAAAGGGCAAACAATTACGCATAGATAATATAGATTCCTAATAGAGACATTCAACCATGGTCTTGCAAAATGTCGTCTACAAAGCAGTTAGGCCACATTGCGCGCATTCCATTGCATTTTTCTCTATGTTCTTTACTTGATACCTATGACTATGATTTAAATATCGGAATTATTGCAGTTCATTTATATCTAGAACCTACTACTTATTTATATCAATATAGGCTTTTTATTACCTTAACAGCTTTTGAATAAATGGAACTATCAACATTTGAACTGTAGTTAAGTTTTCTAATGTTTTTACGCATTCACTACTTACAATAAATAAAGTACTCTTTTAACGACTTAAAAAAATGTAAAAAGTTAACTAAACCGCTTTTTAAATCCTTTAAAGGAGTAGTTTTATTATATATATAGGATGGTACATTAGCAAAATGTCAAGTTACATTTTTTATCTTTATGTTTCATTAAGGTCTCCGATTTTACAGCTACAACGATTTAAGTACAGTGATCTACGGTATTCCTACCTACATACCAATTAAAGTGTATGTTTAAGAAATAAAATAAACGAGCAGCGGGCAAAAATAAGCTAAAATAATTGTGACTTACATTCGATGTGACTTGAAATTCAGAACCTCATTGTTCGTCTTCAAAAAATTTTTGCATTGATACAACCAACAGAAAGTTAGTTATACATTCTAAAATTAAACAAAAATCTCCCAAAATTATACTAAACATGTTATAAATATTCATTTTTGTTTTTAACAATTATCTGTAGAACTGAAATATAACTTATCTCCTTACGATGATTAGGTACTTGTATGTGACGGTACAATGACCTCTACACTTTGGTAATATTTTTAAATAAATACTAAAGAATCTTACAACGCAGTGGTTTGAAGATCCGTTTCTCACGCGTATCACAAACAACATACACTCATAAGTTATCAGAAAGGATATAAACAGCCCAATAATTCCTGTTCGGTGCGTAGATAGTGGTTGAAATATTTCAATTAGATAGGATCGTGGCGCCCGCGTGATTTACATACGCCGACCATAGCCTATAAATCTTCGCCGGTTATTGATAGCTAATGGGACGAAGACACGAATTAACCTTTCGATACATAATGTACTCATACCTATTGTTTACATTTCTCTGTATTGTAACCAATTGTTTGTACGGCGCACATTTTATTTGTATTTTACATAGTAACTTTATAAAGAACGTTTTTTTACATTACATATGCCCTATATGATACTCAAAATAAAAGTTTGAATATAAACATTATCTATACAAATAAAATTAAAAATAAAAGTCTGTAATATCAAGATAACAGTTTTTTTTAGATATGAAGACCTTATAACAAAGCTTTATAAAATTTTATTTGTCCGTCTGAGGCCAATACGAAATGGCTGGACCGACTCTAATGGGACTTTCATCGGCAAATAGCAGATACTATTAGGAGTACCTTGGTTTGTTTCTATTACTAATTGGTCCCACGGTAACAAGAACTACGCGGGTGAAACAGCGGGGCGGTATTAGTTATAAATAGTTATCGTCAATGATAACGGCTCACGACAGTAGGTATTTATAATTATAATTAATGTAAATAATGATTTCTTCGTTATTTAGGGTGTATTTCATGATATCATACACATATCAGCTATAATACGTGCTATCGGTCATAGCACTTCTCAACATATTTCCATTATTTTGAAATTTTCTAATTGTTTTAGATATATTTCTGATGACAATTTGGTACCTCGCCTTTAACAGAAGATAATAAATTACTCCACCGGTATCAGTGTGTAGGTATACACGCTGATCCGAGCATACTCAATATTAAGTTTCTTAATTGCATTTACAGACTACTAAGTTAACTAAACTAAAAATAATTTTGCTTTATTTTTGTTAATATTAACATTGATATCTCTTTTGTAATCTTTACACTGATTTTATGACCTACAATAATACGAAGCTTAATTAAAGGTGTTAAAAAATATATATAAAAATAACAATTTGACTTGAATCCGATATAAGTCGCTTAAATCATTTCTGTTACAATATATTAGACAACAGAGGAATCACGAATATAAAACTTAAATACACATTTAACACCTAGATACATGACAAACACAAATATCATATAAATTTGCCTTGTCCTCGATGGGGACCGAACGCATGACCCTTCGCGCACAAGACAGTATTATTATCTGCGCCATCGGACTTGTCTATTTAATATTTGTATTAAATGTTTATAGCGCTTTTATTAATTATGTTTAGTGTCACTCCCTCCTGATTTGAAAATAGCAGCTTTCAAAAAATATTTCTTAAAGTTTCCATACCTACATGTCATTGTATCGCAAATATACCTACAGACAAAGTAAAGGGAATAATTTAGTTAAGCACCTATATCAATAAATTCTGTATCTTAACTTTCCGAATAACCCTGGGTGGTCCCAAGGCTGATAAGCATTAAAAAATGTATCGGACAAATATAACCTCCCAAAACATGGTGTCACGAGTCGTTTCTGTCAGATCCGCACACGCCACCGTAAGCTTGACACTTTATTTACCCTGTCGGAGCCGCATTAGCATCGGCGATTCTGGCATCGGCTTAACAGGATATCTGTTAGGTAACCTGCGAAAATAGCTCCGCCTTTTTATGCGTTCGGTTCCTTCTTTGATAACATTACTACAACATCGATATATATATTTGCCAACTAAATCTGGTAATATCTGTAATCGACGCCTTATTTATTTAGTTTTATATAAATAGCATTTAAAATAATACAGGTAAGTAAACCATATTTTGACTATATCTATGTTAGAGAATGACGATCTTATATCGTAATAAAAAAAACCTTCGCTGTAATATTCCCAAATCAATGACACTCGGACTTTTTAGATTTATTCCACTCATATTAAAGTATATAAAATATAACATAAGTATAAAATAAGTATACCTAAGTATTTCTTTTTTTTTAATTAATATTATCAATAATGTTTTGACATATTCACCATTTAGTTGTTTATTTAGTTTGTTTAAAGAGCTAACTAATAATTTCCAGTAGGTACCTACTTGCTATTTCCTACCTATTAAAGCATTGCCTAAGTTATGTTTTTTAACTTACTTAGCTATATAATATTTTCTAACACTTAAACGTTCACTACTTATAATAAAACTACTTTTTAACGGCTTTAAAACGCGGTTTAATTAACTTTTAACATTTTAATTGCGACGGTTTATTGACCTTGCGGCAACCGTTTTCAAAATTGACAAAAGATGTTGTCAACAACAACATCACTATCATATCAGCCATTGGAAGTCCACTGTTGGACATAGGCCTCCCCAAGTAGGGAGGAATTTTGCCCATAAATGCCGCGCTGGGCGTTTTGGCAATCGCAGAGCGCAGCTTTCAGGACGCAGATCTGCTCTGCTGCTCATCCCCGCCACGTATATTTGAGGTACACTGTTACTTTATGCAATTGATATACCATTATCTGTCAATTCTTTTACCTTAGTCGCCTCTTACGGTACCTGGTACAGGTGGAGGTACTATTCTACTCTAGCGGTATCTCACGGCCAACACAAAAGTTTTAGTATTATTTATATGATGTAGCTTTATATTAGATATGTACTTAAATCGAAAATAGGCATATTTACCTGTCCGTGTAAAAGCAAAATGTTTCAAATATGAGTACATATGAAAAAATAATACTAATTTTAGTCTTGTATTTAACATGTTTGACTATCTTTAGTTTTTTAGTAAAACTAAAAATAGTAAAGGAACCCCATATTCGTTTAGATCGCGCCAGGCAGCAGCGAAATACCTACATACAAAGGCCAAGTTCTGAATTAAGTATATTTCTTATTCTTCAAAAGCTTTTAGTTCCATCGAACTTTCCCTTGTTCTACGCTCTGTAAGAGGTTAACAGCCAAGTTAAAACTTACTTAGCTTTTAATCTTAACATTTAAAACTCTCCATTTTCCGTCATAGCTGGCGCATGATAACTATTAAAATGCTATAAAAATATATGAAATAAAACCACTCTTTCACTTTCAATCTGGTTCAATTTATAAGTGTGACATTTATATAAAGTTGCCTGATAAACCAATTGCTGTAATGTGTATATTGACACTAGGTACACATTTCCGTTACAATTATTTTTTAATTAATTGTCAGTTAACTTTATCACAGGTAATAATAATTCGACTGTATCGTATTTATTGTACGTTATATGACAGTTTACTTTTACTCGTTATTGATAATATAGAATATTGCAAAACATGGCCGATAGCGGTCCGTACCTACACAATTAACGGAGCCTTAGCATCGCTACGAACCAACAAGCGACCCCAACCCTTCATGGGTGGGGGCCGACCCCTCGCCCCCTTCTAACCCTCATGCACCGCCGATTACAGACCCCACGTTGTCACGTTGCACCATGCTAAACACCGGCATGCGAATACCCGAATTTGCAAAATCAAGGATTCGATATTTGAAAATGATATCGCCTTTGTCTGCTGAGTCGATGAGATTTAGATGGCGACTCGATCTACGTGATCGAGCTACTGCATTTAGTTGGAACGTGATCCGATTGTGCTCTGGCTCATTAGAGTAAACGGTATATATACACGTGATCTACTTGGCGTATATCGTTTAATTTTTAATAGGTTGTAGCGTTCATCCTTCAGAATTTAAATAACGATGAATACATTCTTTATTCCTAACTTGTATCTGAGATACAAATACAAATATATATTTTTTTTCGTTCTTGAAACAAAACTTACACGAGAAACATTCTTAGTTTATTACTCAGCAACAAAACCAAATAGGTAGTTGCATCTAGAATACAGAAATGTTGCCCCCTAATGGGTACGCCTAAGTGCACCAAACAAATTTTCCTAATAAAAGCTGCCTTTCTAATCTACCTCAATGCCTTCGTCTTCAAAAACAAATGGATCTATTAGGGTCTCAGACGGCAAGGAACGTTGCGTCAGCGTCTACGGAACCTTGAAATTCAACCCTTAGTTTAAACCGTTGCACAGTCTGAGTGGTTCGTTTGCAATGTTTTGTAGGACAAGTTAGAAGCAAAAGCGGGTTTCTTTTACCCAAAACTAAAGTGTTTATTCATATTTATTTTTTTTGTTAAAAAAACTCAACCTGAGCTTGAGCTCTCTCATCATCATTTTCATCTAATTGATTTATAGCACGCTTAAAAGTACAGAAAAGCAACGTTTTGTATATAGTTTACAGGTTTACAGGCGAAGCAAAACGCATGAAAAAATTCTAATTACTTACATTTACGGAATTTATTTTCCTTATTGTTCCCGCTTGTAACTTGTTTAGTATATTCTTGTGTACAGCTTTATTTCGCAAGCGGCGAGCCGTTCGCCGGTTAGCTACACCCTAGACAGACCGACCGGGGCAAATTAAGGAAAACGGTTAATAGTTTCAGGGAATAAACAGAAACAACCGTACGAGCTTTGGTTTTTTATATTTAGTTTTAAATAATCAAACCTAACAAAATTTTAGTTAAAATAAAAAACGATTAAATATTAAAAAATCTGTTATTAAGACAAGTTATTAATTATTTTTTTTGCAAGCCTTATTTATATACATTCTTAACTTAAACTGTTTAAATAGATATGGTACTTAATTCTAAGGGAGAGAGATAAAATTCAAATAATGGTACCGTGAAATAATTAATCCTTACAAAATAATATTTTGTCGGTAGGTTTTCTCTGCGATGTTCTACTTTTACACATTGTCTCTATTGACATGCTGGCAAGCGGATTGGATGCGAAATATTTACGCTCTATCTGTGTCTAAGAGGCGACCTCACACGATTTGCCCATATTTTATTCATACATCGTTGGGGGGGAAACAAAACACACTAGTTTTTTTAAACAAGTGAACCACGGGCACGTTTTTATAAATAAATAGTTTATATTCAAAAGGAACTTTGATTTATTAACTATGGAAGGATCTACTTGATACTACACCTTTAATATATTTTAGTTATATAAGATACTAGAGGGAAGGGAAGAATAGAGAGGATATTATTAAACAATGCGAGTGACAATGCAATTAAAAGTCGAGCCGTGTGATACCGGTAAAGTAGAGTAGTACCTCTCCCTGTACCAGGCGTCGTAAGAGTCGGCTAAGGTACCAGAACCGATAGACGCCGGTATATACATCCGTAACAGCATAGCTCAAATGCACAGGGCGGTGATAGGCAGCAGCATATATTTATATCCATTAATTTTGTTGCATATTTATCCCAGGAAATTTAACAAAACTTTTTAGAATTTACTGCAAATAGACCATCACCTCATATCAAAGTCATCTCAAAGTCACCTACAAATCGTACCTCGTAATTTGTCTAATTACGAAAACAAGAGGCTTAATTAAAATACATCACCAAATTAAACAACGGCTTGATTGAATCCTTCAATTAACAAATCAGATTAATTTGGTAACCAGAAACGCGAGCGAAATGAAATAAGACGAGAAATTTGACGGTACATTAACCAACGAATAATTTAGGCTTCATAACGTTTGTGTAACAAACAACTCGTTGAGGGCATCTGTTCCTTGCCCACTGTTGGATAGTCAAAAGCACAAACACAAACTTAAATTTCCGCATGAAAGAAAACTATATAGACCTTAAAACCTAGGAGCAAGGCATAAAGTAACTTGCGTTACTATTTCGTAGCTACATAGCTATTGTGGTGTTATTGTTCTGTTCTTTAATTTAAATTCGGCCTCTTGAGTACACAGTCTACTCCTGTTCAAGATTAAGGCAATCCAGTTGGTGTTATTGTCTAAGCAACTCGAGGACCGGAGCATTAACAAAGTTCGTAAATTAATTTTATTATAGTAGGAGCATATTGATTAAAATGTTGTAACTAACAATGTTCTCATAAAGTTATGATTATGTGTAACATACTTAAGTAAGTATTGTTAACAAAGCGTAATCGAGTAGGTTATTTTTGTTCTGAATCTATTTACGAATCCACTGTGTATATAATGTAAATGTAATACCTACTGTCTAATGTTCTAAGGATTTAACACACAAATATTTCAAATATAAAATATTAACAATGTAATCAAAAGATGATACCTATACTCTACATCAAAACAAAACATCAGTTAGGTCAAACAAATCATCCAAAAAGTTCGTGATTAACAAAAATAAGAAATGAGTTAGGTCCAAAGTGTACCTACAGCCATGAATAAAATTACGTATTCAAAGAATTATAAGATATTATCAGTATAATGAACCTGATTTCACACGAATCTAATTAACATTACTGAAATATTTATACACATGTTTTCATTTCAGTTACCTGTCGTTACTTTCGGATATTATGATGCCCATAAGTCGAAGATTCGATACGTTTTATAAAAACTGTGACTTTATCTGTCTTAAGAATTCCTGTCGGTACATAAATTGTTGATTCGTATGATCGTGTGTCAAGCAGGTGGTAAACTACAATCTTATGTGATCAACATCGGATAATTTCGCTTCACGCTAAGGTACGTTAACGGAACCTCGATTCTGCAATGCATTTAAATGCAGGATAATCCAAAGATCTCGTTCAAGACCCCAATAAGATCACATATTTACAATGTATATAGAGCCATTAGAATGAAAAGTTGTCTGAAATTGGAAACGGTGTTAAATTAAAATTTTGTTCCTCTATTAAAAAAAATTAAGCCCGATTGAAACATGATACCTCCACCCGTGAAATTAGGGCTTCAATTAAAAGTGGCGGCCATTTTTGAGCGGAGTTGGATTTTTAAAAATGGTGCCGAGTGCACCGAACCCCAATTCGATCTGATACGGCCGTCCAAATTAATGGGGGCCCTGAGAATTGTGGGATTGCTTTTTTGCGCTCCGTGATTGTAGGGAGAGCGGGGAGGGTGGAGGTTTTGGTAAGGCTGGCGAAGGATGGCAAGGCTCAGCGTGGCTCAGCCCTTGGGAGTGGGGACGCAACGGTACCGCCAACACGCGAGGGCTTGTCTATATCCATCATACATTTTATGGCGGACAGGCTTGAAAGCGAACCGCTTCAACATGCAAGTCAGATACTTCCATTTCCATAGAAAAAGAATTAATTGAACAAGTATCTATCTAATCAAGCTTATATAATTGTATTTTGAACACAAAATACAGGTTTAATCACGTTTTGAAAGTCCACGATGAAGAAATAAGGCCGAAATGATTAGCAAGCTTATTTTGCCTTACCCGTTATATCACTGAGATTTTTATTTGAATAAGGGAGTGAAAATTTCAAGCATCCTTTACTAACCAGCAAAGTGATACAACTAAACGAGCGTCGTACTTCGTATTATTACATCATAACCGTTTTACACGAGAGTTCACCCCTGTGAAATTGGATTATTCACGAAGTTTCCTATCTCCGGGATTAACGCTATCCCGGACTTTAGAATGTTATCAAAACTTCCATACTTAACGCGAAGAACTCGCCAAATAACGTTCCACGTTAAATCCTCATATTATCGAAAATCCAATGTAATATCAGCCATCGATTGCACACCTCAGGCCGCCGTGCATGCGGAGCCCGAAAATACTGTCATATTTTACAAGAACTTATCACCCAAAAATGTAACCGAAAATATTGAGTTCATACAAAACTCAACCTTAAACACGGCAACCATAAGTCATAATTTCGATAAACAAGCTAGGTTTGGATGGTTCTTCCTGAAATTGCGTCTCGCAGATCAGAGACTGGTAAGTAAAGTTTGAATCCCCGTCCAATTTTGAGAGCGGCTATTTGCATCTTTTCTTGCATGAACTAAGGTGATGTTCTCGAAACTTATATAACATTCACTTGTCCCGAGAAAATGCGGGAAATTTTCACAAAAGATTATAAGGAAGCAAACATTCCCCGTGGATTAGTAAATAAACACTGTTAGCGGTTGATTGGCGTTATCGGCACCCCACAGGCGGAGTTTTGGCTTGGAACAATTGCCACAGCGACTTGCAAGCCTAATCAACAGTTTATTGAGGCAAAAGAAAAGACGGGGCTATAATACAACAGAACACATGTAATAACTGAAATAGTCGGCGGTGGCTACGTGTCAGGCGTTCGTATGCGACATTTGACACTTTGGTTGGCACGTTCCACAAATATTGTGCTACAGACTTGGCAAATACGAGCCAAATGGGTATACCTTAGTTGTATGGAACAAATATTGGGGCATAATACCAAAGTGAATTGTGCGCAACGATACGAAATTGCCAAAAACATTTCTTGATATTGTCTCAGTTGACGAATACGAGCCACGTACCAAATTTATCCACATTTATGAACTGAATTTTTGACTTGTGCTACAATAATATTACTAGAAAAAAGAAACTAGTGTTTTTTGACAAGAATAAGCTTAATAAAAAGTATCCTGTGTAACAATTGACACAAAATTGACCAGAAGATAGAAGGCTGCACCCACAAGCTTATTACATCGATGAGGGTCCGCTGCCCACATTCGATGACTCTTTCTTGTTATAGTCTCCAGTAGGTGTAGCTTTTATGAGATCCGACATATGAACGACTGTACTGTACGTATTAAAAGGTTTTCTCAAAGATACTTACGTCTAGGATATAGTTGCATTGAACAGAAATTATGATTTCAAGGTACAACCTCACCGCGATTTGTTCCACTCTCCTCCCAGCAATAAATCAATGATTGCTTATAAAAGAAAGCAATTAAAAACCACGAGGAAGACAAACAGACACATTATCACAATGAGAAACCACCTTCACTATGTCACCTGTAATTTTGGACTGATCCATTACCTTTGCGTTGCACAATGCAGCAACGCGGAAGGGCTTTAGTTTTTTTTATTTATGCTCTAAATTTTTACGACCGCCATAAAAATACCGGCAAAAAGTTTAAACGTCTAGTAATATAACAATACACTCTCAATTTCTTTATAAATGTGGAACAAAGGATATACGGACGGGGTAAGGTGTTTTTTGATATATCGAAAACAATAGCAGTGTTACACAACTTTTGTTTCGGATAATAGAAGATGTTTTTTTATCATTTGTATGGTTGTTGCACCAGTTGCATGTTGCACATTCGCCGAAGATTCTCGTTAGGATAAACAGCAAAGAGTAAACGTTTTTCCATACGCACAATCTGTACCTAAAAATAAAATAATAGATTTCCTGTGATGGAGTTTTATCACGGAAGCTATTTGTGCGGACATTGGCGATAAATTGCAGTGATATGAAGCCGGAATGTTTGCGTGATCATTTATCATTATCAAGGTTTTCTGGCTGAGAGTTTTCTTATCAACTATTGGGTATGTAACAGATTTACATTTATTATTCGTCTATGGTTATGACTCGAAATGATCACAATAGTAACTTGTGTGATTGTTAGCATTTATATGATGAATATTTGTGTTAGTATTGTGTCTGGGTGTAAAATATTGATTAAAGTATAATATTTGTGATTCCTCTGTTGTCTGAAGTGAACACTAGCACTTGAAGCGACTTATCTCGGAGTCAGGTTTGTGATGTGTGAATTGAATGATTATTTACATACATAAACATCTATTTTTCAATCTTTATTATTATATATAATTAATGTGATTCTACAAAATTATTAAAAGTTTATTAGACTTTCATCCTAGCCTATATAAATAGAGTGGTAAGCCTTTTTTATGCATTGATATTATATTTTAAGCTAATTATTTCAGCTCGTTTGCTCGTTGTCTTCTGTGGTCTCTATAGCATAATTACGTGTCTTAAATAAGTTATTATTCATGCTGTATACTCTAAACATAAATAAATACCTAATTTATAGAGGAAAAAGTACTATATATAAGACAGAAATAGTGAATACATGGAAATGAGAGAAAAATACAAATAAATCTTGCGTGTTTATCCCAGTGATAGTCTCAGACTCATGGCTGATTGAATTAGACAGTCGTACATTCGATCCGACGTCGGCCATTAGTATAAATAGTACATTTATCTGTGATATATAGGATATGGGAAAAATATATATTTATGTACTTCCCATATTCTTTATGTATATTCACACGCCTGTTAAACTACTTAAGATTGGCTTATTAGAACTTTGCTGGGCAGTTTTATATTTGTTAGAAATGTTTTTAGGAAAATCTATTGAAGTAAATTAATGAGGACAGCACAAATGTACCTGTAGATAATGGGTTCTAATCAATGAAAATTTAGAATATTTATTCTAAATTAATTATAAATTTTAATTTGCACATCATCAGGCTCGTCCAGGTTGAAAATATATGGCGTTTTAATTATAATTAAGACTGAATTTCCATCGGCAATTCCGTCTGTATGGATTTTACAAAGTACCTACCTATCATATATAGTGCAATAGAGTCCAAGCTATTCACTTGCTAAATTTTATCATAATCAGCACCTATAGACAGACAATAACTTTTCCGAAAATATAATTAAAATAAAAAACCTACGTACGGATTTTCATCCGCAAAAAATATGCTCCTAACATTTTGGTACTCGAAGGATGATTCTCATAACAAATACGCAAAAAACAGTTAATAATCAATTGAATATTTTCCATTTGTTAAAAAACAAGGCAAAAGAAGTTTTCTCCGAGTTAATTTGAACATGGTTAAACGTTTTTCTGGTGTACACACACCACAAAAACGTGTGTAACTCCCAATTAAGATAATGCAATTCACCTCATAAAACTCGCATTGTTGAATTAATTAGAATGAGTGACGGTGGCGTTGTAACATATCTGTTCTTTTGTTTGCTAATGGAGCAATGTTTTTATGCGATCTACGTGGTCACGCACGCTCGCGTATTCCATTGAGCGGGGATACTCGCTATATATCACGACGTGTGGTCTAGAGTTTAACAAACCATTTACACTGCGTAAAACAGTGACTAGATTTGACTAATTTGCTCGTAATTGGGTTAAGTGCGAACCACTACAGATTTTGTATTTGGTTGTAATCCATAACATCATTATGAATATAACAGTATTATATTTACAATATTTTATTTGTGTTTCTATCTGTTTTTTTGTAATTAAACAGCTAGACTGAAATATATTTGGCTTGTTGGTAACTTGGGACAGGGTCGTTATATAACTTAAAATACATACGGACGGAGTTCCGAGGCAAGTCCAAGTAGGTAATATACGAGTATAATAGGTACTTATTATAAATAATAATAAATGTCTTGTTTGTCCGTTTGTTACGCTATCACGCTTTATAGGTACCTAGCTAACTTGAATGACTAAGACAAGACGTAGATAGGTTAGTAACTTTTAGTAAATAGGTAGGCGATTCTATACCAACACTTTCGTAATAACTAACACGATGTTTAAAACTCTAACGCACGGTTTAAGTTATTAATTTGATTACAATAGACTTAGTCGTGACTTTATAGACTTTTACATCCATTTAACGCCTGTTTTACAAGATGTTTTGTAATTTTGTTAATGTTCATGGTGCTTTTACATAACGGTCAATTTCAATCAGATTTGTCGACAGTAAATATCAGTAGTAGACAATATAAACTATATTTTTAACCAAAATCTGTGTATGAAATAAGTCTTAGTAAGTTTTATATTAAGAAGGACAGATAGCCAAACTGTTGCTATTTTTTAACAAGTCCGTGCGTGTATATCTTTACCTACTTATATGCTATATAATATTTACTATAGGATTTTCATACGTAGGCAATTATTGAATTTTTTTTCTTTATTATATATACCAGATTATAAACAAAATGATAAACAAATAGTATGTAGGTATAAATCATGGTAATTGCAACATGCATTCAAAGCAAACACTGTAGACGTTTAAATTATATAAATTATAGAGTTAAGCACTATAATAAAAGACAAATACAGCAATAAAAAAACATTACACACATTTTTGTAAAATTTTAATGACTGACAAAAACTGTTATCTAATGTGGACCATTAGCCAAATTCTACAGGCAATAGTAAAATAAAAAGTTATCAATAAGGTACATATACATTCTGAATAAGTGAATACCTAATTAAAATTCAATAACTCCCCCCAATTCCTGAGCTAATGTCCCACGTGTCTGGTGAATCGTCGTTATCTCCAAGTTCCACTTGTAATTTCTGAAACGTGCCCGCCGCCGGCGGCGCGCTTACAAATCGAGCGCCATGAGAACGCAGCCATGCTGGACTGTCGGTGAGAAACTTCGGCCGACTTTGGCTGAACGTACGTTACGTGCTGATGGCTTTTATGTTTAGAAACTATTATTTGATCAATTCATTGCCTAAAAAGGTCGGTAGGTACCTAACCTTGCAGTTTTGACAGCTTATCCTTTAAGTTTAAAGGTTAATCTGTCTATGTACGTAGAATTTATTACATAGTTATGTAATTAAATGTTACTTTTGATATATTCAACAGAACCCGGGTTAGTTCTCACTTAAGAATACAGAGATATTTCAGTACAATTTCATGTAGATACCTAAGCTAGTATAAGCCAATAGATATCATAATGGACCGGCTAAAGTTAAGGGATTCAATGTTAATACTAGCTCACAACATAACTCAAACGATTACATATGAATATTTCTCTATAGAAACACTTTAAAACATTGTTTTCAAACAATAAAATTCCAGCCAAAAAATATCCCGTAACTTGATCAAGTCTGTAAAAGTTCTCTATATTATTGAATCACGATGTTGATATTCATGCACAAGACATCTAAACAACTCTTTATTCATGTATAAAGTTTGTTACATTTTTATAGACTGCAGTTTGAAAATTTTCAAGTCAGTTTAGAACGTCTTGATGTATGCTAAGTTATAGTTTCGTGATTTGCCAATTCTGAACTCGAAATTCAAGACGAGCGACTATTTATGTTGGCTAGAGTACCTAGATAGGTACCCTAGCCAACATAAAGCCACAGACACAGATGTGTTTTCCTATATTGTCTAGTTCTGTGCTATTCATATACAATATTCTTAAATATTGTTAAAACGATTATGTTACATAAATACTTTCGAAACGTTTAAAGGAAGTAATCAGGAATATAAAATTATCTATTAGTAATATACTTAGTACCTAAGAATTATCAAACACTTTGTCTATTTAATTATTACCTACTTTAATAAACTATGCAAATAAGATTTCTAGGACATCGGTTGGGACGTAGGACGTAAATTAATCTAGGTATTAAAAAAAACTCGATATATATCCACACCCGTAAAACCTTAGAACGATGGCACTGAATTACACAATTCTTTGTTTATTTTGTTTGTTATAGCGACGGGCCCGATGGCGCTGATGGCAGTGATCCTATCTTATGCGCCTGGGGTTGTGGGTTTGATCCCCACCCGGGACAAATACTTATTTATGCGTAATTTTTGCGTATGTCCTGTGTCTAGGTGTTAAAAATATGTATTTAAGTATTATATTTGTGAACCCTCTGTTATCTGATGTCTGTTACACAAGTGCTTTAAGCGACTTACCTCGGAGTCTAGTCAATGTATGAGATGTTGTGTGAATGTTTGCAAATAGAATAAGTGGTTTATTAGTTAAATATTTGAAAAACAGGATTAAAAATTCCCAGGGTGGCGGGATCAACGGGATGAGATTTTTCTGTGTAGCCGGACGAAGTTGGGCTGTTAGTAGTTATCTATTTATTTAGATATATAACAAACGTAAATAAGCGCTATATCTAAATGTTAGGAGCGTTCAGAGTAAGTGGCTATAAGCCTTTGTCTTCGTTTTATTGATGAGATTAGTATCAAATAAAACTGTCAAAGTTAATCAAGAACCTAATAGAAGTGCTGCGTCCAAAGATGCATTGAACGAAACCCGAGCCAACTTGGAGGCAGGCCAATATTTGTGAAATAACCAAGTGTTGGAGAAATAGACTTTAACTTCCAAAGTTGACCTAATTCGATCTTATTACTTATCTACTGGCTTATATGTGCGTCTGACATTTAAATGGATGAGAGTATAAACTAACTGGAAAATGAGACTATAAATGAATTGTATATTTATAAAAATAATGGTATTTAAAAACTAAAATATATAATAATTTTCATAATTATTACAGCCATTGGATGTCCACTGCTGGACATAGCCCTCCCCAAGAAAGGGGAATTATGACCATACTTACCGTGCCGAGCAAGCGTGGTGGCAATCACAGAGAACAGCTTTCGCCATGCTGTCCATCCACACCCTGTGCATTTGAACAACACTGCTTGAAATGGATATACCAGTTCTAGTTCCTCAGTCGCCTTTGACGACACCTAGTACAGAGAGAGGTATTTATCGTACCTCACGGCAAATGAATTGGTATTTAAAAAAAAATTAAGCTGTAAATTATTTATTAAAATTAGGTTTATTCAGAAATTATACCTATTCGAACCTATCTTTTTTATAAAATAATACCTGGATAGAATATAGATGATAGTATATTACAAGAAAAATACACTATCGTTCATCTTTGTGTACATTTTTAACCGGTACTGTTTAAAAATCGTCGTTCTTGACATCGGTAGCGAAAATGCAACGTAGTTATAAAATTTGTTATTTATGAAACATTATGTAATGTATCGCGATTGCTATGTTTTTAAACATATGTACTGAAAATAAAAATATATCGTCATCATCATATCAGCAATTGGAATTCCACTGCTAAACATAGGTTTCCCCAGAAAATCGGGAATGTTGGCAATAGCAAAGCGCAGTTTTCTTTACGGGGATGCTGCTGCCAATCCTCGCCCTGTACATTTTAGCTACACTGTTGTGGATAGATATACCGCCCTCGGTTCTGCTACCTTAGTCGCCTCCAGCAACACCTGGCTCAGGGATAGGTACTATTCTACTCTGTCGGTACCAACGGCAAAAAATAAATCAGAATGAAGATTCATTCAGAAAATGTCACACGACGAGAAGTTCTACACTACATCTTTGTAACTATCTGTCTAATAGGTAAAAAGGTTTATGGTAACTTCTATTTAGCAAAACCGCTTTGTATTGTATTGCCTATGTTCTAAATTTACTTATTTTCTAATCATTTATTTATCAGTGATTCATAATTTGCAACAGGTAGTTACTAACAATGAATTATTACAAGTAACTGTTCTAGTAGAATTCAAATGTCGTATCGAAACATTCTCAGAACGCGCATTCCAATTTAGCCAACTGATTAACTTATAATGCCTACTTCCTTTGCCAAATTAGGAACCTTTCTATCTATTTTATATAAGATAATAAAAATAAATAATCAATCGAAAACATTTTACGTGTAGGCCTGTATATAATATTCTGGTGATGATGTTCCTACCCTCCAATCTGTATTGAGTCCGCGTTATTTACTCACTTGTAAAGAAGTTCTGATGCCTGATGGAGTATGTACCGGCCGAATAGAATAGAACCTCTTCCTGTACTTGCTGTCGTAATAGGCGAGTGCTGTGCCGGAACAACAGATGACGGTATATTTGCCCAAAACAGTGTAGCCTTTATACTAGGTAGATCTAATACAAAAACTCGTCTGCATTGGTACCTCACTCTCACCTATTTCTACCGCCAAATAGCAGTGTTTGCAGTGTTCTAGTCTGAAGGGTGAGCGAGGCAGTGAATTGACTGGGTAATGTGGCATAATATCCTCAAATCACAAGGATGGCAACGCGATAGTGATATCCTTGTGATGTTACGAGCGTCTTTAGGCTGCAGTGACTTACTATTACGCGGACTGAACGCTTGTTTGTCGACTTGGTCAAATAAAGAAAAGCTTAAATCCAACAATTTTACGAAGTTACTCTATGCGAATGCCGGTGGCACTCAGGGCGGCGTTTATGTGCGAAATCTGCGTTTCTTCGGGAGGTCTCACCCCCATCAGTGGATTTCCATCCCACGCCTGATATTTTAAGTGATGATATGAATTTTAAGTGATTTTTTCACCTATACCAATATATGTTACAAGAGTTCACTTAACCATGTCGTATCAAACATTTTATCACCTTTTAAGGTAATGTATGGTCACTTCAGACGAAAAGGGAGGAGATAGTGGAGAAATGTTAAAAACCAAACTTTCTCGGTGTAATACATACTTTTTAGTATATAATCTTCTTATTACCTTCCATTTTGGAAACAGTCTGTTGCCCTCGCTACTTTAATCCGAGGCTTAAGGTGCCACCGCGGAAACTTTGAATTAAGCCCTTTAGTGAGTTAAATATTTTAAATACCGTACTATTATATATCCTTACTTATAGTATTATAAATGTGAAAGTAATTCTGCCTATCGGTCTGTTACGCTTTTCCGCTTAAACCTCTCAACCGATTTTGATGAAATTTGGCACAGACAATCTTTAGACCCTGAGAAAGGACATAGCCTATTTTTTTAATTTGAAATAAGGGTTGTAAGGTGTCGAAAAGGAGGATGAAAAGTTGTATGGAAGTGTCGCTATTTTTAGAGCTAGAAACTTGAAACTTATTTTTCAGGCCATTCATTCGATATAAATAAACATGACATTCAAAGTTTATATAAGTTAAGGTAAAGAGGTATGGTACCCAAAAAAACTATTACACGCGGACGAAATCGCGGGCACAGCTAGTTATGTAATATAGTATCATAGTCATGCTAGAATAATTTGGGTAACTCGTTATGTAACGAAATTATATAGGGATATTCTGTAGATTTTCCTTTAGGTAAATCAACTTTACTTTTAGGTATAATAATTATAAAAAAACAAAATATCTATAAAGTTCTCTGTAGATACTTACCGTCTGTCTGTCTATTCATTAAGGCAGGGGATATGTAGACGCAAACAAGATTAATTTACAAAATATACATTATCTCAATCTTTGATAGAAGATTTTCAACATTGAAGATCAAATAGTTTTTTTTTATGCACCTATTGACTAAGTCTACGTATATTTCTAAACTATAGCCTATATTCTATTTTGATATATAAGTATATAGTTACAAACATGCATACATCTTTCCCCACAGACTATTGCGTCTTGAATATACGTATGACTTTCCCAGTTGCAGTGGTCCTACACTCATAGCTAACTGGCTCGGAGCCAACGCACAGTTCCTTATGTTTTAATATAGACTGAGCATTAACTTACCTCACACTATTCCAATATAAAAGACGCTTTGTCTTCATAACAAGCCTTTGATACTTTTAACTATCCAAAACGAAAACATGGCCGACTTTAGGATTATTATTTATTGCTTCGGAGATTACATTGAAGCCTTTGTTCGCATGACGGTTTTGTAGCGCGTAGTAATGGAGAATATTTTTTAAGACATTTACGATTTAAAAACTCTTGCAAAGAAATTAGGTTAATATTTCTTTGAAGTTTCAGTTTTTTGTCAGCACGCCATCACATTTGAAACACGTCCAACTGTTATTTTAAATTGGTCATGTTTTTAATAATAATTGACATAACGGTTTTGACAAATGTCACTGTCAGAAGTCGATGGGCGATGCGAAAATTCACGCGGACTATTTTATATTGAGACCGACACTTATGAGCCGTTGCAACTTTGTATGTTATACCTACGCACGTAAAACTTGTTATATTTTCTCGAATGTCGCAAAACTTTACAGGGGTTATGCTAAAGTGCATTCACCTGTTTGAGTCAGTTCGAACTCGTGGTAGATTCAATTACTCTTATATCGAAACTTGCTCGGCATCAGGAAAGTCGAACTATATTTCATCGCATGAATTTAGAATACCTTTTTTTTCATTATTCAATGCATTTGTTAATACGAGTATTCATTAAAAAAAAATGAGGTAGTTTTATTCCTATTTATGGATATAATGTAGGTAAATGTGTAGCTATATCTTTTATATGAATGCATGTGTATGCTTATGTATATATATATATATATATATATATATATATATATATACATATATATATATATATGTATATGTTTACATGTATGTATGTGTGTTTGTTGTACTAAATGCACCTCAAACTTCCACCAGCTTTAACATTATTTCGATCCAAAGGTTGCCTGTAAGAAATTGCATTTAGCGATAAGGCCGCCTCTTGTACCTACTAGGTATTCCATGTTTTTGTGATGTTCTTGTGTTGTTTTTATTGGAGTACAATAAAGTGTAGGCTCCCGTTACATATATTATTAATATTATTACTAAGGTGTCGTAAAAAGCAATCGGGATGCCGGAACCGAGATAGTATGATCAATTCCAAAAAGTGTATCTGAAATGCAAAAGGGAAGGAATGGGTAAAAGCAATTCGGTGGACCTTCACGTTAACCAGCCAATAGGAAATATATGACACAATGCCTTTTTCAATGTGTTTTACAGATGATACGATAACTTATCTATATTCTGGCATTTTATTTCACATTATTCATAAAACTTGATGGTTTTCGAATGATGCTAAAGAAGACTTAAAAAAGAATTAACTTAACGTCTCTCTGGCAAACGAATTGACTATCAAACTAACGAAACTAAATCTTCTGGCTGGTTCACAAAAATCCAAACACCTATAGGTACCCTAATTTACATAAAGTATTTGCATACAATGGGGAAATCTCATTACTTTCCATTGTAGTCTTTCTGCGTCTCCGGAACGAGCGGAGTCGTTATAGGAAAAAGCTTCCGATCCCTTGGGATGCTTCCTATTTCTACTGCAGTACCATTCCCGGAGCATGCGAATGCGGTGCTCGTTTCTCGATACATGCTTGAGGTGCATTTCCTGCATTAGAGTACAGATAGCAAGAAAAATCTTCAATTATTCTTTTTCTTATACCAAGGTATATGAAATAAGTACCGATACGAAGTAGCTATGGAATAGATTATCTACAGTTTTATGTTTTTGCATCTTGAATAAATATTTTAATTATATTTTAATGCTTTTGTTGTACAGTATGTAGGTAACATACGAATACACCCAGATGTATACAACTTATTCATTAAAACATTAGATACTTATGTCTCAGATTACTTCGTATAAACTACGTCTGCTACCAGACAAATGAATCTATTTAAATACAAAACTGTACTTTGTTTGTTTGTTTCTTCGAGAAGTAAAACGGATTATTTATTTTCATTTCTGAAAACATCGTTTATCGTATCCTGCGTCACTAAAATACTGCCTTTATTACATTTTCGTGTGAAACCTACACCGCGACTTTTCTTATATCAAGAGATTTTATTTTATCCGCTTCAATACACAAATAAAGAGCGATTCTCACGCTCAAATGGGAGACGGAGGAGCCCGCTTAAATCCGAAATGATTCGTGCAAAATAAAACGTTATTTTTATGCCGACGCTAGCTAGCACTCGGCACTTGCAATCTTGGCGCCCATCTTGTATGAAGATAACAACATTATATCGCTTGCTAAAAAATACGAAACAAGACTCTAAAAGTACCTAATGAACGTGAAATTTTATAGAGAGGTCGTACCTGTTTCCAAAAGTCAAGAGACTCGAAAGTAAGGTCACAGTATGCCCTGTCACATAATCTCGATGATTTTATTCGCACATTTAAAAGGTTTTCGGAATACACGTAATGCAGAAACGGTGTTAATATTGCACTTTATGCGTTTAGAGAGTCCGCGTTGGTTGATTAAAAATTGTGTAAATTTTTCGATGTTACTGAGGATGTTAATACCTAAAGTTGCTACATTTTAAGTTACCTACCTACCCGAGGATGCGCATACTTAAAAAGAAAATTTGTTAGTATCATGTAAAAAGGTTGAAAGATATTTCGGACTTCAATAAAACTTAGGTTTTAAGGTTATCGGGTGTGACTTGTACCTTTAATGGAAGAACAAACAGCCTCAATATTTACAAATTAACTTATCTTAGTCGTGCTTATAACTATTATCTATGAAGGTACTTAAACCATAAACAAATAGATACCTACTTATCCTATTCGAGCAATAATTACGATCTTAATTGGGAAGATAAGATTCCCCAACAAACATAAGACATCTAAAGTCCAGTAAACAAGGCGGAGGAAAAGTTCCATCAATAATACATGGGTTACTTACCCAATTTTCTATCGGGACATTCCCCCGAAGGGTAAACAGGCCTCTCCCGGGGAGACATACGGTAATAACAAAAATATTTACCAAAGCTCGAAACGAATAAAAAGATGTCCCTTAATACGGACCCAGATGCATCCCACCTATTATATTATTTGTTTCCCCAAAAAGGTCGGGCGAAAATATGAATGTAAGTAATGCAAATTCGAAATTCGGGCCCCGAAACGCTTTTGGGCGCACGATTTTTCTCTTTGTGAAGGCACCTTTGGGATGAATGTTATCAAAGATAGATAAGTGGGGTAGCCGCCTCCGGGGCTCCTTTTTCTAGACTAAAGCCGGGACCGCAAAATTATTCCTTTACCAAAATTGGTTCCTCTAAACTGTATTGGTGGACGTATATTTTACCCTTTAATTAAAGTGCGTATCGACTTTTTACACTTAAAGATAATTTATCGATCATATTCGCGACTGTTATGGATTTTGAGCAAATTACTCGAACGCAACAAAGTTTATATATTGTGAAATCAGTATCTTGAGAACCTTGATCTTTTTTACGACTTTCAATCGGCTTCCCTGGAGAAAATGATTTTTTATTCAGTTATATCACTAAATAGGTACCCAATATCCTGGCGTGTATGTATTCATGATAATACCTACTTATCTAAAATTAATACATTGTTAAGTAAGCCTTTACTTTTATTGATCTTTCTTAGTTTGAATTTACGTATTAGACGGTTGTTGCTAAATACGAGTGTCAATTAGTCTGCAAACTACCTATTTATATTTCACTTCCACTATTTATCGTCATAAGCAATTAAGTATAGTTGTAATTTTTCTGCTTTAAATGAAATTGAAACCGATAAATCAAACAGATTGTTTAATTGATGGTGAAACGCACGAGCAAGATATTGACTTCAATATTTTAAAAGAAATTTTGACAGCTTTTCATAGATTGATAGACCAATTATACAGATTTGTTTCACTTACACTATACGATCTTCAATGTTATAAATCATTCAGCCATTACCTACCTTATCTAATTGATGCAAGTGCTTCTGGATAAATGATGTATCTATATAATAAATCGTTTACCTAGTAGGAGTTTTTGGATTCCAGATTAAAATTATTTGTTAATGTCAGTTTGTAGTAAATATAAATAGGTGTCGCTAGTTTTGGTACCGTTTTTGTCGTATCGTCGTTCGTTTCGTATTTAGTATATCTCTTTCTTGTACACAAAAAATACATAAAGATAAATAAACGTATAAATAAATAGTCTTTGATTTTAAAAAAAAGTTCACAACTATTTAAAAAATAATAGATAAAAAATATATGTAAAATTCAACTACTATATGAAAATCACTGTGTGTAATCATCTAGTTACTGATAAATGCACAGTCATGTAAGTGAAGCGAAATGCCGCATTAATCCGCACCCGTCTAATACGTTTTAACGCCGATGCCCGCATGCGTTCCGCAATAGACGGTAGCACTAAGTAGCTATCTAATGCTATTCACGCGTCGAAATTGAAAGTCGCCGCGCGTCAAATGACTGACTGACTGAATGACATCACTGTTATAAAATTACGAGCGGCTCGTAAAATTCTACGTCCATTCAGTGGAACAATAAAACAAGATTTGGATCGAGTGTGTCACTGGCGTCAAGTTCAAGTGTGACATTATATGTTGCAAGGCAATAAACGTTTGAAATAAAAATTGAGCGCGTGCCGGGACTTGGTTCCGCATTACTTTAGTTGGCTTTACACGTTGGCTCTAGTTAAGTCTTGACTTCAATATACGGGCCCGATGGCCCAGATGAAACTTGTCCTATCTTGTGCGCGTATAAATATTTATATAATGATGTCTGTTTTTTCTGTCCGGGTGTTAAATATATGTATTTTAGTAGTATATTTGTGATTTCACTGTTGTCTCCGTAATACAAGTGCTTTAAGCGACTTACTATGCAGTCAGGCCTATGTAAAATGATTACAACATAGATAGTCATGTATCACCTTCAAATGTACAACACGAGTGTATGTAATACCATTGAAAGAGATTAAATATGAATGACTTCTAGGCAAATGTTAATTTTATATATTTGAATTCGTTAAATAAATAAGTAGGTACCTAAAATGTACCTACGTTTTTTTGGTGTATTAAGCTATTAGACACTTAATGTTTAAATACTTGTGTTAAATTTGTATAATTTTCTGATATTTGGATGTATTCAACGTATAGACACGTCTAGTATATATGCAAATTGGGCATCCTGTTGACTTTTATTGTAATTTAAATAGACAAAAACAAATGAATGCTACTATTATCAACTGGCTTTTAAAAGAGGTACATTAAACAAATAGGAAATCTTATTAAGTGATATCTTTCTCAAAAAGATTATTTTATAATACATTTAAATTTAAAATGCTTAAGAATGCGTCATGTTAAAATGTTCCTCTTTTATTCCCATTTACTTAATATTTACAGAATTTTGTTTTATTTTTCTATAAACATTTTAATAGCAACATTTACTTACAGTCAGGTAAGTAGTACTCATGTGTCTAAGTTAGTTACACCAAAGTTGCTACCTAGGTTTATATTAACAGCAAATTTAGAAGATACCTATAATAGTTCGTAGTTTAGATATATAACAGGTAGATATATAGGGAATCATATAAATATGAATGTGTTAAAAAACCTGCGGTATACGGGCATATTCATTTGTTTTTTGAGTAAAAATTACTCTGGCTTGAGTCAAGTCCACATGTCATTGACCTCGCCGCTAGTTGGTCCATCCGACGCGGTACCCTAACAGCCGGTGTCATTTGAAGATAGCGCGTTATGAGCTGCTATTTTATCATCGCTCGTAAACCGTAGACTCGCGGCAGACAGAGCAGGTGAAATTGCAAAGTGACGTTTACACGGGCCGGTGATCATCGTCTGTTTAACCTTTATTTTATTACGTTTTAATTACTATCTATATTTAATTTTTTCCGCTGATATTTTTATGCGGCTTTTAATGTTCTCCAGTCAACTTATTCTGCGTTTGGGAATGGATATAGGATAGCATCTGCTTTCAAATGTAATGTTATAACAACCTGTCAACACATAATCGTAAATATTTTTCCTAATCATATCGTAAGTATTCTGGTTAAGTAATGCCAAGTAGGTACTTCGCTCTGCAATATCTGTAGAGCCGTGGAGTACCGATAGAGGGAAATAGTAGGAGCTAGTCGACTGAGGGACCAGAACCCACAGATGTTGTTCTTTTGAAATGAATAGGTATGCGTATATTTTGAAAGGTTTCCTTTATATTTTCCTTCCTTAAAATGTATTTTGTTAAGGCTTTAGGGGATGATAAGTAGGTAGTAGCGAATCTGTGCATAGTAATTCCTATGAAAAGTTACATTGGGTATTGAAATTTTATTTTTGACTTCTGGAACTTATTTGAAACGACCACCGTGTCTGTACAACATAAACTTGTAAATGTAGGCGCACCCACCCCGCGGCGAATATCGGCGTGAGTTTACGAAATAAAAATCAGTAGGTGACTAACTCTTGCTTATTTTTGTTGCAGATGCACAAGGAGTTCGGATGACTGGCTGAGGTAAGGCATACGTATAAAACCTCTTTTATGACTTGCGTTGCAACGTTGTAGGTCGTTTAATAAACAACCCATACTAAAGTATGATTAAGAAATATTTATGTAAATTATATTTAGAAGTATTACATAGGTGATCTTTGAAGACAAGCCGATAGGGACATATTAGATACCGTGATAATTAATTAAATTAGTGATTTATATGTATAATTTGAAGAATCCTCTTACCTATACCATTTTATGATCGTATCTATCTACTGGATACCTATATATTTCTATACATAAATAACTATAGTATAAATAAACTAAAAATTTTCAAATCGAAGTTTGACTGACGCGTGACGAAGTATTATTTCTTTTAGAAGTATTAAAAAGGAGAAATCTCTGGCCCGATATTTTCATATATCTGACAAAGTGCAACGCATGCTTCGTTCCAAATATATCTGGCAGTGGAAAAAGAAAAGTTTCGTAGTAACCCATAGCAGTAACCCCCTTGTCCAATCTGAGCCTGGATTGGATTGGATTCACAATTTGGACCGTGGATTCAGCAAGAATATAATAATATAGGGCAGACCCACGGGCGTTATAATAATGCGTGTTGGACATTTTTCTGATGTCATTTTGCTCTTTTGTTTTGTTTGGTGAAATGTATTATGGTAGGATGCTTCCTATTTGGAGATAAATCCTTCGTAGGTTGTATAATGGTTTTAGCTGTGCGCTGGTTATATTGGTGAATGCCTACGCAAGATAACTTAGGAAAATTTTCAGGAATAATACTTAGTAGGCTTAGAAGGTCTTAATACTTACCTGAAAGAGAAATCATTTACCTATTTGATACTTTTTACTATTTAGGAGTGCCTAATTTACCAATAAAAAAAGTTTTTGTGAGTTACTTTAAACACAGTTAACTAAAAAACCGTTGGTATGGATTTTAAGCGATCGTGACCGTAGGAAGAGGAGGGACGTCTATGAGTAAGATTTGGATGTATGATTCATTACCTAAATATTTTGTGTAAGAATAAAAGATAATATAATTTACTAAGATACATATTAAATATATTTTGTTTTATTTACCTTCGTAGGCTCCGTATTCTATGTTGCCGCGTTAGACGACAGTAAAACTTCAAACAAAGTCGCGCAAGGAGCGTAAAGGCTGTATAAAAGCGATCAGCTGTTAGCCGCGTGATCTCAATTCATAAATGTTCGTCCACTGAAAATCACATAAAACTTAACACGTCATTGGGACTATAATGTTCTATTAGGGGCAATTCGAGCACTCCTTACGATTTTACGATTTGGCGTGTTTTTACGATGCGCCACGCGCCGTAGCTCGTAAAAACCTATGGTCACCTGTTGTGTACATTGTATCAATAAAATTTTGTCAATGGCCCTCGTTTTAATGTGCCAATTATGGGCCGATGTTTCATTCAAGAGTTACGTTTACGACGTGCCGGCGCTTCCTCAGCGCCGCGCTTTATAGGGTGAACTTTGCAATCGATTATATTTTTATGTCCAGTTTTTATAGTGAAGGATTGAGTTGAGTCCTTTCATATCTTTTGATTTTGCCTTGATATGATTTTCTTGAATAATAAAATGGTGCATTTTTTTTATTTATATTTTTAAATAACATATGAAAGTACTTTTAGTAGATACTAACAAATAAAGAAAAAATAGACGCTCAAAATGTTGTCAATGAATTCCAACATTCTTTTAGTATTCTCTTGTATTCCTTTGTATACAAACGATTGCGAAAATATTGCCTATCACTCGTCATTTCAATAAATTTCCCCTAAAAATATTACAGCAAAAGCAAAACTCAGCAGAAACCTAAAAAATACGTATTCCTTCGCCATGATCCATAACTCAAATGGCTGCATACGTCAGGAATATAAAGGAGGATCTTACCTCACGCTCCGCCTAAAATAGCATGGCCGACGATCCCGCTCCCGCCTTACATTATCTCATTGGTCAAAATACGCAAAACTAGTTCCCCACTTGGCGTATTGACCAATCAACACGCGGCAACTTATAAAGGCAATTTGGTAGACATCTTGTGTAGGTCACTCATCTCTATCATTAGCATGTGAGTGAGCGGTGCGGCAATAGTTTTGCATGTGTGGATGTACGATTATCTAGTTTTCGACTGATCGGTACAGATGGCGTTGTTTACTGTGCAGTTCATCTGCCGCGCACTAGATGGCGGTGTATCGGTGTTTAGTGATTATGGTAGAATCAGCTGGTTTTTGATAATGACATTGACTCGGGGCTGTTATTTTTAGTTAATCAAAGGGTAGCAGGGTAACCTTTGAGGTTATCTACTTTTATATTTAGCAAAATATATTTTATTAAGATTGCCGAGACTTGCAAATGTAGCTTTATTTTTATAATAAATACAAGCACGATTCGTGATATTAGAAATACCCAGAATAAATTTGTATTAAGTACATGAGAATATTCTTTTAAACCTCTGAAATTTCTTTGTAAATTGAACTGCCAATATTAATACGCCTGACCTTGACAAAGTGTTTAAATTCTAGATATGTAACTGTAATTCAAATTAGGCATATAATGTTGTTAAAAAATAGTAAATTCTTTAAAAACTATTTCTTATAAATCCACCAACATTATCTGATACATGGGTTTTGCAACAATCTAATGTCAGTATTTCCTTAACTAGGCAATTAAGAAGTACCTTCCAACATACTTATAAAATGTCATAAAATTTTAAAAAAATTGTTCAATATCATGCATTTTTGCATAATGACTCCAACTACCTATCTACTTTGAAGGTGTGTATGCTCAAGATGCGATAACATTAATAACTAGCTACTTAGCTCTTTAACTAGTACAAAAACAAAGTGTGTTGGTAACACACTAGAACAACGATATTAATAACATTTAGGAAATATTAGTAGGTACAAAATTGATACAGAACAATCACAAGAAATTAATTCTTACAGGCAACCTTTGAATGGAGTAGGTACCCATGTGTAAATAATTTAATAAGTAATATGTATTTCACATTAGATTCATCATATCGGCCATTGGAAGTCCACTTCTAGATATACCTATGCTTTCCTAAAATAGGAGGATTATTGCCATTGCCACGCCGGGCTTGATAGCAATCGCAGAGTACCGCAGCTTTTGCGACAAGGACGTTGCTGTCCATTCCCGCCCTGTGCATTTGTAATTGAATTGGGTGAAATAAAAAATAAGTTATATTTAAAGTTTTTAATCAATTAACATATTTTTGTAACTATAACCAACCTTTTCACTTACAAAATTAGAATAGGCTCTGACCTAGTATTAGTACCTACTATGTTGAATTTGTAGCTCAACACATATCTATATCATAGAAATTTACAAAATTTTCTTATAATTATTTATGTCTACTCTACTATGGACCTATCAAATATTATCCATTTTCTTGAGTATTGAATTGTTATGAAGTTAGATAATTTCTCTTTAACCAAGTTGCGACAAATAATACGATGATTTTTAAAATCCTTTGCTTAAAAATCCATTCGAAATTTTCAGTATAACTATCAGACTCCGGAATTAAATTGTTATATCGTGTCTATTATGTTTACCCATTCAAAAACGAATGTGACCATTGCACGTCCATACTATGCCATAAGTATCGACGTACCGTAGATAACAAACGCAATCAACAAATTGAAATTAAAGATTAACCTCGCATTCGGTTCAAATAGTAGCCATAACGACCCACCTCATCCACGGCCCAAAAAAAATCAATCGCAATCACGAATGTGGTAGGCGATCGGTTATAAAACGATTTTCAACTCGATAACACTCACTTGTATGCTGGTGAATCGATTTCTCAGCAATCGAATGACGGAATCAATTGCTTATAGCAACATTGTATTGATCACGCGTCATTGGGACGGCTGTTATGGTGGATAGGTACCTGTTTACACACACAGTTGATGCTAGAATCAGATATGAAAGATAAGTATCAAAACTGTTTAAATAAAATCGAGGTATTGCTTTTATACTTGGAACAATTATAGATGTACAGTCAATGATGCAATTGTTATTGTAATATTTTAAACAAACTCATTTGAAGCGTATTCATTGTTAGATCACTAACTAAAAGATCTCTCGGCTGATAGATACATGAATGAATTGTTTTAGTAATAACAATCAGCTAGAATGGTTTAAATATTTAAAACTTTTACCTATTTCCGAAATTATGAAACTAGAGCTATCCGTAGAAATATAGCTATATATATATTTACTTAGGTTAGAGATAGATGTATATCTATCTCACACAATTAATTAATTTATTACATTCAATAAGTATTAATAGAATAGATTTTATAGATAATTTAAGAATACAGGCCCTGTGTGTCACCACCATACTAATCTGAAAATTTATGTTAAATTTAAACAGGAATATTTAATTAAAGATACATATTTGAATTCAAAATAAAATTGATATTATTTAAATTATAAATTAAATTATAGGTAGGTGTTTACTAAGCTAAATAAGAAGTGCAGTAAAGTTCCTCCTTTCTAAAGCATTTTTGATACCGATTACAATAGAGTAAACATATAGGTTATTTATTTCTCCTTATAACAAAGGGAACGTGTAGGGATTGTAAAAAGTAGATACTTATAATTATTTAACAATTTGTAGTCAATTCCTTACAATAATTGAGATCCGACCAAGTATGGTACCTACTTAATTATCTGTATATTAGCTAAAACGCTGAATAACCTCGTCCAACGCATTGTGTCGATGACAGTACTTAATAAGCCTACCAAATAACTGCCAAGGCTTACGCTAGCGTCAGGAAATAATCGAAAACCACTTTTCACAAGTTTTATAGCCCACCACGGTATTTACTTTCTTTGGGCTAACCCGCTGTAAAACGATTTTGTCGATGCTATAATCTACTACTCACTATTTCCACAGAATTCCTCAATATTGCTCTTAAAATATGTACCTTGTTACTATCACGCAGTTATCTGGACCTATATGTAATGTGAACCTATCTTTTAGCTTTATTGCAATATCATATTTTCGGGGGTGTATTTAAGGTTTATTTCCAACTGGCAGAACCTGTGTTGAGGTTCGCGTGAGTATTTCGAAGTCACAAATTTGTATTCAAAAGATACCTACCATCGGAGTACACAATAATCGTAAAACGAACAATTTAAACTCGGATTTTGTCGAGTTTCGAATAATACTGGTCGATGGGACTGTAAATATGTAAGTACATAGGTTCAGCAGATTTAGATATCTACCTGCATTTGTGAAATGGCCCAATGAATACCGTCGCATTCAATATGAAAAGGGTTTAGTTACCTTGTGTCAGTAAATGAGTTCACAGTTCTAACCCTTAGGTCTATTAGGTGTTTATAATATATTTGAGAATGGGTATTCACAGGTTTATTAAAACATGCATTTAAAAACTTAAAAGTATATTCCAAATGCCTTTTTACGGTGTTTAAAACAAATAGGTGAACGAATTAAAACAACAAGAAATTATTTGACTATATTTTCACTTTCTCAATTCATTTTACAATTCATAAGTAATAATTATACATGCAACATTGCTTTAAAAGTTTTCTCACAATTTAATATCAATTATACAAACAGTTTAGAACGAATAGAGTTAAACTTTACGGGTAAAATAATGCGGTAGGTATATATTACATATTTTGGCACAAAACTACGTTACAGCAATTAATAATTAATTTTAGATCGATAATATTTATTTAAATGCAAATTAAATGATATGCTATAAGCCGTCGCTCTAATAATTTAAATATAATACTATCGACATAAAAACACTACTTACAAAACTCGATCGGGGCGAACTCGCTCCGATATCGTAATAAATTGTCATCTTTTACATAATTTTACGAGCGTTGATAGGTAGCGCTTAAGCGAGATAAGGCGAGGCACAGAATAGATACTGTATTTGTATCATGGAAATATTAGAATTGGCATTCGCTATCATATCTGAGATGTCGATCGGGATGGGGCGGCACTCCGCCGGGCGGCTTTCGAGTATGACTGTTGTTTTGTATAGCTGCTTGTTTCTGTAACAATATACGGCATTATTGTTTTGTTACATCACTAAAAACGAATACATCTGGAATATATTAAATACTGATTGGACATTCGTATTTTAGATTAGTTTAATTGTTATGTAATAAATAACTATTGAATATTCCTCTAATTGATCCTAGGCTGATATTTGTGGTAGCAACAGGGCATTTCTAATACCTAGTTTTTTTAAAAGGCAAGAAAAACCACCATCGATCTACTCAGTGTTTATTCTGGAAAATTTTCGGTTTATTATCACGAAACATTCGCGTTAGAATTTATGTTACATTTATTTGTTACTAGACCATCAACATTATTGTCTGCCTGCATACTTCAGGAATATCCTTTTCTTTTGTGACACTGCCGCTAGATTTAATCTAAATAAATTACAGACTATATATTTTGATCTGATTCCAATCAACAGTTTGGACTTAAAATAATTCCTGTTTAGCCCTATAGATGTACAAGTAACCCCTGGTAGGCAAGGTTTATAAACTCAAGTTGTAAAATAACAAAATACATAACTGGCTGTGTAATAAAATAAATGAATGACTTTTTGTCAGTTTGATTTTAGTTTGAGTTTTAGTTTAAGTTTGATTTAAGTTTTAGTGTGAGTTTAGATTGGTGACTTTAGCCAAGCAAGCTGATTGATTGACTGACTGACATATTAACGCTGGGCCTAATCTAGAGGGGCTAGAAATTAAAAAAATTGCGGTACGTTAATTTTTTTTTAAATCGCCGCCTAAGGGTGTAAAATGGGGGTGAAAAGTACTATCATTGCACCCTATACTAATGAAACTTCGCTATTTTAAAGTTATTTAAATAGAATTCAGTATCAAGAATCTTCATTGAAAGTCATGAAACACGTGCAGAATATTATTTAGAAAATCATCTTTAAAGGGTGTAAAGGGGTACAAAGTTAGTATGAAGGTTCTACAACTTAACGTGGAGCCTTAACCGCGGGGCGCTGCTAGTAATGCTATGAATAAAATACATACATACATTAAAATATGCTATTAAAGTGTTTTACTACAAACGGTTTATTTTAATTACGTATTTTCCCATCTTTTGTTAAAACATAAACGTCTAAGATTGTTGAACATTTCACACCCTTGGGAAAATATATATCTAACACTTGTAGGTGTTAATTTAGGAGAGATATAGGAGTTTATAAAATTGTAATGTTAAATCAATCAATTATCGGAATATGGTGAAACAAAACATTTTCTTCTTTTTCATTCCATTTGTGATAGCTACTCTCAGATGCATTATAATGTAAAGGAACATAGCTAAATTAATTTATTTACTTCTCAGGCTAATCAACATCTAATTACAACGATACTAGGTTTAATAACAATGTGCTTTAATTCATGCTAATTATTATAAATAGCTATGGGCTAGACCCGCATGCAGAGACGAGCATACAACGTAAAATAATAATAAAAAATTATAAAAAACATAAATATGCTTTTAACTACTTAAATACTTGAATAGAATAATAAGTAAAAAAATTAAACACAAATAATTTTAATTAAATTAATACAGGTCCCTCTTAAAAAAATAACTCTCAAAATGATAACTTCAAGGTGCTGTTTTGTCACTGCCACATTCTATTCCGTGAAAGGACGTTACATGTCGTTTTACTTCGCAGTGAAAATTGGCTCAGTAGACATTAATACCTCCAGGATAGATCTCAGTAGACTCCGACGAAGCAGTGCCTGTCTCCATAAAGTTTACAGTCATACCCCAAGATATATTAACGTGAGAGTGCGTTTATACTTATTACCCGCAAACTTTAATACTCTCGACTTTTAATAAGTTCTGCAACAGACGTCCTTTCTTTTATTTATTGCACAATTATTCTTTTATTTATTTTACATTTACCTAAATGCAACGTGTTTAATTAACGCCCCTGTTTTACGCCTGACATAAAATAAAACAGGTTTTTAACTTACATTCAGATAAAATACTTGATATGAGGTAGGTATCTTCGTAAAAAGGTTCAACGTGGTAACATTCTTTGCATTGAATATATTTCTAGATTAATCCTTATATAAATATATCGAGCATTAAACAACGTACCGCATAGGCTAAATAAAAACAAGATAGCATCATTTGCCTTTACCAACAAAAATTACGACAAACAAACTAACAAACATATGTTAAGAATATGTATTTTTGCAAAAATAAAGTATCTAATTCATATTTTAAAAATTATATTATATAGATTTTTGAAATAAATTTAAACGAGCAATTCAATTTAAATTTTAATTGTAGGATAATAAGAATTAAAAAAAATATCGTTAAATATCAACCTATGCTGTATAGGTTGATATTTTACGACCTAGAAGTACTTATTTGAGACTTTCTGCATTTCCTTTCGGTATAATTGCCGACTATTGCCATTATATTTTGAGACATTTTTTTGTGATAATAACATATTATTCTTATCCTTACGCTAGCTTGCTTTCAGTTCCAAATTAATATAATTATACTTTTTGGTCACAATTTCTAATCCTTTTAGCTAGCCATAATATTTATTTATGTGACCTTAATCATTAGAATGATGAAATAAAGATTATAAAGCAATGCTTGCTTAAAAAACAATATTTTTCCTTAATTCTTCCTGAAAACTTTACCGCTTGTCTATCATTTCTGCATTTTGAGTCCTGTCTATCTGTTCTTCATTGTTAAATAAAAGATTATCCTGTAATTGTAATTTAAATGTGTTACTATTGTCTATTACCTAGTCAATGTTAATGGATAAATAAGTTAAACAATGCATTGACTTATCGGTAGCTAATTAGGTCTTGTTACTTAAGATCACGCTCACGATCAATCAATTACATTCAAGGGCAAAAAAACAAACAAAGTACCTATAGGCAATCATCCTATCATACTAAATTAATAGCTTGTATTTTATAGGTATACGACTATCCTTTTACAACAGAAAATAATAATAAAGTAAAGGCTACTTTTCTTTATAACTTAAAACTTTCCTTCTTTTTGTAACTACTATCTATTTATACCTAGATATAGAATAGAATGATTCCTCCCCCTATACCAGGTGTCGTTAGAGTCGACTGAGGTACCGGAACCGATTGATGGCGGTATATCCACTCAAGGCAGTGTAGCTCAAATGCAACAAGGTGAACGGGAATGCTGCTGCCCATCCCGCAGCAGCATTCCCGTCGCAAATTACGTTTTGTGAATACCAATTATGGGCAAATTTACTCCTTAATTGGGGAGGCCTATGTCTAACAGTGGATTTCCAATGACTTATGTGATGATGACTGGTAAGCCTAAATGACTAATTAATCGATTATATAGAATTATAATAATATTACTTGGTTTTCCTTAAAAAGTTATCATAATAATTAGTAATTGTTATTGTAATAATAATTATTAAATAAATAATTTTTGGCCGGAGTAACCTTTTACCTTTAATTGGCATAAAACTTTTACGAATTTCTTCAAAGGAATAAAGCTTAAACTTTCCAACGTGTTGTACATAAATGCATTGCGATCTCATAAATATAGGCCAAGAAATTCTCCTAAAACACTCTGTACGTGGAGAGAATTCGGGCAGCGTGCGTAATACACGAGATGCTGTGTGTAAACGTGCCTTACGTGTGTAAACCGGCCCTTATGTGGGTACACCAAGTCGTCGGGCTCGCTCTGGACAATCTTTGCGGTCGTTGAATATGTATATGTTGGCAGGAGTATGCAAAGAAAAGTTGAAACATAGCCGGTCTCTTTCTTATCTATAAAATTATCCGCGTAATTTTTATCAATGCAAATATTACGAAGCATGGCTGTATTTTAATGATTTTACACCTCATTACTTGTCGCGAAGAAAATGGTTTCAAATTAAAATTAGATATTAGATTAAAACTGAATAACTAAATAAATTGAACATACGCTGCAACAGTTTTCTGTGAGTAAGAGATGCTAAGTAAATAACTGTTATATATAAGCGTGATAGTGATCTTTACAGTAGCCTTCGCTCGTGCCATACATAAACATATGATTATCACTATTCTCATGTTTTTATGTTATATTTAGCCCGCAATTTCATTGTCTCTTTCACACAACAAACCGAAACACACTAGTATCAACTCTATGGCCGTAGAAATAAGTTTGACGCAGACGATAATTATAAGAGGAACTATAATTATTTCTTAGTAATATTTTCATCAAATTAAGTAAATAAATTAACTGACGCCTGCCTGATACTGACATATATTCCTTACTTCCTGAATAAATAGCAGAAGTAAATAGGTCCTATCTACTAGAAATGTCATCAATTTAGTCAGCGTATATACTATAGTTATATACTTCACTTTAGTATTTCTACTTTTATAATTACAAGAGGTTTATCTCATACAAAGGTCATCTGCTTTTATATCTCACTCTCACTTATTTTTACCGTCAAATATCAGTGTTCGCAATGCTGTGTTCCGGTTTGAAGGCTGAGAGTGGCAGTGAAATTACTGGGTAATGTGCCATAATATCTTTAAGTCATTAAGTTGGCAACGCGCTAGTGATATCCTTGTGATATTACGAGCATCTATAGGCTGCGGTAAAGATTAGTATCATGGGTACGCTTATTTTTCGATCTGGTCTATAAAAAATATAATGTTATATCATCCAAACTACTTAAATAAACATTCCTCTTTCAATCTCGCATATGAGATGTCGCATATATAATAACACATAAGTACCTTAAGTTATATACATAATAAAACTAATGTTTAATACTTAGCTACCTTCATATCAAATAATATCAAAAAATAGTCTATTATTTTTGAGTAAATTATTTGTCTGTTTATTCAATTAAGGTATTAAACTACATACTGAAAATTTGATAATACGGGAATTGAGACTTTTAATTGTACATGTACTTTTTTATTTACAATAAGTATGGGTATAACTCTCTGCTAGTTTTGTATCCGATTCTCTTATATTAATATAGAATTATGCTCTTATATTATAATTAAATATATATCCTTCTCTCTTATACTTTTTGGACATACCAGCTGTGTCTCGCCCATGTGTGTGTGCATGGCACTTGTGTGTGTGCATATGTGAGTGTTTGTATGGCGGCCGGGAGCTCTGAAGTGCAGTTTGGGAATACCGCACCAACTGATACGCCGTAAAGTACTATGGCTGTGTCACACGAGGTAAGGCGGAGCGGCTTGTCTGCAGATATACAACAGATGTTTCTGGAAAAAACCAGGTGCAAATTATTATAAAAATTATTAAACTTTGGATATCAAGACTAAACAGAAATTTACATTGTAAATAATATTATTTGGTAGATTCTATAATAGGTAATTATTATCAAAGTGTTTTGTTTATCTATTTTAAGGCTAATTATTTATGTATATATACATAAAAGTAGAAAGTGACTGACTGACACATGCCTGAACCTACCTACACTATAAGGATAAGAAACTTGAAAATTTGCATTTGCATTTATAACGTAGGAGAGCGAAGATTTTTGAAAATTCATCCCCTAAAGGAGGTAAAAAGTGGCTGAAAACTTAGTATGAAAATTATACAAATTAACGCGGGTGAAACCGCGAGGCTTTGCTAGTCTATTATTTATAATATCTACTTATTTGGTTAATATTCCCAGATAAATAAATATAAAAAGCATGTAGTAAAATCTTCTACAGCAATTTCATGAATAAAAAGTAATTAGTTATAGAAAGGTATTTCATAAATTTTTATCCTCAACAATATCCACGTTAATGTTAAATTATCGTTAGTTATGTCTATTTACTGAAAGGAAAATTAAACTACGAAAGAGAAGAATTTTTAAAAATTATACTAGTTCGTAATTAAGCAACTTTTCAGAATCGGGTTTATTTTTTGACATTGATATATATTTATATGTATTGTGGGTATTTTCTTAGTTCTCAGTAGACTTTTATTTTTAGTTAAAATATATAAAAAAAGCTTGATATTTTTCTATCGCTAAATTGCAAATTTAATACATATAAGTGTAGTACTGATGCAAAGATTAAGCTTATCAATTGATTTTATATACCTTTTAAAGAACGCTGTAATCTTGTATACAAATACATGACTTCGGCTAAAGATATCTTCGAAAATATCCGTCTGTCGTGCCGTCGTGTGAAACGAACGGGGTCAATAAAATATGTAGGCAGACGCGACGTGTGAGCTACCCTGCCTTTCCTATAACAAGAAAGAATTTTTCTATGCATTCATTTTCTTACTGAATATATTTTAGATGTCTTTTTATTGGCTGTTTTTTACACGCAGAGGGTTACATTTAGAACTAGTTAACTTTCTCCAATTGATTTGGGAGTGTTTAATAAATTAGTTGAATGTTTTTTTATGGTTCCTTTTTTCTGTTGTATTTTTGTTTATGAACACTTTTAATTTAATAGTGCAGCTATTTGTTGTAGTTTGTGTTTGATATGTCTTTGTTTAAAGTAGTAAACATATAAATATACCCTATTTTCAATTCTTTTCGATCCGTGCACACCTAGTTATCCCGTGATCGTAACCTTTGCTCTTCTAATACTCTAGCATTTCTTACTCCTCGTTACGACTCGACTACGATACGACTCTAAAATCTATAAATCGAGTAAATTTGTATCTATTCATTCTTTTTAGTTCTTATATATCCGCTTATTATTTTCTCACTTACTCATCGATATATCTAATTATTTGATATTTGTATTGTATATTAGTTATGTATATATATCAATATGTGCTTTTTTTAATTTTTAGTCCCACCTTGATACCTTTTCTGCTTTTGCCGGATGGATGACAGATGACTTGACATTAAGTCCGCAATAAATACATCTCCATACTGCCGCAAAGCAGAACAGTACCATCCCCTGTGTCGTACGAGGCGACTGAGTTACTCTAGTTACCGTTCACCGACAGATGGCGGTATATCCATCGGAGACAGTGTAGCTTAAAATTATAGGGTGGGGATGGGCAGTAACATCCCCGTCGTGAAAGCTGCGCTTGCCAACACGCTAGCCCAGCGCGGCAATTATGGGCAAAATTATCCCTTTCTTGGGGAGGTCTATGTATAAAATAAATTAATACATTCAATCAATTATTTATAGATCAAATGTTTTTGCCCATTTAAAGGCTAGTTTACATAATATTGTGCCGTGCCGTGTTCTCAAAAATATCAAGTTACTCGTAAAATAGTTGTAAGAACCGATCTATGAAGTCATAACAACAATACAAACGGATTCTACAACGTGGACAACTAATTCGATGTGACAGCGAATGTCGTCGAACCCTTTAGTACCGGTTGCGGGCACAACGTGCCAATTGATTTAGTAGGTAGTGCGTGCCACAAGTCAAATAGACTCACTTGCACTTAAACGCTACTGTATTGGAGTACTTAGGTAGCTACCCCCATTTAACCTTTAAACGCTCGCCGGGACGATACTTAACGAGACAGTGTACTTGCTCGAATAGGAGAAATAACACAGAATGCCAATTTAAAAATATATTAACTGTAGGTCCTCTGTATTCTATTACTTTAGATAGGTCGATAAATTATGCACGGTGGCTTAATAGAAGCTCTTAAAAGACTTTTATTTTTTTAAATAAATACTTAATGTTAGTTTTATGGAGTTAACATCACTTTTTGTTCAAATACGAGTATAATGAAAACCTTTTATTGGTGAATTAATTAAATCTAACTGTTGTTTGACCAATTAATGAGTTGTCAGATTATTTTTATCTGATTTAAATCGCGGTTTCTAAGGTTTTCCTGAAAATGAAAATAGTTAACAGTTAAAAATATATTTTTTTAATTATTTAGGTAAAATAATTAAATAGATTTATTTATTATTTATAATACCTACTTACTCAGGTTACAATATAACAACATTTTATATAACAACAATATTTTATTAACAACAATATTTTGACATTTCTCAATAGATGTTGCTTAATATGTATGCTTGTCAATTTGTTCCTTAGTTTTTAGACCTTAAAACAGATAAATTTAGCAATACTCAAATTAATTACTATTGTGTTATTGATTACAAAAACATGGTATTTTATCTCAAAACATCTATGATCTTGATCAAATGCCTAGGTACATTTGATCCTGATTATGGATGTAATGTAGATGGACAAATACACGTAGGTAAACATATAATTGGGACATAAAATCTTATTTTAAAAAAGCTCTTGTTAAGTATAATGATGGCTGTGACGAGGTTCTTGTAATAAACTTATCGGCACTTAGACACTTTCCGAAATAGATAGCAGAGTGTGTAATGGTTCAGACCGCATAAATATTTCTTTCATTGATTGTTGGGCGCTTAGATAACATTTGACTTTGTTTATTGTGGTGGATGGTAAAAGCTGATATTTATCATCGTTAACACCTAAATTCAGTGAAATTATTTATAGGTTGATAAAGTATTGTGGTAACTGAACAGGAGGAAAATTTAAATCCACAACAATTCTGTGACAAAAGAACACATAACTCATTCGAAATAATGACGGAGCAACATTAAAAATGACAATTTATTTTTTTAATTAACGCGCCTACTCCGCGACACGCTTTGATGTCCAAAAAGAGTTTCCATACGATAATTAATAAAAATAAGATCAACGGCACGAGAATTGGAAATTTTGAGGCGTCACGTCAATAAATTCCAGGGGCACGCAACATTTCTCCAACACCAGCACTGGTATACGCTTTGACACTAAAGCGATACTGTCTCATTAACAAAGAGGCACTGCTCGTTGTGGTAAGTTACTAGCGGCCATGGCCGTAAAGCCAGCCACTTGATTGGTGGGCAAACATTGGCCCCGATGTATAACTTACCCCTGGTGGGTTAGGCTTGCGATGTTTATCTTCCACCGCAAGCTCTTTACTGAAACTGTTAAGTTTGCTAACTTATTAATGACAACCTGTGATAGCAGAATATTGGATCAGAGCCGGGACCTCTCAGCAAAATCTATCGTACTATATTGGCCGTGTACCTACAGCAAAATGTTTTATAATGTTGCACATACTGATTGTAGCTGTTCAATTTTTAAATTAATAGCTGATTACAAGTTCACATAACGGCGTTCACAAAGTGCTAATTTAGCCAGTGAAGGGATATCACAGCATATAAAGAAGCCCGAAATGTTTACATTACTGTATTTTAGGTACATTAATAAGGTGTCAAGTGTAATCTTAATCTGCTAAAATACCTACGTCCTGTGAGGTTAGCCCTCGCGGGAACTGGTTTGATGAACGCCACGAGCACTTACGTACCGACTTTATGTGGCACGCGAGTCATACCTTTTTAAATATAGGAATATATGTATTTTACAGCATTACCCATCCGCGTATATTTTAAGCCGCTCATTCAAATATCGACCTTCCGGCATAACATATATTTAAAATGCTGAGTAAATCTCCAATAAACAATTATAATTTATAAATATTGTAAACAGAAAAGGTTGTAGACGACCTTCGCGCACCGAATTCACGCGCAAACAAATATGTATTTAAATTTTATATGTACCATTAAAAAAGTTAAGAGATTAAAGAAGATACTGGCAGTTACGAGATCAGATTAAAAAAGTTGTTTCTTCTGAATCGGCAATCGCAAAATAAACCGTGAAACAACATCGGATGTTGAACGAACGGAGCGGTCGCACGCGATCGAATGATTAAGCTACTTGTGCAACATCGATTTCGCAGTCTATAAAGAATTCGTTTTCATTTAATCGCTTAGGCAATTTTCAATCGCCGATATACTAACGAGAGTTGCCGTGAGAGTGAATGTTTTCCATTTATCAAGATGAAGTGTCAATAAGAGTTCGTTCTTTTGAAATTATTAACACATAATAATGTAATTTTATGGTTTCTTTTAATGGAACGCGGGGCTGAGCCGGGGTTCGAAGCGGGGCCCTAATAATGCCTGATATTAATGGACCGGCCTCTTGGAGGTGTGCAGTCACTTCTACGGTATATACGCTCCGATTACTTAGAGCCTTTTAGTACTTATATGCTCATAGTGTACTTACATGAGTAAAGTAGGCAATGGGCACGGCATGATTCTCATTGGTTCTTATTGACATTTTTTTATTAATAATAATTTAACGTGTAAATAAACACTTATTTGCAAGATATTTCATTGAATCCTGTTAAATGAAATACGATAAAAAAAACAAGATGTAATTGTGACCATGAACTTTTTAAAAGCCGGATATCTCCTGCTTATCATATTTACTCATCGAATGCATATGAAGTAGATATTTTATTGCAATAAACTTACAGTTTTATACCTTCGCACTATGTTCCCTATATGTAGATATGCAAACTATTTAAATGGTTTGCTGATAAACTTTATTAAAGAAATGTATATAATGTAGGTACCTGAAATTGTGGGTGAAAACATAGAATATTTAAATAATCCCTTTCTTGGAACTAACAAAGAATTAATTTCCCTGTTTAAAAAATAATTCAACCCGTAGCTAATTACAATTTACAGCCACATGCTTCTAGCACCACGATCGATCGATCAAGCGTTCGTTCGAATAACACAACTTGTCTCATAACTTACTGCGGTCTAATATGCCATTAACACTTTATCTAACTCGCCCAAAATATCGACGGGTTTGTTATAAAGCTAGCTTGCATGGCGAGGCGCACGGCTCAAATGGATCTCGAAAACAACCACTTATTTTGACAACATATAACACTGAATAGATCGTAAATGCAACTTATTCATACGCGACAACAATCCTTAAAACCTAACATGTAAAGTACATTTTACTACTGAACAATTTATAAAATATGAGGCTCTTTTCTTTAGTTACGCTAGACCTTAATTTTAATTTGGAATGAGCTTTTTATAGAGGACTGAAGAGACGCAATTTTTCATAAGTGATGAGGCGGCACTGATTGTGTATATTGGATAAATATTTTTAAGAAAAACTCGGGCGTCGGAAAAATGTGGCGTGTAATAAATATAAAACGAAAGCCGCGACGACACGTGGAACTAATCGTTTGATTATACGTCCTACGAGTCGGTCCCGAAGGCTAATCAGCTCCGGAGGATTTGTGGGATATCGCCCTTTAATACCAATCCCGATCCCATTTAAATATATTTGCATACAAACTCGGGCCATATTTAAAAAAAGGAAAATGTTTAATAATTTTAGAACACAGAATTGGCGTGAGCCGCGAAGTAAAGCTATTTACTTACAAACTGAAATAAGGCCCACAGATGTGCGTAACGATTTAATCCCGCCAAAAATCCACATTGCTATATTTGCTCCGAATACCCAAATTAATACAAATGAACGGCTAATCTACATTTTTGTCGTGCGCTTTAATATGAAATTCCTAACAATACCCATTTTTCCCTTCAGACGAGTTTTTGTGCCTTACATTCTTTGTATTACGAATTGTCTAATTTATAATGTAGACTTATTATATGAGTATCGAAACTTTTTATAATATCGAAGAATATTAAAATTTTCTTAATGCTGATTTATGAAGCGAATCAGGGATACATACCTACTTCAGTTAAGGCCTCCTGGGCTATAATGTTTAGTAAATTAAGCCCCAATTTACATTTTAATAGCTTTGGACTCTTCACATACATATTTTGCTAGAATTTACACGTATCGGATTGTCAGCCAAAGGCAATTGGAAACTCATAAAAATGCTATAAAATTGGATCGTAAAAGAATTGTAATTCCCTTGCGTATATATTTTTTAAAGTGAACTCGAAACCCGAAACGGTACTACTTGTGAAATGTTAGGCAACATGCTGCCGAATAAAATTTAACATCAGGAAAATACATAGTGGGATAATAAATATAATTTAAATATAAATTACTTTTCATAAGTCCATATATATTTAACCAATTTAGTAATAAATTATTAAGACTTTTAATACATACCTATAGTATCGCGTTTCTTTAATAGATAGATACTATCTACTGATATACTGTAGAAGTTACCCCATTCAACTTTTGAAAGAATTCGGGAACGGCGCGCGCTCCCGTGTTTCTTATCAAAATAAAAGCGGAACTTTTAAGATTTTATTTAGGTGAGAGCTCTTTTTCCCTCTGCCAAGTTTTCCCATCACGAACCCCGCTGGGTTGCGCCACAGCACAAACTCAATTATTTATAGCTCGATATCTGCGTAATGAATTGTACTTGTGAAATATTTATTTGTATTTAAATTGATTGAACTAGTGTGAAAATACAGCAAGTAAAAACATCGTAGGTACACTTATATTGGTTGAATCATAAACAAAAAACGTTTAGTTCTTAAACTAGACTAGAAATTAAACATTAAACATTATCTACTTTAAGTAAACACAACCACTCAAAAGGCTTCCATAAAAATATCAACACACAAATACCTAAACAGTTTCGAACAAATACAATAAGGAATGCGTATTTATAACAAGAATTATTTAAAAGGATAATGTAATTTTCGCACAGAAATAAATGTGCCCCTCTGTAATTATCCTTTGCAACCAAACAGAAGCGCTACAAAAGAAATTACTCGGACCCCAAACGTGTTTCCATTACTTTGATTAAGAAACCTCTAACGTTAGTATTTAACTTTTAACTATCTCCGTGTGTGTATGCCTTCAGAAATCTAACATTCTTTCACGTAGGCTCGAAAGTGCACTTTATTTTTATGGTTATAGAATCTTTACTCGTGCAGAGTGCGTTGGCGTTTCGGATGTTCCATGTTGGCGTGGCGGGGTATCGATTGGTAGGAGCCCAGTCGATACAATCGGTTCTATTTACGCTTACCTATTTATATCGAGTTTCCTACCTGATCGGGCCGGTCTGACGGTGTGTATGTACGTATGCGGCACGAAAACATTGGATTACCAGTTTTAAAGTATTAGCCGAGATATTTAGGAGTTTGTTTGTATGCGTCAGGGATGTAACAGCGTATATTGTGTTGTTACGCGTACAGGTTTCACAAGAAAGGATTTTAGAGGGTATTTATTTGTTTTACATTGTTCTTGGAATACTTACAATTTATGGTTTTGTATATACATTGTAATTTGTATTATATTGGTATTATATTACTGATTAAAATAATAGTTTATGAAAGTAATTATTTAATATTTATCAGGGACAGAATATATTTTGTTTTATGAATCTTATAAATATGATTCTAAATTATTATCAAATGTATTGTTTTCTTGTATGAAATAGTATAAGAATTGATCTATTTGGTTCAGATAAGTATCACTACAAGTAGTGAGTAAATAAGCACTACTTGGTCATTTGTATAGCAACCTAATTCAACATGAGCTGAAGTATTGAAATACCCATTCCACAGTTCAATACATTCCTACCTACATAGTTCTGCGATAGGTATATCAATATTTGCCGACAAAACGGGAGAGGTAGATCATTGACTTGCGCGCGGTGAGTTCGTTCCGTGCTATTGATAAAACAGCTCGGGACGAATGCGTTGTGTTCGAAATCTACTATTCATTATTATTTTTATTATTCATTATATTATGTTATATACCGTTGCCCGATTATATATTATGTCAATACTATACTGTACTGATACTGGCATGTTTGTTAGAAAAATGCCCTCTTAAAAATTATAAAAATAGGAATTATAATAAATTAATTATTTAATTTTTAATTGCTGCTCCCAATTCACCCCTCTTTCCTTGATGCAAATAACTGTAATTTGTCTTAATTAAACTTCTCAATAAAACCTAAAAAATTCCAGCCACTAATATAGGTTGTTATTAATATGTAAAATAAAAATTACTTATTCAAAATGTGGTGGGTGGAATGAACTAAGCACCATACTTCCGTCACTGTATACAGTACGTAGGCGTTTGTGTCATGGCTGCTTTCTAATTTGTATAAATATAAGGCTAAGAAATTATTGTCGACAACTGTTCGACAGTTTACATTATTATCAATAATAAAACTTGATAGAGTATCTAACAGACAATTAATCTTTATCTAATAAACAAAACCATTAGTTCCATACCGTGATGCAACGTTAAACACACACATATCATAATTTTCACTCATTTTTCTTCAAATGAAGGAAGCATTTCAATGATTTTGATAAGAAAAATTCCAAGCATTTTATCTCTTGGATTATTTTTATTTATTACTGTATTTTGTTTAATTTTTTTTTACATTTAAATCGTATGTTTGTATTTAACTGGTAGTCCTGGGCATATTTATAAAGGCGAAGAATAAGTCTCGACATGAAAAAGCTAATTATTCCGGATTTGTCCGGTAAGGTAGCGAATGTCATATCAAGTGGACACGTGCCGCCCTTTTTACTGCCCGTAAACCGAAGATTACTGCTCATCTTTCTTGTTAACGACCGGTGGAATTGTTTATAGTTAAAAAGGCACCAAGTGGACTTGTCGAATTAACGACCAAGAATATTTATGTTTATAGTTCTCCTAAGTTTGAGCGCCGATTGTTTCTGTTAAGCGCCGCGCTGTGATTGGTTGAGCTTTATGAACCTCAGAGACTGGTTTCTGATTCTTCACACAATAGTATCTACTGCAATTACCCGGCTGCATTTAATATTGTTTAAAGCTATTGAGAAAACAATTGTATCCGTCCATGCTTAGATTTTGGGGAATTTGAAAGCCTAATTGCCTTTAAGTTTGAGAGACAGATCAAAAACTATTTGATAAGATATCAATATGGTGTAAAAGATGATGTTGTTACAACAATAGGTTAGAAATATTAAGTTGATTCGAACATTTCGAAAGGATGAATAAAAGTAGAATGACTGCGCAAATACGAGTATATAGAACGGAAGTGATGAAAAGAGTTGGTATAGAATGACCTAGACGAATATATATTAACCTGGTAGAAGAGGTATTGAAGAAGGATTCGGTCAGAAGTACCACGAATTAACGAGCGTGTATGAAAGAACTAATGCGAGAGAGGTATGCCAAGATAGTAACAAATGGAGATCCACACCTTCCCTGATGGGATACAGGCGATATGTATGTATTTAGTGCCTTTATTTAAATATAATACCTGCATTATAAGTCATATTAGGCATTGATTAGATAGGCAACATTTATAGAAAAGAATCCAAAGTTTTTTATTATATATATGTAATTATGATAAGAACGCAAAGGGAAGGTAGGTACAGGGGCGAATTGTGGGATCACTACTATAATATTTTTATGTAAATTACTATGATAAAGTTCAATTTATTTTAATATTTTTGTGGTCACTCGGTTTATTGTATTTTCGATTACAAATTCGGTTTTTTCTTCGGATCATGTTTGTGACCACACCCGTATCCAAATGTTTGTGCAAACATTGGCCGAGAATTGAAGGCGAATTACGCAACGCCCCATTTATTATTAAAGTCGATCATAAAATGGCTGAGTTACCGATTCTACGGACGTTTAGTGTGGAACAATCGGTCGGCTGAGTCAACCGGCGCCGGCAAGCGAACAACGCCTACAAACAGAGAATAACACTTAATATAGAAGTACCTATACTAAACTGACAGCCACCCGGGATTTTTAAAAATCCCGAAGAATTGTATTACGTTCCTATGTTTTGAAATTAAAATAATAAATATAACTATATATCTCAACATTATACGAAAAAGGTTCTATTTATATTGTTATATACAATTGCAACCTGAGACAACACAACCAAATTAATTGAGTCTTCAAATTTGAAGGCTTCATACATATTAAAGCAGATATACAATGTAAAAGGTGGGTGAAAAATGTTATCTTGGCGGATTATCTTTACCAAAAAAATATCTTTGGCGTCAAAGGCACGTCGCCATAATATTTCGTGAGGCGACCCTCAAACCTCTGAGACTTTGACCTTCAACGCTCAAGTTTTCTCGATGTGATCATACTTTTATCTAATCTCATTTGAGACCGAATAGAAGCGACGACTGGATTGTTTTTCGGCTAAAATACAGACATTTTCTACGTAATTTAAAAGCAAATGGATAGATTGCTCAAAGTTTCTATCATAAAATTTTGGAAAGGATTTGATTTTTTGAAAGTAATTCGATATTTGCAATTTGAAGTTGGCTAAGTACCAGGAATTAGGAGATCTATAAGACAACCAAAGCCGAGTGATAACAGACGACGTATATAGTTCATTGGTTTGCCAGTTGAAGTATCAATGGGACCATGGAGCCGTCAAGTTCTGGAATAGAGACTAGGCATGTGTGGACAGACAACCTGGCTAGATTTCTAGGAGATCCCCATGTCCAGCAACGGACATCCTACAGCTAATATTACAATGATAAATATCTGCTTTTTATAGTTCTCACAGGATGGCGAATCAATTAATAGGATTGGACACGGTCAGAGTTGCAACAATGATTATTTCCTTTGTCTGTGACGTACATGTTTGATCATACATTACAAGACATTCACAACATTGTATGCGTGATAATTACGAGAGCCTGGCATCACGTCGAATTCATATTTAGACGTCCAGTGATTGCGGCTTATACGTATTACATACCAAATAGGCTTGTTAGAATCGTTTTATTCAGGCCGTGTTCCGTTCAAGGAAACGCACCCGGGAGCTCTGCAGATGGGACGATTTGCGGAGCCAGTTTCGCTCGAACCTTAATTAAATATTTTAATATATTCCTTCCATCCTTTCTGCGTATAACTTAGGCATTATCGTACACCGACGGGGAATGCGAAATTACGAACACAGCACGCCTCGCTCGCAACTAGGAGTATGCCTAACGACATCTTTATTTAGATACGACAAAAACTTTATGAGCCATTTATAGCGGTAGTAAAGTTACTGACCTACCTCAAAAAACGTGTGAAAACCCCTAAAAACCGCGTGAAACAATTAAAACGTCATAAAAGAGGTGGTTCCCCATAATCGTCGTGTAAGTCTGGCTGGTTACTGCGGGATGATATACACGCCTCTCGTGCCGAACGTAAAAACAACTTTTGTTACCATTTTATGACAACAATTACGACCTATAAAACGTGTAGCGATAATTCGTCGTAGCGATTCTTGTGGTCGCGCTGTCATCGGCCCGCGTCGTGGCGTGGCTACTCACTAAAGCTGTGTCACATCGGAAGGTCTTATCTTCAATGTTTCCCTCATCAAACGAAACTTTAAGCTTTCAACAATAAAGAACAAATTTGATTCCGATCGTGCACCGGAGATACGGCAGATGTTCCCGCGGGGGAGGGCAATGAATCTACGGGCCACAACGGGCCTTGACTTCGTTCTTTAAGTATTTTTATAATTCGTCAATTGACGGTTTTTTTACTATCCTCGGTTTATGGTACTGCGTCAGGATGCGGTCACGTTGTGTAAGGTAAATAGTCTCAGACAGTTTTACGGCTTCCTTTGCTTGTGTAGGTGCAAAAGTTTTCTTTTAGTTTTATTTTTCGGAGGTTTGATGTGACCTACATTGGTCAAGCTTTTTATGTAACAAGCTTTGAATATATTTTCTTTAGCATAATATGCTGTTTACAATTCGCTAAAGAATCGTAACTGGAGTCGTTTTGTAAGAAAACTTTGCGTCATCTCCTCCTATTAAAACCCTCAGTAATATAACTGGACATTAACTGGGGGGGGGTACGACTCTTCATGAATATTTAATTTAGAAGTTATTATAAAATTATGATTGGAGCCGTCCATCGAGGGCGCTTGATCACAAGCCAGCACATTGCCGAACCCCTTAATAATAACCAGAATAGGGTACGCTGACAAAATTCTAGTGTTAAAATTTCGCGGAGAAATGCATCTAATTTTGTATATGATACAAGGGTTACAATTTGTGATACTTCTTATCTAGCAGCCCCATCGCGGTGTACTGTTTACAAAAAAGATCGAATACGTATGGGATAAGAAAAAAAATACAATAGTTCGAAAGGAAAACTGCTCGATGGAAGATACCCGGCCTACGCGGTGTGTCTTGCGTAGGCCGATACTATTACGCGAGTATTGTAAGTATTTTATCGTGAATTAGATCTCTTATTTATCCCTTCTATATGAACCGCGTCCGTGTTCTCTTTATATGGAAAAGGTTTACGATTTATTGGATTAAAATGATGTGTATTTATTATTACTTTTATTAGTTTTACAATTTAAGAATACGTAGATATGTGCCACCACGTATTGTTCTCGAAGTAAATTGAGGTTTTCTTTTATACCTTCTACAGAAACAGGAAACTATGAAAGTACTACAAACACCTAATACATAACCTTTACATAGCTCATGTTAATCCTTAGGTTTTAACATGAGTGTGCGAAAGTTGGTATGTCCATTTATTTGCAACATTTTCATGACTAAATGGATGTGCAGATCATAATGAAATTAGGCATGTGGATTGTTTGAACCCTTGGGTGCTTAACTTTAATTTTATGTTTATTACCATCTTCCTTTCTCCCGCAAAGTACATGTTTACACTAAAATACGGGAAAACAATATAGCTTATGTCACATGCTAATAATGTTGGTTTACATTAATGCAATAACTCTTGAAATGGGCTCGGTAGTGTTAGAGTTATATCGCAACAAACAAACAAAAAATATAATTTATTAATAATACTACTACATCATATCAGCCATAGGAATTCTACTTCTGGACGTAGGCCTACCTGGCTGGCTGGGCAAACGTGTTGGCAATCGCAGAGCGCAGCTTACGCAACAGGGTTGCTACTGCCCATCCCCGCCCTGTGCATTTGTGGTACCCTATTTCGGATGGATATACCGATATCTGCCAATTCTCGTTCCTTAGTCGCCTCTTACGACACCTGTACTAATCTACTCTGCCTGGCAATACCTACTTCATATTAGCTACAAGAACCAAACAATGCACTGCCGAGTGAGATGACAGTGAAATACCTTTTGTATCTACATAGTTCCCTATGATTGCTTACTTGCTGTCGACATAAACCGCCGAACAGTTAGCATTTAAACTATGGCTGCCCTTTCAAGAACCGAGTGTGGCATTCAATTTAATGTTCCCGCTGTATTTTACACCTATAGCGGCGTCGACATGGACTTTAAAGGGCAAAATGGTAGATTGCCTTTCCGATGCTCACATAAATGCCTTGTCCATGTAATAAATATGTGGATTATATTAATATACGCCTACGCCCGCGGTCTGTTTTGGTGTTTTATATGTCTTGGACGGCGAGCGAGGCTATCGCATAGATTTATTGAGTTAAAATGAACCTCGGTAGGTATTAGGTGTAAAATTTATTGTGCTATCGGCCATGATATGGTGCGGATATTATTGGCATCGAAGCTGATTGTTTAGAATTTATAGAATGTCTTGTGAAGTAGTTAATACGATTTATAATAATCGTTGTCATTTGTGAATTATGTGTCTGATGATATTGACTGCGTAGATAATTCATTTCAATACCTTCATTATACCTATTAACTATAAAACATGGAGAGTATGTGAGTTTGTTACTCTAACTTAAGCCTTAACTGGCGAATGGGTTTTAATGAAATTTGGAATATGAACTTGACATTAGAAAATGGTATAAACCATATATAACTATATATCCCTACTAAAATTAAAAATGCGGAAGTAACTCTGTCTGTCTGTCTGTTACGATTTCCCGCTTAAACCTCTCGACCGATTTTGATGAAATTTGGCACAGACAATCTTTAGATCCTAAGAAAGGACATAGGCTATTTTTTAGTTAAATATAAGGGTTGTAAGGGGTCGAAAAGGGGGAAGAAAAGTGGAATATAGTGAAGTAAACGGACTCTTTTGTTCGTGTGTTATGTTAGTTTATTATCTATTATTTGGTATTCCAAATTACTAATGTTGCGTACCTACTTGACATGCACGGAAGTAAATTTAAATAGGGCATAATAAAAACAGGATATATAGTTTGGAGGCACACCGCACGTTCGTTGCCATCGGTACCTGATTCGTATTCTCCCCGCGACGCCATATTTGGGATGAGAGCAGACGCGCGCACATCGCCGCCGAACAGCTACATACATATGCGGCCTACACTGCCAAAAATGCGAGGAAGCATTGCAAAATATGTTTCGAAACACCTTGAATATGATATAGTTTGTCTACCGCTCGTGGGACAAATTGTAAATTGTCCCGAGGGAAATTTTTTGCTGGTCTATTTTCAAGATAGGTCGACTCGCACAGTTTTTGCAGGCAAATAACTTTCAATACACCTGAACTGAACCTGTGACTTGACGATTATCACTTTCAATGCTATATAAAACGAGATTAACAAATTATTGATCATATTTTGTCAAACTACGTCTGACATTGTATATTTTTTGAAGTTCAAACAAATCATGTAACACTATTATTACATCAATTACCTAAGTACTTAAAACTACTTCCTAAGGATACTCCTATTGTTCATTTCGTAGATATATAATTCTCTGACAATATGCACGTTATGTACCTATAAAGTTTACATAAAAAGACCATATAATTTACATAATTAAACTATTATATTAATACAAATTTTTCGAAACACACGCCGCTTAGTTTTGTGCGCAAAATTTCGCTTTTAAATAGAAAGTAATCTATTTACGTATCCCAAACTTGTTTCATATAACATGTTTAAAAGTGGTCAGTTTTACGTACATACAAGAAATATGTAAGTATTTGTTTGTACCTACCCGGATTATAGTTGTCGTATCGCAGTAGGCCGAGGTCTAGTTGACTTAATAATAAAAAGAATAATTCCATAATACAACGTCTTATATAAAAAGGTACTTACATTGTCTTTTAACTTTTAGTTATTTTCCCTTAAGGTCCAAAATTGATGGTTTGTAAACGAAATTATGTGAAAGCGATGACCGTTGCAGCTATAATATGACTCGTCGGTAAGTTATACGTCCTTATTTAATAAAAAGAAAAATAATATAAAATAACATTTCACTTAAGTGTTTATATCTTTTTGTTCAATACATTTATTGGACAACAGATATTTTATGTACTTGTAAAATAATTTACAAGTGAGTATGTACGTTTTATACAGTGTTATGTTACGTACCAATGTAAAAAAGTAGTTTATATTGTTGATAAGCTTTTTTTTTACGAAGATTTATGTTTCACTGCACAATTTAATCGACAGATCAGTGCGCCTACTTTATTTGAAGGTGAATTTCTTATTTTTTGATCAAAGTGTCTTGTGAAAGCTTTTTAGTGATAGGCTTTTAGTGTCAGAGTGTATATTATAGTATTATATTTGAGTACGCAAACTCTGGTCGGAAAATAAAAGATAAAACCAACAATAATTTAGTTTAAAAATATACCGCCCTCAATGTCCAAACATGTAGTGCTTGTTACCAAAGATTCTTTTGGGATTTCATGCGAGCACACAAATTCGGCAAACTTATTAAGCCGTCGAGAGCTCGTTCCGAGAAGAGATGCTCAAATAAACTTATCAACAGTATGAATATTTATGATCAGATTTTCTCCTGTAATTACTGAGCAGGAATGAGCATATTTTTGGAGATTTTCTTAAATTATGTTTACTTTACGTTAGCGACAATGTCTGTCAAGTGAGACTCGACGGAGTGTCTTGTTTATTCCGTTTGTGAAGCAAAGGAGCGAATGACCTTAGTATACATGGATTAACCTGACCCTTTTGTGTTTGAAGGGTACGTCGTCACGTAATCCGGCATAAGCGCGAGTGGGTACCGCTTTTCGATACAAATTGTTTCCATCTTTGTAAAGAGTAATTTTTGCAGTTTATTTTCATAACGCCTTGTTTATGATTCGTTTAAAAATCCTACAATAGTTACATATAACTGACACAGCAGAGGTCCTGCCTTAACTACTTACATCCTTAAATTGAGATATAAACTATGACAGATTTATTATTAGCTAATGCGATAATTTAGGTACCTTCTAAAGCTGCTGTATTACCTAATTTTTCCACAAAGGTAGGTAGGTAATAATTGCAGACACATGCGTCACGGGAATGTTAAGAGTTTTAGGAATTAATACATTACTCGAGCCGGAATTTTAATGCAGGCCACATCAGCAGCTAATAAATTCACTAAACAGGAAAATAATAGAAATAATATTATTTCTATGCAAATGAATTTCTTTCGTCATTATAATTTTTCACCTAATTACCTAAATAATGGATGATTGTACCTACGCCCTCGTTAATTAACGAAGTTCAAATATTATTCAGACAAAAACGCTGAATTAATTTTCTCACCACCTAAACCCCGACATCGCGAACAGATTGCCTGCCTGCCTATATATATATACCTACGCGTATCTACACCTACACACCGGCTGGTTCGAGTAACATTCCCTCGGACCAAGAGGGCGAGTGTGCCAAATGTCACCCCAAGAGCGTGGGGTCCGTCCCTTACAAGTGGCGCATAACTTTATTTAGAGATTAACATAATTAGACCCAGTAAGTTTCGGGAAACAAGACCGCCATTTGCAGCGAGCGAACTTTAATTGTAATTGTAGAATGAGCAAAAACACGTGCTAATTCTTTATGGCTTGTTGTTTTAACGTGTTTCATGATTCAACATTTTTCGGGCAAATTTTTCAACATTGCTCAAATAATAAGTTAGTTTCTGAATAGTTTTTTGTTAACTATAAGATACAAAGAACATGGCCTTGGTCTTTTAAAATTACCAGGTACATTTTAGGAAACGCTAAATATAGCGTTGCCTATTATAAAGGCTTGTTTTGTTGCAATCATTTACATTATTTCATTAAGAACTTTCTCCATGAAATATAACTATTTTATATAATAATTATATAAATCCAGCGAGTGGTGCCTCCATTTTTTAATATGTTTAGTAAAAAAATGGAATTAGGTATGGCATTTTAATTTATTGTAAATATTTATTTAAGATCACCCGAGTACACCATCAAATTATTTCTCACTATCCTCCCTCTATGTACCAAATAATTTAATTTCCACATCCAATTCGATTGAATGACAAAAAAGACCGAGGTTGCGCCCCCAAGCGCCAGGACTGTGGGTATCAGGTGTTTCGAATTGTTCGTCGAGAGGAAACGTTACCAGGAACATATTTCACAGGCACAGCCGTGCGAACAACGGCTCCATACTCCATTTTGAATAAATTACATTGATTTTTTACATCTTCTTTTTTAGATTCCTTGCGTAGAAATTAGATATTGGTCCGACATACTGCTGTAGCGTTTGCAGAGGATTTGATATTAAGTCTTGTTTTTAATATTTTATATTACTATCACTGAAATGTTCCCTTGTTCTAAACTACTACGTGGTACACTCTTTTGGTCCACCTACAATATAAAGTATGTAACCAATAATGCTAGTTCTAGCTGTAATTATAATTAATTAAATATATTATTGCGACACTCAAAATAATTATTACAAATGTGATTTATGACGTCACACAATCGACATCGTATCAAATTTCTTATATACAAATTCAATTGCGTTTTAATATACATATCGCTTAGATGTTAATATTTTGCTTTTAAAAGCAATATGTTCTGATTATATATACCTAATAAACACACATTTACTTTCTTACAACTAGTAAAATTTTCTTCTATTTTTCCTACTTGTTTAGCTTCAGCCCTATCAAATTAGCTAGTGCTTGCTAGCATTATCTATGCAAACATAGCATAGATATTTCAAATCTCGTTAAGAGACAAAATCAGATACTATTTTTAGTGCACAAATTTGCTCTCAACTTTCTCATGTGAAATTACATGTAATGTTTCCTATTAACTAAGGACTAGGGCATGCATTAATAGTGCATTTGGTTTTTTTCGAACGAACCTAATGACTGGAATACTCAGACGTCAATTTTAGTGCCGCCGGCGAACGAGACCGTTCCTTAATGAACGACGACGAGGCGATGGGATCAGAGCGGGACTGCATTTGGTGAGACGAGAGCAGCACATGACATAAGAGTCAGGCCATTAGGCTGGTAATGTCTCAATGATGATGTTTCCTAACGTCACGCGAACCGTGTTTTTTTACTATAGTATTAAAAACATAGACCATCATTCATCAAGTTCTAGTTGGGATTTTAATTGGTCATCTGCATCATCATCATCATACCATCCATTAGAAGCTCACGGCTAGACAAAGGCCTCTCCAATAAATAAGTTTTTTGCCCATAATTGCCGCGCTGGGCGGGCGTGTTAGCAATCGCAGAGCGCAGCTTTCGTGACAGGAATGCTGCTGCCCATCCTCGCCCTGTGCATTTGAGCTGCACTGTTTCGAATGGAATGGATACCGTCATCTGTCGATTCTAGCACCTTAGCCTCCTCTTACGACACCTGGTGCAGTGGGAGATACTATTCTACTCTGCCGGTACCTCACGGCAATAATAATAATTATTAAAAATATTATTAAATAATATTAAACTTCAGAATGAATATTAAATGTTTCGTCAGAAATATGTTATGTAAGCTACGATCTTTAGTTATAAATAAAGATTATAGTATAGGTATCTACATAATTAAATAGTTTTACTCATTTCAATCAAGATAAGGTACCTAAATATATCAGTTAAGTCTTAATATCCCTATGCAATGGGATGTACAAGTATAGGTATACATAGGTATATGACAATAAATAAATGAAATTGCAATTCGTGGTAGGTACACTTTGATCGTTAAAATCAATTAAATTCTGATCCTGCATCGTTTATGTGTCATTATCTCAACATTCGCTAATGAACCCAATAAAATCAATAAGTTTATAATTAGTTCTTAATCAGTTATTACCGGGTAATTGCTTAATAATTACACGCGCATAAATAACTTAAGATTCTCATCATAAACTCAATTCGCAACTGTAAATGGTTACAAGTAAAAAAACTTATTCAAATTGATATTCTTTTAGGCAAATAGCATTCGAGAGACTCGAATATTAATTTCGTTAAAATATTGCCTGGCCGCAATCCATTTTACCAATTTCTGAAACTTTTCGTTGGCATCTCGATATTGCTGGAGGCGTTCTTATTTCTTCTAACACGAAATTTAGTGAAGTGTGATCCAACTTCAATATTCAATATATGTACGTAGTTGTTAGTGCCTGTGGATTCTTCTACGTTAATCTGAAATATTGACACTTCTTTACTTTATATGTCGCAGCAGTTTTAAGAAAAAACTAGAATGATCTGACAAAACATTATATACTTCGATATTCAAAACTATGTAGACAGGAACCAACAGAGATGAAATTAACATTCATTATTCATATTTGTAAATAGCTGTTAATTTCCGCAATGCAACAGACGATTAAATACTATAGGTAACTAAATGTATTTATCTAGATTAGATAACTGTAAAACAAGTATGAATAACAAGTTTCAATAATTATTATTATTGCTGTGAGGTACTCGCAGAGCAGAATAGTACCTCCCACTGCACTAGGTGTCGTAAGAGGTGACTAAGGTGCCAGAACCGACAGATGGCGGTATATCCAACCGAATCAGTGCAGCTCGAATGCAAAGCTGCGCTCTGAAAAGGCTCTCTTTCTTGGAGAAGTCTATGTCCAGCAGTGGACTTTCAATGGCGGTTATGATGAAATTGATAGGCACAAAAATGGTTCAAAATCATACAAATAAACTTACGTTATATACCTAATATGTCTTAATTCTAGCTCAAAGATATTTCTTTCTAGCCGTCGCCTAACTTGTTACCATTTGTACATAGGTAAATTCAAATAAATAATTTTTCTTACTCTATTGGTCAATCAAGTAATCAATTGCTGCTATCACAGCCTTTTTTTGGGTATTTGTAATATTATCAATTTGAAATGTTTCCCCAGGTGAGCAAATAATAGCCCAATATTTGAAAGAAAACTAGCTATAGGTAAAATTTGATATTTCTCTGTAGTATCAAATTACTGAATTTAAGAACCCCATTAAACAATGAAAATCCGTATAGATCCATTAACTACAAAGGTGGGAGTTGATAATGGTAAACGTTTTTTTTTAACTCGAGCTAAAAAGACAATTCTCAAGTTTCTACGTTTTTACTAAAAGCCCGGAAAGTCTAAAGAGCGGGGTTTTTCCCGACGCATCCCTAAAGGGGAGAAATGTCACGACATCACAACAAAGGAGTTCGATTTATTCTTTCAATTTGTTGATGACCTTTCGCCCGGAGCTTTGACCGAAAGCCTCGAAAAGGGAGGTTCGTCTAGACGCCGCTGCATCGGCTCGCCTGCGTGATCGAATAAAAATTGCGTTTCTCCCGAGATGCAAATCGATACCGACATATCGCCGAAAGTTTTCATCTCATCTGACTCACGCCTATTCTCGTGGACTTCTCCCAAACCTTGTTAAGCCTTTGATTCGGTTATTTAATTCAACAACAAACGTTTTGAGATTGTTCTCCGAGATTATGAAAAGTTACACAGGGCTTTGTAACTAATTATATGGCTGGTTGCGTCTAAATAATGTTTAAGTATATTTTTTATTTGAATGCAATAAGTTTTTTGTAGCTTAACAACTTGATTTAATTTTGTTACAAGAACGCCTCTGCGAAGAACAAATAAACGTACCAGATACCTAAATTTGACGAAATATAAATTACTTTGAAGGTTTGTTTTCAACGGTTTTTTAATAAAATAATTTATTTCGTATCCTTCTTAGCTGCGTCTACTTCTATTTTGCGACTGTTACGTTGCATTTCAGTATAATAAATAAAAATGGGATAAAGTATTAATTTCTAAGTTATTCTGACCATTCGAATTGGCTTATAACTTAACAGTTCACGTAACAGGACTATTCTTAGAGGGCCGCATGGACTAACCCTCTCTCGCTGCATGCACAACCCACTTGACATTTTACGAGCCGCTATCTGTACGAGATACGGCTAAATGTGTTATGTAATACGTTTAAATTGGACGGAACAAACATCGAGCTGATGGAGGGGCGATACAGGGAATATGGGACTCTTAGACGAGCCCTGTTTTATGTTATAACAAGACATTTTAGGTCACTAATTTACAGTTATCTATAAGGGAAACCAATATATTACTTCTCTACAAAAATCCTTGTTAAATTTTTTCAGTCTAAATGTCAAAATGTCAGATATTTAGCATTGTTATAAGTTTTTTTGTTTTGTGTACTATAGACACACCGACCTTTAGGTACGTACATGTGTAGGTATATTTACTGACTTTTATACATTACTGACACAGGTAGTACTGGCACTAAATGTAGTAACTACTAAGTTACTATACCACTTACAATATACCAAGCAAAATACGTACATAGTCGCATTGTAAAACAACAAATCCAATCTAACAAAAAAAATCTTGTTCCAGATATGGGAGCGCAGACCATCCCGGATAATGTAAGAGGTAAGATTATCCAAAAGAATTCAAACTTTTTGTTTAAAAACTCAGCTAAAAATCTCTCAAAAAGCGCCTTTTGCTGAAATAACTGAAGGGCAGGTAGTAGAATATAGCTTAATCGAGGCGGAGGCCGGAGGATCGACATTAATCGGAGGCTTTACGAGGGGAATCTTCGCCGCAGAAGCAACCTCTCAGCGGGGATAGTAAACGGAAAATTCGCAGATAAAGCGAAAAACTTTTATGACGGCTTTAATGATAAGTACTCTGAAGCTGACTTTAGGAAGCTTAGCTATTTATTACTCAATTAAGATGTTCTACTAGTTTTTTCATACCTGCGATTAAGAATGCGTAAATATATAGGAACTTTGGACTTACTTTTTCAAAGAGTACGGACTTTAAATTTACCCAAATGCATCATATTGTAGACAAGTAGGTAAATACTTATTCAAAAGACTATTACTTAGGTAGGTAATTAAAGAATATCAATAAAAATTCACACATTTTTCTTAATTTTTGAAATCCGCTCATAATTACAGATGCAAAATAAAAGTAACTAATTAATAATCAAAAGAATTATAAATGATTATAACTATCATATTTCCTGTCGTATCGCTTTACCCAAACTTTTCGTATCCTACCCATCCCTACATAGAAGGAAAAGTAACACTGGAATCGAAGGAGTACGTCCAAACTGGAAATATAATTTTAAAGATGGCTGCCGCTCTCGTCCTACCCTCCCCGCGTCGCTGCCCGCGCCCCGACGCAGCCTAAAATATTATGCACCCGAAAACCATTGTCTGTTGTCATGACAACGGGCCGCTCGATACCAGAGTCCTGCAGACGCACAATCAATGTTATATTCATCTCGCTTACTCTCTTAGTGGTCAGATGCTGGATTCGCATTTGGGCGATCGTTGTACTCGCGATGGCTGGATGCCAGCGTAGGGTTAGCAGAAATGCTACCGACTGGATGGATAGAGCTTCGTCTAGTTAGAAAACATTTTCGAACAAGAAATGATGTACGGACTTATGCAAATCAGCTCTGAGTTTGATGCATACTGTAATAATGTGACCCAATTTCGTACATGATATATTTTTCAGTAAGCATGAGTACAAGCGCTGTTCTACTACCAATATAGATTTATTTTAAACTTGAATCTTTGATTGTTACTCTTTATAGAACCTTAATATAACTTTACTGTTTAAAACTTCACTAATATGAATCATGTATAATATCAATTTCAAGGTTAAAATTATCTTACTGACCTATGCAGTTAGTTAATTTGATTTCTAAGGTCACTACGAAATTATTTATTTGGAAAAGATAATAAAGTTGTCACTATAAACACAACACTAAACACTGTTTAACTATAAAACACATAATGCACAAGACACTAAATATTGCGAAACTTTTACATAAAATGTTATACTTGTCTCTATACAGAGCTACCGGGCGAATGTCTCAAAAATAGATGCGACAATTACGAACCTAAATTAGAAAGTTGACTTAAAGCTCTCCCATTGGCCAGTTTCACAAATAAAATATTTTTTACCTTTACAATGACTTTCTCTTTTTTGTTACAATTTCTATTCTTCCTGGTCACCTCAACGCGGAAGGGATTTCTAACTTTCACCTCTGAAACAATGGCTTTTTGTTCACCCTTTCTGTAGTTTAATTTTTTATGACGGGCAGTAAACATATTTGAGTAGTTACGTGTTAAAAATGACTTGTTGTATGTTCTTTATCTTAAAATTAAATTATTTATGGCTTTATTACTTTATATTCTTTGCATTCGATTTAAAGTCTACTCAAATCATAATAATACTTACCTATTTTTTGAAATAATTAAATTATATGAGGTTACAATTCCATAAGTACCCGTGTAAGACAATAATATCAACACCAATAATATTGAGGTTTTTTTCTTCTAGGCAATATATAAGCAATATTTATATTTAACTTTCTGATAAAATAATTTATATTTAACGCTCATGAAAATATTACTGTGCTACGAAAATAGCATCTGCTAAACGCTCTCAAAGCAGGGTTTTGAGAAGTTCAGCACTAATGCATTAGATGGCGCTGAAGATGTTTTTATCAAAATAATTGGCAAAACGAACTTTTGGGCTACGGTACGATTTTTATACTTACTACGCAATCTTTATAGTAAAAAAGTAACTTCGTGAAGTACCTACGTTATTGGAAATAGCAGGAAAGTAACTAAAGAAAAATTATAGATACTATTTAAAAAGAGAATTAAATCTATTATATTTAAAAAGAGCAGTAAATGGGTAGCGGGAGAGAAAGTACTGGTTTATACTAATTAACGCATAGCATTCATTAAAAAAATAATTCGTATAAACTGAATAGCTTATATTTATTAATACATCCTAGACTCCTTTTTATATTAAGTATAGGTAATTGCCTTAAATAATTAAGATAACTCTTTTTCGTAAATTAAAAATTATAATAGAATTATGTATCATGCATTTTATTTGTTTGTTTTATGCATTTTAAAATGTAGTTTTATTGTGAAATACTACCGGCTTACTTTATTATAAAAAAATATAGAATCAGCAAAGATAAGGAACAAAATATGATTTAAATAAAGGTGAGCAGTTTATTTGCTAACTAACCGATTACAATAAAAAAAACTGTGATATAATAACTTATGATTATTCTTTTGTATTTTTTTACAACTTATTATAGAGAAATTGCAATTATCTAGGTACTCTCGTAGTTTAGATATCTAAAAAAAGAACTACATAAGGCTCTAACAGATTTTGTGACAATTGATTTGGTAGATATTATAAAATGTAACTATTACTATTATATTTTTATTTTGTTATAATAGGTAGGGTATAGGTGTAGGTACTACGAACTTAAGTTTGAATATGATAGAAATTAGTAGGCATGTGTTATTAAAATTAAACTTTATTGTTTGTCATATTACTATGTATTTTATTCATCTTTTTTGTTGATATAACTGCTTAGAATAACTAAAATGATATATTTTGATGTAAAAAAATGTATTACTTATTAGATGCCCAATGCAAAAATTAAAACAAGTCATTAAAGGATTTAGTTCTTTATTCATATTTTTAAAAGTTAAATGGTTAATATCGTAAGTCACACACATATTTATCACAAGAGTTAGAAGTTATTTATAAATAAAATAATTACCTGTTTATAAAATACGCCGTAATCAAATCAATTCTTTTGTTAGATAATGCATGAAATTTTATTTACAATTATAATATTTTACACGAATGTGCATATAATTAAATAAGTAAATAGTAAATAATTAAATATTAATACAAAATATAATATTATCGATTGTTAACTCATATCTCATTCAAACTAATAAGTATTTTACATATTAAAATAGAAGAAACACATTACAAGAAAAATGACAAGAATATAAGGATACAAGAACAATCAAGAGTAGAAGAATCTTCAAGAAGACGTCTTCTGCCGCCGATAAGTGTCATCTTCTGTTACGTATACTGAAGGTATACCGGAAAGAATGAGGCACTCAGGATACATTCAGTATACGTACAGAAGGCGACGCGTACTCTTCTCTTCTGTTCTTCGTGTCTGCTGCAAGTACCTGAAACATAGAAAAATATATATTAGAATGTTGTTTTAAATGGATTAATTGTAGATTGTTTTGCACGAGTTAGACGTTGTTGGGGCACATCGAACAGGTTATATAAAACACTCCGCAATTTAAGTGTAGCATTTTCACACCACATCGAGGTCCCAATATCTTAAAAGCTCGCCGACCGACGTCACAGTAGACCCGTTGCTCCTCAGGGACCTCCACCTATAAAATAAAGCAACCGATTTACAACACGCCTGGGTTTTCAAACCGAAAAGGGTAACACTGATAGCACATAAGTTCCGCTATTTGGGACGGACAAGTGGAAAGGGAAAACTACGCACAACGTTAAATAACCAACGAAGAAAATTGTTTTTTCAAATGATTTTGTTAGGTAGCAAATTCTTTTGTTCACGAACACCAATGGGAGATCACAAGACGCTGCAAAAACACGGGATTGGTTTGCAAAAATTATATTTGCAAGCGGACGGGCCGGTAGCGAGGCGACTTTTATTATTTACTATCCCCGAGCCACAATTGCAGCGGCGTTTTTGTCCAGGGGCATTGTCGCACAAAGGATAAATTACAAAAGGCTCGGACCACTCGTAAAGACAACTAAAGAATTCCTGGTTGAATAGAGCGACGTGAAAGGGCGCAGGGTGCATTATTTTCGGAATTTACGACACGGTGGACTATGAGGCAGGGGGCTTATAGAATAGAGCGCGACGAGCGAGCGCGGTAGGCACACGTGACTTACCGGTCAGCTGTTCGCGGTGTCCGATAAGTAAACATTGGAGGCGGCGGTGGGAGCGTGTGTTCGTAGTCGGTGGTGCCGGGCGTCTGCGGGTCTGGCTGGCGTCGGGGCGCGCGTCCCGAGCCGACATCGATTGCCGCCCTCGCCGCTCGGCGCGCGCCGATTCACCACTACTAATCCCGATGCAAGATTTTCATTACATACGCCATGATCGTTCTTATTTGCACCCCGTAATGTTTTTTGATAGTTTGTACAGCAGCGGTGTAGATAAACATAATCTTACGCGCAAACTAAATTCTGCCTGCGTGTGGTCCTGATAAAAAAGTCGATATTAAGTACGGACGCAGGCTGCGCCACCTGTTCCTATTCTCTTGAAAATTAGCATTTTGTTGCGCCTCCCTTGCCTTTTTTTCATAAATCAGCTTTTTAATATCATAACGCGATAATACGGTTACATTTTTTTGTATCTTTAATAACTTTTTCATTAAAACTTGCGGTAGGTACATTAATCGTTTTTCTTCATTTTGTGTTTATTCCGTGTCATCAGATAAACCTTTGTCCTGGGCTACAAATTCTGCCTCTGAAGAAATAGTTTGCGAATCCTAACAACGTAATCAGTATTTTCATAGAAACTTCTGGGGGCAGCCACAGCGATAAGAACAACTTTTCTGCTTAGGGTTGAACAAATATATTTTCCGAGTATTACGTTTTAGGTAGCGCAAAATTGCGTTTTTCCCAGAGCGTGTACGACGATTTTCATTTTAAAAAAAAGACGCCATAATGTTTGAGTTTATATGAGCCTGCGGCCTGCAGAAAATGTCACCGGAGCGCGGCGATAGGCGTGCCTATAACTTGAGGTTTGTATATTAGGCTACGTAATTTGGGTACAAAAATACCTGGCAGGAGTTTATATTAATATTTTATCTTACTTCTATTGAACGGAAAGTAGACAACGTTGCTTACTGTATTTGTTTATTTGTCTTGTTCTTAAATTACTTTGGAAAAAGTAATATTGCTTTAGCACATTTGTTGGTTTGGACACCCATTTTTTTTAGGTATAAGTAAATAAAGCATATGTATTTTAGTGATCTTTACGAGAGCTTGTAATATATCTAATATTATATTTGTAGTGATGCTGGATTGTCAGTTAAATTATACAATCATTGTAATAATGGAACCTGGTCTGCTGTTTACCTAATAAGCTAATCTTATTTGCTCATCCCGCGATGTTCTTTTAGTTTAAAAGTATTTTCCCCAAGCGTGTTGTGAAATTACACAGAATGTTCCAACATCATGTTTTTGTTAAGGAATTAGAGAATTTCTGACAATGCTTACGCTCGTGCTGCTAAATCTTGGGCACATTTTTTAAATGTTACTAAGTTGAGACGAGAAAAAAGTCTACATAAAAGTATAACAATATCTAGTAAGAATTTAATTGAACTAGATTTAAGGTAACAAAGTATAACTTTTACGTTATGCATATTTATTATTAATATATTACTATATTTAAAAATAAAAGACATGTAACATACTTTGCAATAGTATTGCTATAGTTATAACTAAAATACACATTCACAACTGTAAAACTCGATGGTCGACAATCCAATGCACGGGTAAACGCACTCTACGCTGCATTGGGGTGGGGTCGAAAAAATGGGGTGGGCCCATACCCAGGGCAAAAAATAATGATTTATCTCGCAACCGTGACTTGTAATGGCAATAATGGTTGTATGATTGTGTGCGTGCGGGGGTGCAAGGTGTAGCCTGCTGCCTCCCTGCTATGATTCTGGTCGATATTGTGCATGATATTATTATTACGCGGCAGCAAAGAGTTAAATGCAAATTTTAATATTGAACCGATCATTGAAATAGTCTCCGCCATTGTGTGATCACTGCCTCGATACATTGAAGTAAATTAATTTCCGTTATAATTTATATTCATAATAATATTATAGTTGTAAAAATATATTATTAATTGAAGCGGAATTTAAACATTTTGATGTAGGGACCTATTATCATTTGTATATTAGTAGCAATTAATAATCAGGAACTATCATTCGCTGACTAATAAGTAAACATAAGTTAGGTTTTTTTATCTCTTTAAATAATTTTTTCAAAGACTATTCTTGTAATACTTATGTAGGTACACAATTATATAGTTTCGGAAAAAGTTTCATATTTCTAACTATTTACATAACCGGTTCATTAATTCAACATTACATAGATCCTTCAGTTGCTTTCAAATTATTTATTTTAATAAACTGCGCAGCGAGAAACTAATTTATTAACAAAATTAAAGTGAAAGTCGGTTTGTATTTTACTGGTCTTCTATGTTATTTTCTTTGCCTAAATAGACATGGAGTCAAAAATAACACTTTTATACGCTACCCAAGTTTTTGTTATTTTTAAATATAAACTAAGAAGTGATAAATGTTATTTGTAAACTAAATATACTTGTTAGCTCTAAGACATGTTATATATATGTTCTGGGATAGCGACTTATCATACCTATTAATATATAAAAAATGTTGATAGGTACTTTTTTTAAAACTATTGCTTGACAGATGTATTACATGTATTATTTTTATAGAACATTGAAAAAATGTTCTGACAGAGCGATCTTCTTTTAATTATTTATGAAAAATATGGACAAGTACTTTTTGGAATGACTACGTACGTACGTATTTAGATACCTATTACGTCTATTAATCAATAGACGTAATCCTAAGTAAGTATTTTTTATTTTAATTTAATGCGTCAATTATTCTCCTATCGTGTTTTTTGTTCAGTAATATTAATTAGATGTTGATGCTAAGCTAATGCAAAAGAATTTCCTTATCTTTGCATTTAAAATATTACCTATATTTTCGTTACTCATATCTCAGGAAGATGATGTGATAAATGCATAATTCATACGTTATTTAAAAAAAGATAAATAATAGATAATAAATTAATATGTAAATACTAGTTCTACAAACACGCCAATAAGATTTTCTTACTATTGATGAAAATGCAAGTAGCGTATCCAACAATTGTAAGAAAATCTTATATTAATAGCTGCCAAACCGTATCGAATAGAGCATGACTGGCTGTTCACTGTTCATAAAGGCGTGCTGGTTTCACCACTGACATGTTGATTAATGTTGGGTATGACAGAAGGAGCATTTAAGTACCCAAAGAATATAAATGCTGTTGCAATGAGACCACATCGTAGTCTCTATCGTAGGTATGTATGGTGTGAGTTTAATAGATCGAATAAAGAATAGCATGATAAGAAACCGATGTAGTTACCTAACTACATCGGTTTCTTATCTTAGATCAGGTAGTAGAAAGGATAGATGAAAGTAGAATGACTGCACAATTATATAGAGAGGAATTGTGTGGCATACTCGGTATTATAGAAGGGCCAGTTCAGAAGTATCAATAATAAATGAGCGTGTATGAAAGGACTAATGCGAGAGAGTATGCCAAGATCGTAACAAGAGGAGATCCTTAGTTTCTACTAATTTTAATGGCACAGGGCGTGATGTCGCGTATGGGCGTATGTTGAATATGAATATTATGGATGTTTACAAGTTTGTTATCGAATGTGACGTCAGATGACGTAATACTCGGATTTTAGTTTAGTGCTAGCTCTCGTCCGCGTAGAATAGTGACTTTGGGGCTATAGTAGCTTTTTCCCCGTTTTTACAACATTTCTCGCTGACGCTTCGCTCCTATTGGTCTCAGCGTAATGTTATATAACCTAAAGCCTTTCACTATAAATGGAATATCCAACAAAAAAAGAATTATTCATATCGGACCAGTACATTCTGAGATTAGCGCGTTTAAACAAACACACAAACAAACTCTCCGCTTTATAATATTAGTATAGATAGTATGTATTGATAATACTCGGTGCAGCCAATTTTTTGTTGACTAGTGAAATCAATGATGAACCCAAAAAAGAAATGCATGTTTCTTATATCTACATAATTTATATGCTAGTGATATTCCAGATAATTAGATCCATCCGTTTCGAGGTGTACCTGCACATGACTTTTTGCTTATTTTCTTTCTAGTAATTGTTTATGTGGCTCTTATCTTTATTTTATATAAGTATAATATACTTTCGCATGCATTTGAATCATATAGGTAAACTGTTATTTTAACAATACCTACTATACTTAATTGCTACTTATTGATCATGTGAATAAACACTCACACGTAGTTGTAAAGGCAGCGTTGTCCTAAATTTTACAAAACAACCACAGTGATACTTGTGGTTTAGAAGCATCGTCTTCATTTCATCATGTGTTTATATACCTACATCTATTTTTAAAATCTGTAACACATTATAGAACCTTAAAAAGTTTTAATTTAATTCTATTTAAAACCAGATTAATATATTAAAAGAATAGCTGTATGTTTATTAAATACTAAAAATATAGAAAATAAAATAAATAAAGAAAATATTTGTATTAGGTACATTAAATTAACATATTTCTAATTGTAAAACACAACAACCTTCATTACAACTGTTTATCTAGCCTAATATATCAATACTATGAATTATGTACTATATTTGGTTGTCTATGACAATCAATGTCTATCTAATAGCTTTATCGTGTAAATGGAATCAAACTGGTAGACATGTTGTTTGTAATATGCCTTCGTATTTCAAAAGGCTATCCACATATATACACTGTAGTGTATTAATTATTCAGTTCGTTCTTATCTATGCAGTGACAGTATATCTAGTTGATTCTTTATTGGTATACTGCAGAATACAGAGTAAGTTATGCACTATGCATGCCTTGAATATTTTGACGCTCTCATTAGTGAAAACGTGTTTGATGGAAAATTCATTATTTACGTGATAGATAATTAAGCCACAAACTTGTTTGAGATAAGCATCGATAGAAGCAGTTTCTCTTAATTATATCGTAGCATGGATTAAGGATAGATATATACAGATAGCACTTCCGTTCTCTGAAGAAAAGTCCTGATTAAGGCCCGTAATTACTCGATACTCAGATCAATATTGCATGTTATTAAATTGTTTTGTTATTTAGTATTGTTGTTTCTTCATTCACATTCAGCTATAGGTATCTATTACATGTGTGAGTCATAAACTGGAGCATACAAATCATTCGACCGCTATGGAATGTTCGCTCCATTCGCCATTACAACAATTAGGTACCTACAATCGTTTAACACTTCGGTATGTAGATGAAAAATAATTACTGAAGCATCTGACAGTAGCTATAGAGCATATAAATTAATTTATAATAACACAACGTTGCTAATTACTCAGCTCTTTCATTATACCAGCCATTAGAAGTTAACTGCTGGACAAAGACCTCCCCAAGAAAGGGGAAATTTTGCCCGTAATTGCCGAGCTGAGCAAGCGTGTTGGCAATCGCCGAGCGCTGCTTTCGCAACAGAGATGCTGCTGTTTATCCCCATCCTGGTTATTTAAGCTGTACTATCTCAGATGGATATACCGCCTTCTGGGTTCGGTACCTTAGTCCCCTTTTACGACACCTGGTACCTATAGGGTACAGGGGGAAGCTACTATTCTACTTTGCCGGTTCCTCAGCTCTTTGTATCTATTAACAAATTTTTAATACATTTGAAAGTTGTGTAAAGCTAAGTATGTTATAATTCAAGTAGGTAATGCCCTTCAAATGTAATATAAATAATTTAATCGATTCAGTAACAAATACATAATGTGTTTAGAATGAACTAGGTAAATTTTCTTACTCGTGTAAGTAAAGGTACATATTTACTACATATATCTTCCAAACGGTAGTTATGAAACAATACATAAGTACTTGTACCTAAATGTTTCAAATTTTACGTTGTTGGCCTAAACGGCGTTAGAGGTATCATCACACATAGGTATGGTACCGCTTATTTTTTTACATAGAGACTAAATAGATAGACACCTAATAATTAAATATGGGTTTATAAAAAAACTCATAATGAAAAAAAACTAAAAGCGATATTTTCAATATACGCATTAAGCTATGTATTTGTAGATTAGCGTTGGACCCTTTATACTTTTACTTAAATCTTATCTACTTTAAAGGCTTCACGGCATTACATCCCGATCAGGCCCATAACAACTTCCGTCGTGAATATATTCCAACATTACATATTCTGTAGGGTATTGTGCACCCACCCACATTCATTGCGGACGTCATCCCTCCAAGATCTAATGAAACGGAACGGCTTGGCAGATATATTTGTTTTACTGTTCTTTATACAATTGTTTTGTTGTAACTTATGACTGGATACTATGTGTCATGCATGATAATGTACCTACGTGTTTTTATATTGTTCATAGTTTGGAGCGGTAAATGACCAATTAGATAAGAGATCCCAATTGCGACTTTCTGAATTAATTTATTACACATCAATTGAACCTTATTATATAGGTATGTACGTAACTACGATTTAATTGGTAATTTGATGATTATAGATATTATGTATTAAAATCTTAGTCGTTATAGAGTTATCCAAAATTAGCTGACTCCACAGATACATCGAATGTCAGAAATATAAAGATTACTTCATGTGTTTTTATATCGAGTTTGAATTGGTATAATTATTAAATAAAAGAACAAATCCGATAGATATTCAGTTTATTGTATTAGAACCATCTCCTGGCAATAACAAACACGATATAAAAAGTATTATCAAAATTGGTCTCTACACGCTCACGTTTACGTACCTACATGCACTAACCAAGGAAAGTGATTTTTTTCATACTTATACTAGCTGACCCGACAGATTTCGTCCTGTCTTAATAATATACCTACTTAGATTTATCATGAAAAAAATTGCGACTAAAAATTGAGAAAAAGATTGAGATATAAAATATCCTATCTCTCAAGTTAGATCAAACTGTACATGGGTAAAAAAATCATATTAAAATCGGTTCAGTATTTTAGAGTTTATCTCAGATATACACCAAAACATGTAACTTTATATGTTATATAGATTATATAGGAAATTATTTTTGCAGTTCATAAGTTTAACCTAACGAAATTTCCAAATTTATGAAAACTTACATTTATTCGTGTGAATATTTTGTAACGGTTAAGAAAATTAAATATGTGGACATAATAAAATACATTAGTGGTTTAATTTCTGAGGTTACCGAATCGCAGCGATTTAATTCTGCAACTAAGTGGAACTTTTATTGTACGTAAATGTCTACGTGGGCTATAAAGTTGCCGAAACGATTTGATTCCTTTTTCACCTCAATAAAATTTATGCGTGTACCTACAACATTGATATTAATTTGGCACAAAGGAAATAAAACTTTTTTGTAGTATTAAGCAGTCGCAGTGATCGTTTTCCGACATATTACAGAATGAGCTACACTTTAAGACAGTAGAAGAAAAGCTTAACGATACCTACAACATTTTTTCATTAGATAGCTATTTGTAGAATGTCTTACCAGCTAAATAGGTAAATCAATTTCAACTGGATATGTGATATTTATAGCTTTATTTGGTACAATCTGATCAGAATTAAATATTTTACGATACAATATTATTACGGTCTTCATTTATATACCTACATACCTTTTTATTTACAATAGATATGTCAGAGAACTTTTTGAAACTAGGATCGTCATTACAGCCTCTGGAAGTTCACTGCTAAAAGGGGGAATTTTACCCGTAATTGCCGTGCGTATTAAGTGTGTCCCAGAGCGCAGCATTCGTTTGGGGATGCTGCCCTTCCAATACACTGTCTACTGGTAGGTAAGTCGCCTCTTACGACACCTAGTATAGAGGGAGGTACTATACTACTTTGCCGGTAGTACTCACGGGTAGAAGCTTGGATAATTCCCAAGAATTTATTGTATCCTATCTATACCACAATTTATTTACCTATATAAAAGTGTTATATGGGATATAAGACAACAGTGGTTATCACATACACATCCGTAAAACTGGGCTACTTTGCACAGTTTTTGATAGTCTTATGATAATATTTTTTATACAATTAAAATGAACAGTTTTTTTGCTCCCATAGAACAATGTGTGCTTTGACTATCAATCTCCAACCATTATCAAACCCTACAGGCCCCCCATAATTTTTTATATATATATTTTTTTTAGTGTCAAAGTAACCCCGAAGTGGGGTTTCTTTAACAATGCATTAAAACGTAATCAACGTCGAAGATCTCAAGTGTAAGGGTTACTTTAATATCAAATTGAAAAAAAAATAATTTGTTGTCCTTCTTGCCCTTTTCCTTATTCTTCAGTTTGCCCCTTAATGTACTTTTATGAGAAAAATTACTCAGAGTAATATCGTCATCGGATGAATTCTGCTTTGTAGTAGGCGGCAAAGAAGAAGTTGTAAGTTCCGCAGGTTTAAACCTGTTGGCTGTTAAAGTAGCCCCAAAAACTGTCAAAGTTACCCATAATGTTAAAGAAGCCCCGTTTTACCGGTATATGAAAGTATATAATTGTGCACTTGTAATGAAAAGAAAATGTCGGCAAATTATTTATATTTGATGAGACTAACTCATAGAATAATATGGAAATATAATAATATAGAATAATATAATGTCGGTGCGGTTACACTTTTTTCTCTTATTAAAAATAGTAATCATTATAAAATGTTAAAAGATTCTTATTGTAAAATAAATTAGGTTTATTATTTTTTTACATAATATGTTTATTATTAATAAAATATCATTTACGTACATAGGTAATATTAATGAAAATATAAAATATGTTATATAAATTCAATAAAATTAACAAACAATATCATCAAACGGAATGTATCTTTCAAATACGTGTCATCGTAATGTGCACGAAAAGCCGCAAATTTATCATCGTCAGAAATAGACGTATAATTCCACATCCCGACGGGTAATTTCACAACATGGATCGCGTTCAGCAACTAAGTGGAACTTTTGTTGCTTGTAAACGTCTACACCCGCTATAAAAGTCACAGTAAACGCTTTGAATTTTTTCCACGTCCCTATAAATTATACGTTAAGGAGATACAACGGCGTGTTAACTCATATTATGCTGTGGAATTTTCGCACAAAGCCCTTTGAAGTGTATATGCAGAGATAGCCAGTTGTAAATCGACGCGGCATAATTGCCCCTCAGTGGCGGCGTGGCAGAGTTACGTCGATACCACTAAGTTATATACAGGAGTAACAGAGCATTAAAACGCGTCTTTATTGCAATCCCACGTGGAGGTGGACACTGGTTCGTCCGACATACTGTATTTTTAGATTTGAAAATACACTTTGTTTTGTTCGATTGAACTTGTGCGCACAATTATAATTAAACAATTATTGATAATGGCGGTTAACGTTTGCGGCCAATTTATAAAGCTATTAAAGTTTTTTGTTTGCCAATAAACTTAATTTACGTCCTTAAACGTTCCTTTGAATGTTCCTTTGTATTTAAGAATAATATTTATTTACGAATAAAATCTGTTGAAGTAACTAATAAATGATGTCAGTATATATGTATGATACACCGAGCATAGTTATGGGACTAGGTAACCCTTAGTAAGTAGATATTTATGGAAGCAAGACATTTACTTCTAAAACAGATTATTTTTTACCTCTTTTATTAGGCAGCATTAAGTAATTTAAAGGTAAATTTCTTATTAGAATATTATAACTAAGTATATTCTACGTAGGTACTTATCTACCTATAGTTGGTTTTATATTGTAAAATTTATTTTTTTTATTTAAAAATACTTTGTACGAATGTTTTATTGTCCCTAATTAGAAATACTAATATTTACTATTCATACAATAATATATATAAACAAATTAGAACACCAAACTCACCTGCCATATAGCTGCCGGCGTAACATCTTTCAACATCACTTAGTTTGCGAAAACTCTTTTTAAACAGTGTCTAAAACTTTTAACAAATATCTATAGACTATATTGTATTATAAAAAAGTAACTTTAATTAATAAATACATCGGAACATCGGAATTCGTGACATTTAGGCCTAAACACAACAAAGGCGGCGGCGGGAGTCCGACGGCAGCCATCTTGTGGCGCTGCCGTCGCTCGGCGCGACGCGCTCATTGGCCGAGTGACGTCAGAGCCGCCATGACACCCATTCCTACCGCATTACAAACTCCTTCGTCCCACCGCTTCGCTTAAAAACCAACTTTAATTCGCAGAAAATAGAGATTAAATACAAAAAATGAAATGGTGTCTTCAAAAACGCGCCTATGCTAGTCAGTCCGCATTCTTGCGTTCCGAATTATCGCTTTGGAACCTTTTAGGATGCACCCTAATCGAGCTAGGGGAGATTTTAAAATCCAAAGTGGAATGGCGGCGACGAGTTGAAATATGTTAATGGCCTGCTGATTTCTGCTGTCACACATTTACTCAGAGAGTTCGTAGTTTCTAGATATTAATTTAATTTCTTAAATAAAAATGTTACGTTACATTCTCTAGGGAAGCTTTTTTTCAAATAGCTCTATTGAATAACTAGCTATTTGAACCTTAGTGTGTAAAAATATTTACACAATTGTAAAGTGTACCGACTACAAAAGATGCGTAATTATTTATTTCTGTGTGCTTGAAGTTTTGTTTTACAAGCCTTCTCAGCAGGTTGCTTCTCTCATCTCCATAAGTGTGTAGTCATAAAAATATAATGTTTTGTTACGTTGAAATAATATAATGAACCCAACTAAATGATTTTTTAAATGTATTTTTTTCACTACGCTATCTTCATTAATGTCTTAATGCATATTGCTATCGAGATGGTGAGTTTACTTTGTTTTATTAGTACCAGTTGTAGTCATTTGTTTCATAAAATTATTATTAATATTTCACAAAAAACCCAATAGGTATGTAGTCAGTATGTCTGTATCAAAATTCAATATGTCGTAAACATTTGTCTGGTCAACCTCAAATATCTCAACCATCTGTAAGAGAATATCCGACGAGATCATATTATTATTTATTGCCAATAACTCAAATTACCGAAATTAATACTTACTTAAAAATCCGGTTATATATTGTCGTTATTATTAACGAATTAATCTTTGATTGGTTTAAGGTTTGGTGTATCAATTTATGAGTAATTTTGATGCAGATAAGTAGGTATGTTAATTTACCTACAAGTAGGTTCATGTTTTATTTTAGTCATAAAAAGACAAAGATTCTTGCATAGTAAGTAATCTGTTAGAGAAATAATTGTTCACGGATTATTTTATTTAGTTATGCATGAAATTCTAAATAAATTTATGTTTTAATTAGGAAAGCTTAACTATTTTGCAATCGATAGAAGTCGATCAATTGATCTATCTTGCATGATATGTATCCATGTAATTTTTATTTAAGCAAAACTATCTTAAGGCAGTATGAATACCTTTACAAAAGGCATCCGACGTAATTTATAATGTAATTGTTCTGTCTCTTGAGTTTACTATCTACCTAATTGTATCTAAGTATTTTAGACAAAAATCCATGTAGGCAAACTTAAACAATTATATATAAACTCCCTAACTTTGAACGTTTATTTCCATCTCACCCCATCAAATTTCACCCCTTTCTTAATGAAATCTCTGTCTGGGCACGTTTACTTATAGATAGGTTTATCTCAAACACCGTCTCAGCTTTAAGGGAAGTGTTTTGATAATATTTTTGGTACTTAAGTAAGGAACTCGGGGGGGTGAAGAAGAGTTTCAAACTAAATGGAACAAAGTCCCTTGTCTATAAAGAGGTATGAAAACTTCTAAGTAGCACAACATACGGACAAAAGTATTTTCTTGTCTATTATAGTAATGATATAAACAGCTATTTATTAAGCAGCTATAGATAATAACCTATAGCAAAAAGAGATCTGAGAATAAAAAAGAAAGTTAATTTAAAATGAGAACAATCAACTATCTAGATACGAATCGAAAATAACAACTGGCCTTGTACCCAGCCTTGGTACCAAACTGCAACATCCGTTACAAGGTCTTATGTATGCAAACTTTATACATTCCGAACACGAAATTCTTATTATATTTTATTTTAATATTATGTTTAAACATAAACAATTTCTAGGGATTGTAGATAGGTACCTACCAAAGAAAATTAGTTCTATAAAACAATTTACATAAGACAGTCGATATTTTTAAAACATAAAGTTACACTGTATTTTTGCACAACATTAAAACACTGTCATAGGTTTATTTCCAAGTTAAACCAAACGCTAAATCAGCGTTATTGGCCACAGAAAGTCTGCAGCTGCGAGAAATGTTCGCTGTAACTCCCAAAGCTGGTAATTAAGCCTATCTGGCCCGTTAATTCTTAATCTTTGGCAATTTCCACGCACGCATGTACCTACGCCGTTACACACAATATACATACATCTTATCTACATCTCAAACGCGTATTAAACTTCCCAAAACGTGTTATCATAATTCGTTCTCTCACACTCGTTACATCGCGTCTCCCCAAATTATTTATTACCGCCGAAATTACACCGAGTCGCTTAATGAAGTACTATCATATATTTATCTCAAATAATTAAAGACCACCTGACCACTCGACTTAACAACTGTATCTACCTTTGTAATGCCGCCTTCATTTTCAACTTTTTTTTACACGATCTCCGTTTGAATTTATTGTTGTAAAATATGAAATCGGTGGGGAGAATGGAAAGAGACCATCTGTTGTGTTAGTTATTTATGTGATTATTTCAAAGATTAGTCCCGTGTATATTATCTTGTGTATTTTTATTTGAAATCGCCAATTTATGGTTATAATGTCTGGACTGGGTATCGAGGTGTGGCCATAAGTTCAGTTCGAGCGATACTTGTGACGTCATTGAGGCCCATAACGAATTAGATTTAATCGATTAATCATGAGATTTAAGTTTTCTAATTAAAACATAGAATGGGAACTCGACACAAAATGTATTAACAAAAAGTAATTTTACATACCTACTTGAAAAATGTATGTGTAATATAGTTTAAGAATTGACTTCATGTCATGGACTACTTCCTGATTTTTTTAAATGAAAGCACATTATGTGACCGGATGTTAATTCAACTTTAAACATGATCTTGATAAAACTATTTAAGAAAAACAAGGGTGTTCAATGTTCCGACAAACATTCGTGCCAACTGTTGACTATCCGACATTAGCATTTTCGACTGAAAACGTCCATTTGAAATGTCATTTTAATAGTAAACAGCTGGTCATATATGCGTTTTTATGACTGACAGCAAAATTATATTTTATGTACATTTATGCAATTGATGGTATCTGTTACATAATTTAATATGGATCTACTTTTACAGAAGATACTTTTACAAAACTTTATTATATAGGTAGGTACTTCTTATAAGAAACTATTTCAAGGCTTTGAAATAAGTTTATATCAACGTCTTATAATATCTATATTACGCGACAGTTATTGTTACATAGGTAGGTAGACGTAATAAATGTATGACAACCAAAATGAACAATTGACAGATAATAACGAACGATATTCGCCATATCAGCCATTGGAAGTCTACTGCTGGACAAAGGTCAAACATCATGTTTTAGTTTAAACTGATTGTCTCGTTTCACTACCTCTCCCACCCTTGGTAATGGAACACAGCAATGAGAGCATTGCTAAATGGCGGTAGACATTGGTAGAAAAGATACCTACGTTATTTGTAAGAGGTCTACCACAGGTAGGTATATAACGTTGTTCTCATATGAACATAAAATATGATGCCCAAAGAACATGTTGTGAAGTGATCAGACACGACGGGGGACCCCGAAGACGTATAAATAAGACAAATTTTGTTTAAAAATCACATATGTCTCCCCGCGGGGATGGACTCTGCGAAAAGACAACACAATCGAAACTTTTGGATATCAAAGTAAAATCTATATGCATATATTATGCGTACTGTAAATCTACATAAATTAAAAAAGGTCGATCTTCGCTTTGTAGGTCATGGCTTTAAGCTTTTATTCGAACAAACGAGTCATGTATCGATATGTTTTACAAAAACATAGAGTTGGCAAGCAGTGCATTTAAGTATATAGTTCAGAATGCTAATTATTTTTTTAAGGCTTAAAATTTATATTCTCACTAAGAATTTAACAAATCATCTAAGTAGGTACATGTTTATACATATTTTGTATTTAAAAACAAAATTAATTGGCACAGTTAAATAGTTCAATATTGACATATAACCATTAAGTGCGTTTTATAATAAAAAAATAGAACCAATTTAAATTGACTAGGTTTATGTGTAATTTTATATTGACATATAACCATTAAGTGCATTTTATCTCCTATTGTTCATTATATTTTCAACAGGACTCTTGAGTGATTTTCATCTTACTAAAAGCAATATATATATTAGATGTAATAATAAGTTTCTAAACAAACCTTTTACGTAAAGACACATAAATGGTAATGACGTAGCACAAATATTTCTAGCTAGGCCCTTCCATTTGACATCAAAATCAACTGGGCGTAGTACGGAAACGTATTACTGGAACCCTTGCTAAGCAAAAGACTTCAGATGTGTACGTGTCTGTCTCATATATTTGGTCAATTTATTAAATAATCGACAAATTGCGCAATCAAATTTAAAATAAATGTTTTGGTTAACTCGAATATGAATGAATGCCGTACCAAAAATTAGAATTAGTAATACCACGTTACACACATTTGTTACTCCAACCAATCAACCTCTTAAATACTATTGAAAGTAACATCTTGAAACATTAAAGCCAAGCAAACAGTGTTCCCGAGGATCGAGGTCATTGCACCTACTATTTTTACATCCTCTCTTATCACCGCGAGTTAAGACACAAAGTCGGATAGCACTGTATGCCATGTTATATCAATGTAGACGATCTCAGATGCAGATCTGTGACTGACACACGAGACATGACCTTGAACTGTGGATGACGAATTTCGTCCTTGCCGGGTCGGTGAACTAGCATGTAGGTTACAATAAATCTAGCCTACTTTTCGTTGCGACATAGATAAACGCTTCATCATACTTTTGTACGACAGGCATTGTATTAAATAGAATAGCATAAAACGGATGGATTTTCCTTCTCTTTTCATCATTAAAATTCTAAGAATGTGCGAAAAAGACTGCAGCGGAAATGGAGAAAATTTAATTTCAACGCAAACACTTTCAGACTCAGCTATTTTTGAATTCCCTGAGAGCTCTTAGCAGACGTAAACGCAATAGCAGAATCTCAGAATCAAATTATAAAAATATAAGCCAACCATTATAAACCTGCGTAAAATATTGAAATAGATATTGGTGAAATAATTGAAAAAATAGAACCTATTTCAATTGACTAGGTTTATATGTAACTTTTGAAAATGAACATTTATTTTAATATTACAATAAGTTTTAAATAAAGAGCGGTTTGTTCAAAAATGCAGACAGCAGCAACACAATAAACGCAAATCGTGGGAGGAGACCGACGTATGCCATTTCACGAAAAATTATGTTAAAAACATTTCTTGCCGTAATTGAATGTGCCAGCAGCTAGTACCTACATTGAATTTTAAATGTAATACCATCTTTTGTTTCGCAGCCACCAGAGACTCGCCTAAATAAATGATTCCGTAGATCTCATTGTCAACCTCTTGTGAACATTTCAATTTAATTTTACAGCCGTTTTGAAAACCAACAGTATCGCAACCAAACATAAAACAACAAACAACATAAAAACTCATTATATGGACTGTTAAATCCAATCTTACATCCGATCCCATATGGAATTGCGCCTTAAATTATACCATATTCACCCTAAAGTAGCCACCGAAATTCGGCAGTGCAGAAATTCATGAAGCTACCGAGTACGCACTCAATTATTTATTAGTTTCAACAAAGAAACGGTTTTGGACGAACAAATTGTTCCTGAATTCATTGAGTTTGATTTAAAACAGGTATTTGACCGACATGCCACTTGTGCAGAATATAATGAGCTTATTTACAGTGATAGAGGCGGACATTTTGCTTAGTTAAGATCCCAGTCTAATTGGCGAAGTAAATTTTGAAAGCATAACAAGAGTCGTCACTTACGAATATGATACGTTTATCGTCACATCCAACCGCGTTATTGGCATCAACAGCCTAAATTGCGCGATTGGCTATTGACTTTAATTTACAAAGTGTCATAACTCAGAGGCTACTCTGCTAACAGAGATAAATCGTCTTTATTTTGGTCCGTCTTGCTGATGCCTTGCGTAATTTTAGTCGTTAATTACATTATAAATTCGGTCGGCTGTCAGCGAGGGTTTATGTCGTGCCGGTGCAGCGTCAAGAGAATCCGCCGGCAAAAGTTCGACAGGATTTGTCGTCTTGCCAAATATCCCAGCTGCGGACAGAAACGTCGCACGCTGAATACTGATTAAATCGGCGTTATTGTTTTCGTTTTTTTTTTTCACTTTCGTTCCCGGGACTTGGCCGTCGACCTATTGAATTTTTCATGGCGTTCTTTATTGGAATTTGTTATGAGCTCCTCCGGTAACCGGCGCGCTTAACGTCTATCTATATGATCGAATGGGCCCCTAAGAGGAAGTTTTGCCAATTATACCTACTCGGCGGTGGCATTAGCATACATTTCGCATCCAATCGAATGGTCCTTTATGGACTTTGAATTGCTTTTATTCGCTAAATAAAAATAAATGAGTCTATGTCATGACGATCAATGCATTAAGTCGGGACGTAATCGATGGCAAGGCTATAAGACATCCAACGAAATTATTGTTACACGTACAGTGTCTCTTGTTCAATGATCAATATGTGCAGTCGCTATTCGGGTACCTATACATATTTACATATAGCAGATATATTATTATATACTTATTGTATATACATAAACAAATATCAAGTGCCTGATTTGTAAAACTGAGACATGACAATACAGATATGAAAGTACATTAAAACCATTGAATGGCATTGACAAAAGCACTAAAAATGCCAATTAATAGAAAATTTCAACAAACGTGACTCTTGCCGTACCGCTTCTAAAATATGCGACGATTTCAGGCGCTAGCAGTATAAAGTACATGTATCCCTCTCTAACAACAAATAAACCGTATCCAAAGAAGGGACTAGACATAGATCCCAAATACCATCTAAAGCGCATTCGAAATAGTAAACTGAACGATTTTATGAAGGTTACATTGCACATTTTTATGGAGGGCAAAGAGGAATCGATATCACTAACTCATGCAAATATTATATGTAGGTATCACGATTTCACTTTGAAATATCAAAAATGTTTACTCTTTCACAAGCTTAGATGTTACTAAAATAAAATACATTAAGGAATGTAAACTACGGATTGATTTAAAAATAAATATCCTTTTTCGAGACCGTAAACAACTGGCGGAGTTTTCGTTTAATTCAAAGTGATTTGATTTGTATTAAGTGTTTAATCCTTTTAGCGTTAAATTTACGTAACATGCACCACCTGTGCCCGGGAGAAAAGAGGATTGAGTGTGCTTAGTGTTCACTGGAGAATGTGCTTTGGCAGCTTTTTAAATCACGATTTAGGGGAAAAAATTGTTCAAGATAGGGATCCGAATTTACTGATACAGGGGAATGTAAGTTCAACTTGTTAGAAATTTTAAAACAATATTATTCACTGATGTGCGTTTGAAATTGCATCGTAAATTCATCACGTTGCGATGTGTTTTTGCGTTTCACGTTTGATGCCTGTAAGACTGTTTTCCTCGGCGAAGAAGTTGATGTAGGACGTGCAAATAAACATGGTATTTTTATCGGCGCAAACCTTTATATAGTTGCGGTCGATTTCGCCTCTTTATCTTCACAGAGCGGTGTTTGCTTTATCTCGAATAAAAAAGGTATGTGCCGAGTGTCGGGTTCGTTGAAGCAATTGATTGTATTCGCTATTATTGCAAAATACTATCGTAACTGGTTCTTATTGTATATTACCGGGCCTTAATAGATCTGTCGCTATTAATTATTTTTCATACAATTGCATCGTTGCATCGCTGGGCGTTATAAAAACTGAATATCGCGTTCATTATTATTGGCCCGTTTCGCGTGGTACTACTAGATAAATCACTAGATATTGATAACTGATGATCGGCGATAATATAGTACAGTTATCAGGAAATTCATGTAAAAATATACAGAAACATCTACATTCTACTTTGTAATGTAAACAATGCGGGTTGTAGACGCGTCGTAAATTTATATCGTTAACTTCATTAACACCTTCATTCGTACCACGATTTTGAAGTCTTAAAAATTTTACGACTCCTAAAAACAAACATTTACTACATACCGATGCAGATCCACATACTGGTACGTAATTATCATTACAACATAGCTAACACTGGTGGATATAAAAGTTATACGTTCAAGTGTGTGAAAATTTAAATAAGTGGGTCTATCAACTTATCTGTTGTTACACAAATTACCTCTTTATGGAAGAACACTTTGTTTGTTTGGATGAAAATTTTCGATTCGATAAGAGATCATAAAACACTGCCCCTCGTATCATAAAATCTGATCGCATTTCGTATGCGGTTTTGGACCTTGTGACCAGGTGCGAGAGTCTTCAAGATTATCCTTTGAGGAAACGCATTGTTTTACGTCGAAAGGGTTACCGAGTTACGTAATGTTTCGGTAAATGTTTTGGGGGCAATAAATTTTAATAGAGCAGAAATTTATGGTCGATTTTGGGGACATTTACAGCTGATGAACAAAAAAGTTTATTTTTGGTGTTCCAGTTTCGCCGATACATAAAAAGGGGACAGTTACAGAGGGCCATAGAATATAATTTCTGAGTTTGTGGTGCGTTAAACCACGCTGGAACGCGTAATATCAAAATACAGCACTAAACGATTTTATACTATTGACGACCACATCGGATGCGCATTTTGCGAATTATATTTTATCGTTTCCCATCAATAAAGTACCAGTAATTCCTTGAAAGTAAACATTTTAGGCATTCACCTTTTTACAATACTCAACTTATGCTTCGATATGTCGAACCCAGATAATAAAACCGAGGCAAATAAGATTTATAAAATCTAATTTCGGAAAAAAATCGCAATTGCGTCTAATAAAAAAATGCAATCAAATTCTTAAGGCACTATGGCGCCGTTTCTAATAAAGTTAACTGAATAGCAGATACAAATATAATATCCGAAAAGGACGGGAGCACAGAATGCGTCGATCGAATGCTAGTATTCCAATATATTGAAATTGTAATACAGACGAGGCAAGTTCTTTCATTAGGGTTGGAAAATAAAAACAATACAAGTGAAAAGGGTATCGGATAGTCGGCGCATACATGCCAGAGAAAATTTCCTATTATGATCCCTTCCCTAAAGTCAACCTATATATGTACACACACTAGCGTACCGATTGTCTGTGGCCTTGCTTTTAGTGATGCGACTCCATTTACACGACATCGATTAGATACATATTGTTGTAAATGTCCAACTAAACAGCCTTTATCTGTGACTGCATCAAGTATTTCTTTATTTCCTATATAATACTAGAGATTCTGAAATGAAGCGCCAAATGAGTGTAGATTATTACTATTAATTTAAAAAATTAAATTTAATTCTTTGCCATGGTAATTAGAGAACTGGACTTCAGACCTCCGTGAAACGAATTAAAAGCTCCATTCATTATTCGCTCCAGATAAACATTTTCAACATCGAAATTCCGGCTCTACCGCCATCTGCACTCACACACACGCAGATAATATTCGACACAAACACAGCGTCACGTCAAATACGCTTACACAAAGCTTAAGGTACGTATTTAGACACAGTTTCATCTGTGGCCAAGAGTGGAAAATTCAATAAAAATGCAAATTTTTCCCAAGCAATTTCCTTCTCACTACCACTACCCGTTATTGGGTCCTACAGCATTATCTTCGGGTCTGCTCATACCTACATAATACCTTCAAACCTACCTAGTTGCGGGTGTCCCGCAATCTACTTGTTAATTTTGTGTACCATCGAATTACTGTTATCTCACGCGCGCAAGAATGGAGTATAATTTCGGTAAATTGGCACTTTGTGAAGTAAAACCGAGTTGTAAACTGTATCAACTTGGTTAATTCAGTTCTAGTTTGCGCTAGTTTCGCCTCTAACTTTTTCGGGGTTTTGTGTAATTAGCATCGTAAACACGTTTATAAAGCACGCAATAAAAAACGAGTGCCTAAAAATCTGCATAATATTGCAGTGTATTTAAAACTTTCTGCTTAGCTGGGGTAGGGGAGGTTCGGAAGGGGTGGGGCGAAGAGGGCAGATTAAGGATGCTGGAAGCGCGGAAAGAATACACAATTAGTTTTCTGCTACCTGCTGCTGATAACGCATCCATTTTATCGGGACCCGTGGCACCGCTGGCCGGCCATCTTCTTGATCCCGGATACTGCGGGGAAGTTGGAGGAGGTCTGTTTCCAGTTATGTTGGTCGGTTTTAAGGCGGGGATTTTAAAAACGGGCGCTGAGTTTTAGCTTCGACCGGAACCGAGGGGTCCGGATCGATCTACGGCACCGGGATACTCGTTGGCTTTTGTTGAAAAATCTAAATGAGGCACTTAGTATTCGTGCACGCGGGCTTGAAGTAGATAGCCTCTAGCAGTCATCGGGAGGATAAAATATAATCGTTCTTTGTCGCCCGTCTTATTTTCGTGTACAGAAATGAGGGAAGCGACGCAAACAACGCTAGAGGACAGCGATTTGTAACAGGATAATGATACATTTGGAGCCATTTTTCTTGCCTTTATTGAGTTATATCGTTCCCTTGTAGTTATGGTAATGCTTCAAGTGATTATTGGGGTAGGTAGGGGGTGGGAATGTTTATTTTCTAGATCTAAATATATTGTTACATTATTTTTAATGGAAAACTGCTTTTTCATTATTACTATATTTGATATTTAAAGTAATTAAGATTTGCGAAAATTGTCATCATATCATTTTAGTTTTGGGAAAAAAAAATTCTTATCTACACTAACTACATTGCAAATACTTCGGTTTATCATTACCTGCACTAAAAAAAAACAATTCGTTTATTATTTTAAACATAATATTTAGGTCGTACTGCGAGAATTCCGATCAAAGTTTACAGAACATTGCACCATCTACAAAGACTGAAATATCTATATTAAATGATAGATATTTCTGTTCACCGTACAAAAAAGTAAACTTACCTCACACCGTCATTATTTCCATCACATAAACCCATTTACCCTTAAACTATTTCAAATCGACCGAGAATATTTGCGAACGTTCGAAACTGGGATCCGACCACGTCACCCGCTATGAAATCTGTCGCTCTAAATTGGTCGCAGAATAGTTAAAGCTGAGTAAACAATTTTATGCTAACAATTATGAAGATTAAGTACTTGCTAACTCAATTTCGTTGGTCAATAATTGTTTAGGTGAAGTTTAATTGATCCTGTGTGATGGTTCGCGCTAACGTCTCTACGTAATCCATGACATCATAAAGTCTACAGTTACCCGCCCGTAAACATACCTACATGTCTATTAACTATTAATTTGAACCTATACAAATTGATTATTTTCCTTGTAAATGTATGCATGTATGTATGACCTTTATATGTATCGTAAACGTATGTGGTGATTGTGTAACTGAAAATAGTTACTTGATTTGGATTGCTCTAGAAATATCAAGTGCCTATATTATATATAATTGTTTAATCTGGGTAGTATCATGGACAGTTATTTTCTTTAATCATCTAAAACAATACTTCTATATACTTAACAATAAGATCTTTTATTTGTCTTTTTTACGACCTATTTTTGCTGTTATGAAGTTAAACAACGAAGGTCGACAAATATACAATATAATAATACTTTTTTCCGAACCGAGAAGAAGAAGTAATTAAATACTGACAGTGTAGAATTGTACCAGGTGCCATAAAAGGCGACTAAGGTACCAAAACCGACAGATATATATCCACCAGGAACAGTGTAGATCAAATGCACAGGGCGGGGATTGGCAACAGCATTTCGAAATCTACGCTCTGCCATTGTCAACACGCTTGCCCAGCGCGGCAATTATGGGCAAAATTCGCCCTTTCTTGGGGAGTTCTATGTCTAACAATTAGTTTTCAATTAATGATATGAAAGTTAATTCTTTACAAAATTTAATAAAATCAACCGAAGGTTACTTTGGACGCCATGTTGATTTCCACAGTCCAAACTTATTTATACACAAGAATAGTTAATTAAATTTCCTCGTCAGTTTACCAGGTGCAATATAGAAAAGGTGAAATTTCTTAATACCTGCCTCATTTAGCCGCACCCTTTGTAATAAGCCGGGTGTACCCGGGGGCGGATCCACAAGTGATTTAAAGAGATTGTCAGTTAATCACCTTGAGCCGACCACAATTTTAGCCCTTCTCTGTAATAGACGGTTTAGGTGACTTACGACCTATGTTAGGGTATTTGTCGGGTGTAAACGTACCGTTACGCATTTGAAGACAGTGGATCGTTGATATAAGCTATGTTAAATTATTTTTGTGTGGTTCAACGTGTTTAAGGAATTTCTTTCTTATATATATAAGATATATATATAATAATATATAATATTTTTTTGTTCTGACAATTATTTCTACTAAATAATAGGTAAGCATACGCATAAAGCATATACAGATGTAATAGTGTAAACGATCATTAAATTAATGAACACGATATTAGAAAGTACAACAACAACAACAGTGGTGGGTTTATTTTATACTTACACGAAATATTTATATAGGATATCCTACGATTATCTTACAAAAGTCCTTTTAATAATACCCAGTGTAAACAAATTTAAAAATAAAATACAAACAGAGTCACGGGCCACAGATTGCACAAATATGTATAAAATGCAAAAAAAAAACACAACTACTATCTTCGTAAACCTACGTAAAAATTACTATGGTAATCCACAGCGCGACTGCAGATTAAACCACAAAAATAATTACCCGTCCGATATAGAATGTACAGAGCTTTAAATATAGAAGTTATAGCAGTGGCATATACATAACCTGTTCGGTTTACAGTCTAGGTACGGTGCTATCTACAGCGAACGTATGGGGAAGAAATCGAGCTATCTGAACCTTCCTCGGCACAATTTATCTGTGTTCGATCAACCGTGTACGATCGTCTTATTCGGCGATCTTCCCACACCTTTACCTGTGCCGGTATCGGTAAGATAACAAAAAAGAAACATCCAACTTAAACGCTTTCACGCGGCACACCGATCAAGTTATCCGATTCTAACGTTCAATATGAGCATGGATGACTCTTGTGATCTGAATTAATGTCATAATTGCCGCAGTTTCGGATAAAATAAATCGATATTGCGTGCTTACATAATACCGCCCGCAGTTCGTCTGTAGAACGAAAGCCAATAACCATTTTACATTGACCCCCATAAATATATCAGATCCAACGGATCGTTAGCGTTTTTTAAAGAAACGAGGGTCGAGTGAGAGGTCTTCTCGATGAGAACGAAATAGAGCTATACAAGGCCGTTTCAAATGGATTTCTTATCTGAATGGTATGATTTATGTTCGTGTATTGCCTATTACAATCAATATATATGTATACGTAATCAGGTAACGCCCTAATCATTGCCAAGTGATGCCGTTAGCCGTTGTTAGACTAAATTATTTTTCAAATGCGAATGAGCCATAAATACCGTCAGTGTTGTTTATGGTAATTTTATTTACATTAAACTGCCGGCTTTTAAATATATCTAGTACGAATTTGGAGAGACGCCAGTTAAGGGTACCTCGGTGGCTATATTTAAATAACTTAAATAACATTTATCTTTGTCTTAACCCGGCGCAAGTTTCGTTGAGTCGCATTAGCGGAAGCTTGGAGTCTCTAGAGAATATTCTAATTTAGCTTGTCTGTCTGTCTAGTTATTTCCGTCTGAAGTAACTTGTCCGACGTACGTAGAGCTCTGGACCAGGTTCGAAGTTTGTTTTTGCTACCACAGATGAAAGTTTCGTGAGGCGGAATGAGGGTCACCATATGTTGGTTGTGTCGCGGTTGTATCTATAAAGGATGGTGTGTACCGTGTTTGGTGAAATTGCGAGGAAGCTGGGAACATTCCCGGTGAACCCTGGGGAGGGCGTCTGGACTAAACACCTCGTTGTTTTGTTTTTCTTTTTATTTGTTTTACTACACCTTTACGTAGGTACCCACATATGTGTATGTAAGTATAGCTATATTGTTATTTACCAACATATAGATCGTTTGTTTAGTATTCAATTGAATTAGTAGTAATGAGCATATAACCATTTCAATAATAATAGAAATTGTTATAATTAGCCGTTAATCATTTATTTTATGGCTGTATAAACTATGCCTGTTGAACTGAAAGGGTTATATTACTGATTAGAAGATCATAAAATATTCCACACTTTATTCAATATTTATAACGATATCCTTATAATTTACTGAAGTCGTAAATAGATATGTAATTTACAAATATACGTATAGCGTATAAATGTCGTCTAGATTTGGAAGTAATAACACCAATATTTAAATTGACAAACGAAGTGCTAATAAAACGTAGAAATAAGTGAGGAAATTTAAAGATATCGTGAAAGTCAGGCCTAATCTCGTAATAGGCCGGAGCTGTTTCTGATAATTTAATTTATTAGCCATGAAGTAGGATAACTGGTATACTCGTACAGAAACCACGTCGACCACAAAATAAGATCACCAACTTGTTTACAAAGGGATCCTTTCAGGTGAGGACGAACATAACCAAACTTTTGTGCTAGTCTTGAATGACACGAACCGGTCCTTTCTAACAAAAGCAACAAAATTATTACTCGACTGATGAGTTTTCATACGAAGTTATGGAGAAATTATACAGGACCCCCTTTTTACGTAAATTTAAATTACTTAAAACGTTATTAACGAGAATAAATTCTCTCAATTCTTTCAAATAGGCACTAAGATAAGAACTGCATGACTTTAATATCAATAGCTATTGTGAGGAGTTAGTAACATCGTTGTTATGCTCCAATGAAAAATTCGACAAATAGACATATATAGTATGGACAACAAAACAGGAGTCCTACAAACTAATGTTAACGACCTTCACGTACTATAAATAGCATTTCCATTGCGTAATGACGTAAGCCAAGCACACCCATTTACGAAATCGCAAGATATCATCCCTAGCGCGTTACCACCGAGCATTATCCATAATTGCTGTCCGCACAATTGCGGACCATACTTCAGGGCGTTAGCGGCTCTCATAACACTATATCTCCCATGAATTATACCCCGGCCTCATAAGAATGGCGTTACACGCGATTATGATGAAGAACACAACATAACACCATAGGGCGTAGGCATAGAGGTGAGAATCAAACGGCCATAATCCGGGTAGATTTTAAAGGGAGGGTTTTAACGTTTGGACATCGGTCTCTCGCTTGACCGAAGGGGTAATTTGGAGGCAGACAGTGGGTCCATCTACATAACAATGAGCCGGGAGGGGGCTTCCGTCGGATAAGCCCGCGTTTTGTATGTATCAATGTGTGTAAGCCCGTCTGGGTGTTTGCTGAATTGTTGAATATTAATTTCTATTCCTAGTAAAAGTTGTGCGGCCATTTACGTGGGAACGATGCCATTGTTTCCATATTTGTGACCGGATTGCTCATGAATGATTACTTCTACAGTTACATTACGAAAATTTAATAAGTTAGAAAGAAAGAACACATTCTTAAATATCTTGTGTGTAAAGGACATGAATTCTTTTACAAAGTCATAAGACAAGGCCCCATACTTTTCATTTCAACACCTTTTATGAGCCATAAACCTGATTTCAGGTATAATGCATAAAATATAGCGTGTGATCAGATCAATCACGGCCAGCAGCGATCACGACCGGCGGCTACCGAATGGCGCCAACTTCATATGCGCTAGAAATACCAATTTCACGTCATAAATTGCATTACCAACGTGGTATGCATCGGAAAATGCATTGTAGGCACAATGGTTCGCAATAAAACCAATAATATACCGATTGGCGCCCATGCCCGATGGATATTACCACTAAACGCCTTTAAAGTGTAGATAGGTATGCAATCATTTAAATTAATAGCTTATTTCATTTTCATAATTGACTTTTTCCTGCCCTAAACTACGTTTCATATATAATAATTGTTTGTAAAAGTCACTAACTTAACGAGCTATATTTCAGTACTATTAGGTTGTATACCATTGCAAGGCATTTAATTATTAACCTAGTACTATATACTGGAGGTTATTCGAACAACATACAAAAAATACAATTAAACCTCTTACCACCTTAAGATGGTAAACCCTAATAATTATGGTCCCTACATTCATTGGTCTTACTAGACCAAAAAAGCTAGATACAATGTTTTATAGTTTTTTTTAGATAGTCACTAGGAAGCCTCAATTGTTTTTAAATCGGAAAATTCTGTTTGTACAAAACATAATAAAAATAATAATAAACATTTTACAATAAAACCCGCGAACATTGTATGAGCGGCCTTCTCAATCAATGCAGGCGTCGTCCGCAATCAGCCATAATAGCTTGATGTACTGCGGTCTGTACCTCTACTTATCGGCGACAATGATGCATCCATACGCGACTCGACTGCATTTCTCATGATTGTTAGCAATATTAGACTTTATAATCATTACATTAATGTCTAAAAACGAGCAATTTTTTATTTCAAAATATGTCATCAACTGAATTCTGTGCTTGTATATAAGTATTTTAAATCTAAGGCATAAAGTGGTTTGTATTCGAATGATTGCATGTTTTTTGTTAAAAAAACCTCAATTATATATACATAAAAAGGTAATACATAAAGCAAGTTGTTTTCTCTTACGACGTAAATACAGAATGTAAAAGCTGGTTCTCTGAGCCCAATTAAAATTAGGAAAGACTTGACTCATCTGTTCAAGCTCTAGAAGCTCATGTAAAATACATTTGCCTGGTGGGTGGTTTGGAGATGGCTTAGATTTCCAGACAAGTTGATATGGTTTTATTAAATTTGCCTTTAAATCAAATTTATCGTAAGTGCGCATTAAAAAAGTTTATTCCAACTCTTAGGTATATTATTATTAGTTATGTATTTATAATAAAATTACTATAAATATAAACAATAATCCTGATCTCCTATGTGGTAAAGTATGGTTAATTATCTTTTCGGTGTTCTTACAATGTGTTGCAGTACGTGCTCTGTAAGTTCTCCGTGAAATCTATATGTAAGTATAGGATGATCATATAGCAGATGAGCAAGGCTAAACTATCCTTCCTTCCTTCTTTCTATGCGAATCTATAATCAACTTTTATCTAACAGAGTTTATTTAGTGGCGGTTTGGATTATACGCTAAATACAGAATAGGTAACCGAAGACTGCTTTTTTGCTTCCTTTGTTATTCCTGTTAAAAAATTAGCCTACAGAGTAGTGGAATCTTAGCAAACTCATTAGGTATATTCAATGGAAGAACTCTGTGTTAAACACTTATTATAGATTAAGCAAACTAATACTCTGCGATACAAAACTGTGCAATACCTAAAGCATTATTCCTGCGGAGGTTGTATATCAAGTCGGGGCAAAGTTTAGCTAATTATTGTCTCAATTTATACTACGATCAGTATGCACAAATAGACAATGTTGAATTGCCAAACGCGTGTATATCAGATACATTATGTGTGACAAGTAATTGTCAAGTTATGTCTGAATTATGCAATGATAATGTTGTTTACTGTTGAAACAATTTTCAATAACAACTGTTGATAGAGATATAGGTGAACGGGTCGAATAGGAAGCTAGAAAGAAAGACAATAAAGTATTTAGTATCTAAATAACAAACTTAAAAAATATATAATTTAAATATCATTAAAAAAATGCGAACAACAAAGTTCAGACGATTAAGTATTTAAAAATTCAGTACCTAGAGACACGCATCTCCTGTGACGTAATCACTAAAAAGAGAACTTACGTAGTTTTAATAACGCCTGAAAATGAAATTAAGACAACCAAAGAATGCCGTTTAGTTTCGAGTATGTTTTTGTAATCAATTAATAACCTACTTAAGGACTGTTAATTATTATAGTTTACCAATTGAGTTTCGGCGTGAATCTTTTTAATATGAATTCAAGTTTAAACATGCTTACATAGTGAGAGCCAATAAAAAATCGAAAGTGTCGACTGATCTATCATCTGGATTCGAAACTCAGTTATACTACTTGATAGCTAAAGCATCAAACAATTTTTCCTTAAAGATATACTTAGCATTTGCTTAAGCGTAATTAGAACACAATTCTATGAGTCAGCAGCGCCATTTTTAAAATGAAAAGAAATATTATTTATAAATATGAATAATAATAGTATTGGTTCGTTTGTGAACTGTAATTCTGTCCGTAGTAGTTATACATACAGCCAGACAACGCACTCTCGATGCGTGCAAGTACGCGACAAGACTACATTGTTGCAGCGGACGTGTTTAATGGAGACATTGATAAATTGTCATTTTAAAAATACATATATCTGTTTACAATATGTGGTAATGGTCGACATCTTACGAAATAACAAATACATGCAGATTTTTATTCAAAGCGATCGAAACGATTTGCGTATATGCTCGTACTTTCAATGTTTAAACATAATCAATATTTAAACTGATTGTTATAATATGAATTATGTTTTTTTTTTGAGAAATTCACTGTCCTTCTTAGTGTGTTTTGAAGATTCAAAAATATTTTTTGTTTATAAATATGAGTCGGACCACTTCTTTTCAAAAATATTAAAAAGTAACTCGACTTCAAAGACAAACAGGTACAAATTTTACTGAGTTCATTTTAAAACTGTGTTAGAGGGAAATCAATATTACATCGAGAAGTCTAATATTATACCTAGTTATAATAGCATCTTCATGCCCGCCATTGGAAGTCCACTGTTGGACATAAGTCTCTCTAAGAAAGGAGGTTCTTGCCATAATTGCCGCGCTGGGCAAGCGTATTGGCAGTCGTAGAGCGCAGCTATCGCGACGGGGATGCTGCTGCCCATCACCACCCTATGTATTTGAGCTGCACTGTTTCGGGTGGATATACCGCCATCTGTCAGTTCTGGTACCTTTAGTACTTATAATAGTACATATAGTTGATTAAAATAAGCAACTAGCTATCCACCCGCGACTTCGTCTGCGTCGTATTCTGTTTGTATCGCATCTAACGCGAAGTATTCCAGGATGGATAGAGACCTGCGTTTTTCAATCCATTTCATTAGTTAAACGGCGAAACAGTATTAAATAAAATAATAGACAAGAAAACAGATAAACGAACATTTCATATTTACTGCCAGTAACCATACATGTCAAAACAAAGATTGTGAGATTGTAGGGAAATTGTTAAATCTCATTCTCAGCTGATGTGAAACTCTACCGTTGGAGCTATACAAAGGCATTACCTTATACTCAATCTATAGAGATGTACATGGAGCTCGGTAATTGTGTACCGACTACCCAGTGACACGGGCGGTGTCAGACAGTGTAATCAACGTACATACATAACTACAACAGCACAACAACAACACACACAGCACAACGCGGATGCAGCTCCCGCAAACGAGCGTGGGCCCGCACTTGAGCGAACGCCCGTGTCAGAATATATGCACTTGCAAACTCGTATTGAATTAACTCTGCGCTCTCAGTGCCAACGAAAACAGAGTTGTTGTTATTTTAATTTAATTTTTTGAATTATGTACAATAATCCGTTTTTCGCTTCCTTTCCTTAATAAAACTAATTCATACCCCTTTTTGAAAAATTGCTATTACATTTAAGTTGAATGTTCAACAATTGAAACTATTATGTACTCACTTCTTAGACTAAATTACAAGTTATGAAATGAAAACTCCGCGTTTATTAATACAAAAGTGCCATATACATATGAATACTTACGTAATATCCGAGGCGGGGCACAAAGGCTGCAATTTGTGGCTGTTAAATTTTACGACCTATCCTATGCTAAATCATAAAATCAGTTAAATATCGGTATATGCTCACCAGACAGCCAAATGATGCCCGAACAAAAGACTACACCTAGGCCTACAAACGCATTTGTAAATCCCATCCTTTCAAGGCAGCATACAAAACGTACTTCAAAAAATTATAGAAACAAATAAAAAGTTTAAAAAGGGACAATACGCCTGTAACAAAGAGGCACCACCATTAAAAAACAACAGAACGCAACAAATATCTCAGTACAATAACCAATTCAACCCTTTCGTCAAATATGCGATAGACACTTCCTTATTGCCTGCCTCGTAAATTCGACAAGCGTCATACAAATCTTATGAGACAATAACGTTTTTTTAACCATCTGAAATATTCTCATCGCTACGTGTTCGTTTTCGGAAAACAATCACGTGTTTTGGTAGTTTTTTGGAATACATTACTTGCCACCCTGTCGACAGTTGCGCTTCATTTTTATTCCAGTAACGATTCCATAAACACTCCCTCGGATTATCTATCTTCAAAAATTCAAAATAATTCAGTACACGGTGAACTTATAATAGTACCACAGCACTGGTAAGTGAACTTACAATTTGACATTTATCACAGCTACTACTAACTATTTATATGCAAACTTATGTAACTAAGTAATACAATAACGGAGTAGTCGAAAATATCGTGAGCATATTTTAAAAGCTGTCAGAACAACATGGCGCCGCCAACCCGCCCGATATTAGAATTCCAAACTTAGTCGGCAAGTTAAATTAGGGGAAAGTTAGGCGTACGACTTGCTCAGAAACTATGACTGAGGTGTAACATAAAAAATATTCAAATCCACTCCAAATTCAGCTTAACGAATCCACCGATTAAAGGTAGACAATAGCTTTATCCTTTACGTGTTAAATTTCTTATCATAGTGATTAATAGGAGTATAGAGAATACAACAGGACTATATTGAAAATGCAATAAAAAATCCAATGTGAAAATGTATTTATAGTCGTTTGACATGCGTACGCCATGATGCGAGCAGTTTGTCAAAAATCGTTTAGACACGTCATTTTCGCCGCGTGTTCGGTGGAACGTTTCGCATCGATTTTTCGACGCGTGATAAATCAACTTTAAATAACACGCTCCTCACTTTTTTCATACATAAACTATAGTACTATACGATATTATATTTCATACATAAAAATAGACTAGACTAGTACTAGACGATTTCAATTAAACAAATCTGAAATACTTTAATCTATGCTCGATATTACCGTTAAAACTCTATAAAATCTATTCAATGGTTTGGATAATTAGATTGTAGAAAACACTATTATATATTCTGTTACAGTTTCATAATCACATGTCTTGTATTTTATTTTGAATTAGCGAACATTACTGGCGTGGTATTATTGCATTCTATCAAATGAGTGAGTTTATAGTAAGGCTCAAGTTTGTTTAATTTTTTATAGTTTTTCGCGAAACCTTCTACATTTGTTTTTCCATTATTTTTATTAATTTTTTATTAAAATTTTATTAACCTTTTAACAAAATCCCGTAACCAAACAAACAATAAAACCCGTAATAACCATATGCATATCATATCAAAAGAAAAAGGCGTTAATTTTTATCTATGTATACCTAGATGTAGTTTCCTAACTTACCCATATTTCTAATTACCAGTAGGTACCAGTGCATGGTGGAGCACACCGATGGTTATCATGATTAAAATACTGCCGAAAACATCCACAAGTAATTAACAGGTGTAGTTGATAAACGAAGCACTTAAAAGGGCCTGTCATCATAACGTTGACAAACAGCTTGTAACGTGTCAAGCGTAAGTGCGGGCAGCAAGGACATGGCAACTGTCAAAACGTCATACCCATCACACAACGAACATTTAATCGACGACATTTTTAATTAAACCCAGCCGACTACAGTTACAGCCTGTATGAACGAACGATCACTCACGGGAGCGATTCCCCAATTGATTTGCAACTTTATTTCCATGCACATATAGTTTACTGTTGCTGCAACTCGTTTCCCGGTACATATTTACGATATTTTGGGCATTTAGGTGCCGCATTTTATGTGGTTTACACACGTAATTAAGTCATAAATTGGTAAGAAAATATTGGCTAATTACATTGATGGCGCTCTTTGATTTTCCTAGACATTTCTTTTTACTCTCTTAATATTTTGACTATTGGGATACAATATTCATTCACGCTATTTAAAATATTTAAACGAAATTCATAATCGTAAATGAACTTTTACATCCATTTACGACATCGTATCTCACTTAACTGGTCCGTGAATGATAAGATAGAAATAACTATTCCTGTTGCGTTTTCTAATTACGTCTGTATTGTAATCACATAATAAATCAAAAACTGGTTCAGTTAATTAACATTGATTTATGTTCATTGATACAATCGAGTATTTATCTCAATTCAATTTACTGTTATTGTACATCATGCCTTTATAACATGTTACAACACAATTATCACTGGTTTCGTTGAGTCGTTTCACACTATGTTTATTGATATTAATCCGCCCTTTCATTATATACAGGTAATTATGTTACGTACTACTACGACTACTTTATTGGGTATCCATTTTCCAAGCCAATGCATACTAAGTGGGTAGATCATAGTGAGCTTTGTCGGATTAAAGCGCTATGCTACAATTATGAAGAGACAGGTATACGTAATCTTCATTTTAACATAACAAAGAAAAGTTTAATTTTGAAATACATGGTATGAGGCCTGTTTTCATCGCAGCAGGTGGCGAAGCTACATCTTACTTAATACTTACAAGGAATTTTTCCCCCTATAAATCGAGATTTCGTTCTAAATTCAAATCATTCCATAGTATCACCAGTAACCAAAATTAAGTCGATCCCATGGCCGATAAAAGTGAAACAATTTAATAGAACGTCGGTCTCTATTTAATTATTTTCGGAGTAATTGAAAGTTGGTTGACGCTTATCGTGTCTGTCACTTGCCTCGGCGAAATTTTCATGAGTTTTTGTACAGCTGGATGGTATTCATTTCATAAAGTTAGATTATTTTTGTTCATTATATAAGTAAGTTTAATAGCATTAACACGAAAGATTATTAGTAAACTATTATTTCAAGTACACACATATATATATATATATATTAATTCTAATCTATGGATTTTAATATACGGTTGCCTTTCGAGTTCACTTTAAATCAGGATCTTTTTCGAGTCCATTACAAAATTACACTAAGTCTGTCTATTGAGTGGAAGCAGTCCACACACCAAATGTTTTATAAAATTGATCCTTTAATTTCAAAGATTACTTGAAACATACTCCTACATTCATTGAAATATAGGTATGTTAATTATCGCTTACCTATATGTTATTAATATATTCTAAAAGTATTATATATGTAATTCCTTTGTTGCTGATATCTGAAACACTTGTGTTTCGGACAAAGTATGAGATGTCGTGCAAATTTATTTTTATTATTATTCTTATATTTGATTTAGTCATTATAAAGTTTTTTTTTATCTAAACAACATCCACACAAACTTTAGTATCACTAATAATAGGGTATGATATCAATTTCACGAAAAGCCTGCTTATTATAAACCAAATGCTGTTTAAAATTGAAAAATATATTTTCTTTATATATAGTTGTATCTGGTAACCGAACCACATAACGCTTCAAGTCCGCGACCGTACAATTTCTATTCCACTAAACGACTTGGAGAAAGTTCTCGCTATCGTTAATTTGGGGTCGAAACTTGCTTAATTGTTGTTTAAATTCGCGATCCGAGTGCAAAGCTCCTGATTAACATTGTTATGTGCAAGTAATTGAAGTGGCAGAGAAACAACGTTCAGTCACGTTCCGTCTTCCAACTTTTCCAATCTCTAGCGCACAGAGGTATTCCAATTGATTCTTGTCTCGAATATTTTTACTCCTTTTGCTGCTTTGTTCGCTTTAAAAGATTATTCTCAAGTACGTACCGTCTATGAATAGTTTCAGCTGGATTATCTAAAGCAGAACTTTCGTGGCTTAAGACTTTTGTAAAACATTTTACTATTTATTTAACCTATATGGTATGTTTGAACAAGAATATATTAATAATAATTAAACGAAAATTCGCTTCTCATCTTTACTAAAATTGCCTACAACATTTTACATGCAAAATACGTTAAAAAGTATAAAAGTACGGTTCACACCAACAACCCCGGGCATCATGGCCGCTCGTAAACGGGCAGAGTTGTAAAATAAGTAAAAATGAAGGGCCGACGGCAGAACTCAGTTCAAAAGAAACTTTTGCTTTTGAACCAGTTGGTCGGCAACTTTAAATTGGTTTTCTACCACCGTGGTTCGGTCGGGGACGAGAGAACGGGACGTGTGGATGTGTTAGGGCTAACAAAAGTCTTGCTTAGGTGCTGATTGCATCGAGCCAGAGAAAATCTTTAAAATGGATATACGAAAGTATAGGTTATTCGAGAAATTAATCGAATAATAATTTATTTAACAAATGCTTACAAACAGCTAGTATTTCTCTAATCAAAAAGCTCTATCCGTTAGATTACGAATAGATTAATATCTATAGACAAAGACTTCGAGTGATAGATATATCGGTCCTACAAAAGTCTGTTAAGTCAATATATGCCAGAGATGACATACTACTTTAAGAATATGTGTGACAGATTGATGCATACACACAAACATAAACTCTGGCTTGGGACAATAAAGAAAACTAAAGATATTAAATGGCATTGATAAGGCTGAAGATAATACCTTGATTTAAAAAACAGTTGCTTGTTAAAAAGTTAAATTAGTTAAAAATATATAAAAATAAATAGGTTTTATTTCCACGAAGTCATGTAATTATATACCCGCATTAAATACGTGTCTTTTTTATTACTTCCACAACATATCACCTAGCTTCTGGAAACTAGAAGTGATATATAAATAAAAATTGAACACACCAATCCGTACCTCATTAGTAAGTGCATGTTATATAGTGCAAAAGCGGTTCTTGTACTCGGCAACCCTATACACTTTGTCTGAAGTACTTAGTCGGGGATAGTTTTGCGAAGTACAAAAAGGGTAGGGTCTAATTTGAGGATGGTATGCCTACATTTTACTGTATATGTCTGATAAAAATATCCAGTTTGTACGGGGCTGCACAGTTAAAAATACTACTAACTGAATTCTGAAATAAATAGAAACGTTGTGCTACATTACTAAGGAAAATCTAATATAGGTAATATGATTTTTTTAATTACTAATGTCGTGTCTTTTGGTTACATACAAAACATTTGTAGTACTGCTTAATGATACTGAGTGTGAAACCACTTACCCGTCGGGGATTTTATTTGGAACTAGCTACTTTGTCTGCTAAGTCTTTATTTTATATCTCATCCCTAAGGATCTCTTGTTATCACAGGAAGAAATCTACGATGCTCTGACAACTAAATTGTTCAAAAATCCGTGCAGTATTCATAGAGAAAAACAAACACCAGATCTAACGGGAACATTTTGGCGGTATAAAAAATGAGTTAGTAGTTATGTTACTCCTGACCATTAATAATTGTAGCGCACAAATTTTGTCCAGATCTGTTTACTCGTTCAGCAAAATGGGAACAAAGATGGACATATCCACATATCTACACTCTCGAACTTTCGCTTTTATCATATTAAAAGACGATCCATGTAAATATAGGATCTACTAATTAATTTATATGTTATTTAATATTTATAGTTATACTTCATCGTCATCATCATTATACCAGCTATTGAAAGTCTAGTGCTGGACATAGTCTTGGAAAGCCAGGAAAGGAGGTTTTCTGCCCATAATTACAAGACTGTCCAATCGCAGAGCGCGGCTTTCGCGACGGGGGTGCTGCATCCCCACCCTTTCCATTGAGCTGCACTCTTTCGGATGGATATTCCTCTCCTGTCGGTTCTGGTACCTTACTTGTCTCTTACGACACCTGTTACAGTGGGAGGTACCATTCTACTTCGCGGGTACCTCATGGTAATTTCAATTACCGATTGTAACTAAACTTCACTTACGACTTGTTAATTAAGAACCCGAGAGAAGTGATTGTTAATACTGAACAAGGTATAGATAATATGAAACAATGTTCCTTTTCTACAAAAAACATATAAAAGGCCTTGTGGTCGACAACAAGCTTGTTAGGTCGTTAGCAAGTGTCGTTGACTCCTGAATACTCGTCGCAATAATTGATAATCGATCGCTGATTGGAATTTATAGCATCCAGGAGGCTGTAAATCTTTTACTGGAGCTTTCCACAAACTTCAACCTAATTAACCTATTTAGAAAGTTGATATTCCAATATGACTTTGGCCGTGTGAAAAAAGACGTAAAACTTTTACGATTTTCATTTGTCAAATGTTATTTATCATTTTAGAAAGTCTGTTCCGCTTTGTGTGTCCTGCTTAAAATCAATATGCTGGTATGGAATAAATGATAACAGACTGAGACAAGTTTCTGGTATGATTCTATATAGTTACCAAACAATAACTAAATAAAAATGCATATTGTTAAATGGTCTTACGAAAAACTTTCGCATTACCATATATATTGAACTATATTTTATTGAACTATATTTACTTATAATTTATAAATAATTTAAAACGATTTGTATAATACCTATAATGGCTAAACTTCTATAAACTTGAATTCTTAAGACAAAATCTTTCAGTTGGAACAGATGGAAAGATAGCATCTCAAGATCGCGCTTAAAATTATAGTTTAAATATCTATATCAGCTCGCCCCAATCAGGGAAAATTCCGGGATCAATATCCAGCGTAGTCAAAGTCTTAAAGTATATATTTTAATAAATCTTTCTACGAGACTGAATTTTACTTGCAGATGCGTGTATACATGTATTTCAATGAATGGCTGTGAACGGCTGTACCCACGTTGTTCTATGTTCGTAGCTCTAGGGCAGAGATAAATAAAGAACATATAGTACATGTATGTATTTACTACAGATGTGCTAATGCGTTCGCTAAAAATCACACCTCACTGATAGCAACATTGTACCTACCGAATCATAAAAAAATAAATAAAACCCAAACTAAATCATTCCCGATGTAAAATTGATTCATTGCACCTATAAAATTCACGGGAGACAATTCAAGGTTGTAAATGTCATAAAATTATTTACACTGGCGAACCCTTCCATCGTGGTTTGTTTATAATGCGTATTATCGATGATTTATTATTGTACATATCTGTTTAATGTGTGTACATATGGTCCATAAAACGGTTTATGGGACAGGTTACTGCGGGCCAACCTCGGAAATGCTTTTATTGATATCTAAGCGCCATCGCCGCACTGTGCGGATCTTACTGGCACGAAAGGAAGCTTTAAGATTACTCTTCACACTTCACACTTCGAACTCCAAACTGTATTTTTCATGTACATAGGAGAAAAAATCTTAACAGTACATTTAATAGGCTTACCGACGAGTATAATTAGCCTTCATGCAGTGATGTGTCTATATATTTGTAGATAGGTAAATGTTATGATGGTAGAGCAATATAAAAGCAAAAACAGGACGATAACTGTTAGTGGCAGACGTTTCCTGGTAGGGGCAAATCGTTTCTCAAACAAGTCATAACCTAATTTTAATGTTTAGTTTTAATTTATCCTTTAAATGGTGTCATATAATTTTAAAGGTAACAACATTTATAACCTCAGATTCTGATTTTATTAAAATCTGCCTTAAGAGCCAATTGAGATATTAAAATAATAATAAACAGGTACGTGTGTACTTAAAAAAAATTAGGAATCTCCTATTTTAGAAACTTAATATTATTTATAGACTTTTACATTATGTATTTCTTACATACTACAACTATTATGTAGTTCTATATGTACAAAATTGATGATATAACTATAATAATAATAATAAAAGAAGTATGCAAAAACAGTAACATGCGCATTTCAATTGCAACCTTCAAGCCTGATTTAGTTAAAAACTGTGCTATAGGCCTTAGACTTCCCAGACATAGTTCTTGACTATACCAACTTATACGCGTATATGACCTGTACCTGTTCATATTTTATCTTCAAGCAGTAATTTTCATTACAGTTCCTGTACTATATGATACTATTAGAATTTAAAAATATTACAGTCAAATAATACACTGAGTGTAATCAAGCCGTGAGGAAAAGTAGAATAGAACCTCCCCCTGTACCAGGTGTCGTAAGAGGCGACTAAGGTACCAGAACCAACAGATGGCGGTACATTCAGCCGAGATAACGCAGCATCCCCGTCGCGAAAGCTGCGCTCTGCGATTACCAACACGCTTGCCCTGCGCGGCAATTATGGGCAAAATTCCCTCTTTCTTGGGGAGGCCTATGTCTAGCAGTGGACTTTCAATGGCTGGTATGATGAAGATGAGGAATCAAAAAACTTTTTAAGTAGATTAGAAGTTAATGCACATTTGAAATTAGAATCACAACACTGATTGTAGACTGAATCATAGATTACACAGTAAATACTGTAAAACTGTTAATTACGAACATCATTTAGAACAACAATAGCACTGATCTTTATATGATACTATCAAATAGAGTTTATGGCAAACTCAAACCAAAACGACCATTAAAGAGATATTGAGGTAGTATTGTAATGCATTCATAGATGTTTAGTTATTATTGTTTTCGGAGCTAGAACGCGCAGCGATCGTGGATTGTCATTTGTATTAGTGGTTAAAATTGGTATATTTTCATACAATTCGTAATAAATACAGCTAGCTGTAACTTTGGAAAGCTGTTTTGATCAATTATTAAAACGGCTTCTTACTTCTACCATTAGCCGGCGACGTCCGCGGTTACATTTGCGTCTAATTTTTCTGGTATATTTTTTTATAGTTATGAAATAATTACAAAATAAAAATGCATGTTGTTCAATGTTCTAATGAAAAAAATATCCCACTGTAATATATATTCAAGTATATTTGATTGTATTTATACATTTTTATTGTATAAATACTTTAAAACGCTTTGTGTAATAATTACAATGCCTAAATTTGTATAAACTTGAAATCTTAAGACAGAATCCTACAGCAAGTAAATTTTAATCTAAGCCCGACAAACAAACAGATGGAAAGACAGCATCTTCGCGTTTAAAATTATAGTTTAAATATGTATAATGGAGTCGATGGTGAAATCAGCTCTCCCCATTTGGGAAAACCTCGGTTTCGAAATCGGCGTACTTAAATTCTTGAAGTATATATTTTAATAAATCTATCTACGTGACAGAATTCTATTTGCAGATACGTTTATATGCGAATTTAAATGAATGTCTGTGAACCGCTGTACCCACGTGGGTCTATGTTCGTAGCGACATCACGAGAGACAACCTACGCAACGACGAGAAGTGTACCTACGTATCTCAATATTGGTTTTTGGTTGTGTACAAATGTAAAATTTTTCCTATTAAACTTTAACTGAATTACATTTGATAAATAATTGTAATGCCTATTTCGTTTGATATCCGTATTATATGTGGGCAATGAATGCTCATAATTTATCATATTTACTAATTTATTATAGTTTTCACCTCACAGTTTACCGTGGTAAAACAGTATACTGTATTCCAGTACCTACCTACCTATATACATTTTTAACATGGCATCAGGCTTGATGAATCACGTGACATATGTGTACCATATATTTTGTTTCTATGCATCTCCTCGATATCGCTTCAGATATTTCCAACTTTTGAATTGGTAAAGCCTTATTTACTCATTATAACCACATTTTCACACTATACACCACTGGAATAACAAGTCACTAAAACACCAAAACATGGATCGATACAAGTAAACGTTTGCACCTTCTGCAATCAAAATACAACTGGCAACGCACACGCACTTTTTGCGCCCTAATACCTGTGATCATCGAGTAACTCTTACCTATTGTTCAGTAATTACCTCCAGTTAACTTTTTACAAAGCCGCCATTTAAACTTGCAGGTAACAAAGCATTACCAACCGTTTCTTGTACGTTGGAAAGTTGAAATTACTTAGCAGCGTATAGATGTAGCGGTGACAGAAAATTATTACACCTCAAAGGGTTGCTAATGGCGTGATGGTTTTATGATTTTTCGTTGCGCAAATTTCTTCCATTGTGTTTCATCGAAATGCTGTCTATATATATACGCCTTGGAACGTGTTGATACTTGCGACTGGAATGATATTCATAGTGTATTCTTCTTCGTATATTTGTAGAAATTGATATGAATGTGTATTTAATTCCTTTTCCTTCGTTTTAAAGAATATAGGTTGTTTCGAAGAATCATGTTCTAAATAACTTGAGCATTGAGCTACATTTCATTTTAACACATATAATAACACAAACCGTATCAAAAATACCTTAGGTGAACGTATAATAGATAATTATAAACTAGCGACCCGCCCGGTCTCGCACTTGTGCAATCAGGTAAAAAAAATGTTATTGTTATCTCTAAGTGCTAGATATTTTTTTATTATTCAGCAAACAACCAAACGGTCCGCTTGATAATAAACGTGGCCTCAGCCGTATATACTCCCGGATCATCACAAAGATATCACTAGTGTCGCCAGCCTTATGAACTGAAGATACAATGTCACATTTACCCAAAAAATCACTGCCTCTCTCACCCTTCAAACCGGAACACAGCAATGCGAACACTGCTGTTTGGCGAATTTCTAAAAATATATAATATCTTAAATATGGACCTTTCTCTTGAATCAGTTCATCTATTTAAAAAAACCGCATCAATATTCGTTGCGTAGTTTTAAAGATCTAATATGTTGAAGATCATATTTATATACAATGCAGTGAGAAAGCCCAAACTAATATTTTCATTAATTTATTATATCACAAGTCTCATAAATGAATTCTCCTTTATTACATTTTTGTGTAAAATACATCATCGCAATAATATGATATTGACTTATTAATGTCTGAATTCAGAGTTTTTACTGAAATCCTAAAACTAACTATATTAGCGACGCAGAAATAGAGCACGTACCATGATATCAAAAATTGAAGTATCAAAATCAACAAGGCGGACTAGATTGTTTGTTTTAACCAGAAATTAAGCACAGGCGTCAACAAATCGGACAAGTTGGACAATGTCCGACAATGGCATTGTGACGGCACGCAACCCTTTCCCCGCCGAGGCCGGAGGAATGGCCATAAACGAAAACAATCGATTGCCCGTATTGTCGCGACATTGCGGTACCTGCCCGCGTAACTGTAGGTATCTATTGATGACTGGACATGCTTGTTTTGTGGATTATTATCAGAAAGGATTGTGGCCTTTCGTTTTGTTAATTATGGTATGCTATAAATTACTTAAAGGTGCTTATAGAAATAGGTGTCTACAGAAAAACAGTCACAGCAGCAGTCTTAGAAGAAGTTTAATAATTTTAGCACGGTGAATATATATTTAAGTTCAGAACTTAAATAAGGCCTAAACTTAATAGAAACCTAATAACAAAAATATTTCTAACTAGCGGCGGCTTGCGATTACACACACATAGTTTCCTTATTCATATACATTTGGAGATAAAATAGGTATAGCGTATGTCATACGCTGATAATGTTACTTCCTAACCGTGAAAGAGATTTTCAAATCAATTAAGTAATTTTTAAGTGTATTTGTTAGAAACGTACATAAATACTAATCCTGTTTACGCATTTCCATTATAGGTAGAACTCTTTTTTGTTTAAATAAAATATTAGTTATCTTCCTCTAGAAGTTAAAGAATTCCAAATTCAAAATTTGTTCAGTAGTAAATCCTAAATGTTACAAAAAAAAAATACAAACCTTTTCTCTTTATAATATAAGTGTAGACAAATATTGCCTTCGGATCCCATAAAGTGTATCTACTCTGTGAAGTAAATTTAGCATTTGCCGCAACATACCAAAGTTCCTAGGGAAAAGTCGTTTGTATCGTAGAAACATTTTACTTTAACTTTAATATTTTGACTTTGACACAACTTACAATCATTAATGCATCTGCAAAATAAAGTTTTATTCTTAACCTTGCTTAGAACGGGAAATCAGTTCCACACGTTTACTCTAACATCCTTAAAAATGCTTTTTTATAAAGAACTGCCATCGGTACGATTTAGTAAAATCATCTTAATCGTACCACAGCCTGTTTGACTATATGTCTAATTTTGTATAATCAAACCAAACAAATGCAGTATAAATTCTTTCTCGTTGTTAGATAAGTCTAAAACATATTTTATCTCCATGACTATCAGAAAGGCATTTCTTAGCCCATCATCATCCATTAGAAGACCACTGCTAAACATAGGCATATCCAAGAAAGGGGGAAATTTGCCCATAATTGCCGCGCTGGGCAAGCGTGTTGTCAATCGCGTTTCGCGATGGGAATGTGCCCAATCCCGCCCTGCGCATTTGAGCTACATTCATTCAAATGGATATGCTGCTTTTTAACGGTTTCGGTACCTTAGTCGCTTCTTACTTCATTTGTTATTTAATGAGACGCCAGTTGTCTTTTGTTCGACATACTAGTGCAGTAGACGAAGGGACCATACGTTTGCCTATTATAAACGAAAAATAATACTTCCAACTCTTCTACCAACTCGCAGGGAATCATTAAAAGTGCCACATTAGATTTATGGTAGTCAGTTGCATGACCGAACCTATATTCCCAAGCGTATCGTTTTTCACTTACAGTTTAATAGCACTTTTATTACAACTTTGGAAATGGTAATAAAGTGCCGATACACTTACAAATTAAGTAATTTGAATCAAATAAAACTTTATAATATAGCTTCTTATTTACTTACAATTTCCTTTTGAATCCAAATATAGTTTACACGTAAGCAAGAACTTGTTTTAAATAGAAAATAGAAATCGATCAACTATTTTCAACTTTTTGTATTTATTTATTAAGTAATTTTAAGCAATTGTTAAATTAAGATAAATTAAAATATGTTTGTTATTCTTAAATATAACCTTTTTATAGTAGGTGCCTATTTATTTATGAAAACGTCCATTACTAATTATTAGGTTATTTATAAACCGATATAGTTGCAAAAAATGTTGCGAAACGATCACAACTCCATCTAGTCATCAAAACCCGAACTAGCTACTAGAATCAAAATACAGTAGCTCCATCTGCGGGGATGGGCGTTTGCGTCTAAAACGCACCCCTGTGTACAGAGCTAGGGGTGACAATGAGGGCGCTTAACACGTGACACAATCTCTATATTAGTTGCTATCCGATTTCTATTAAGTTTTAGATTCAAACTGAAAATGTGTTACTATGATGTAGGTACATTTCTTTCTACAAATATTGAATCACCCAAAGCTGACATTAAAATAAACCTACCAGTGTGCTTATATAAAAGTTTAAAAAATATACGTAACCGTTCGAATATAGCGACAGCCGCAGCCTAGCTATACGTAGTAATAAATTGTATACAAGTACTTGCAATAAATCATAATTTCATAAATATATTCAAGATAATTATAATCAAAATGCAAAGGTTAGCATAAAATTTTAATCATGTTTACAAAGTGTCGTCTTATTAATTTCTAAATGCCTACGTCTTCACCGTAAAACAGATTTAATAGTTACATATTAAAACGCATTCTGAATGATTGTTCTCTACATAAAATACGTACGAAGTAACATAAAAAATTAAAATGTTTATCGAATCGAAGCTTATCACTTTACACTTTACTTTCGGATTCATTATCATCATCGTTATCATATCAGCTACAGATGTCCACTACTGGACATAGGCCTCCATCTATCTCCAATAGGACCGGTTGTATGTATACGGCTTGTGTCCAGCGCGATCCTGTTATGTTATTATTATGTTCGGCTTTATATTTCAAAATTATCCCAGATCAAAGAATACGACATTATATAATAAAAACTACCTCCAAGCTCTCATATTACAAAAAATATAAAAAAATTATGGTTTGTTCTAGAATCTACTTGTAATTGCTATACCAAAAGAATTTGATGACACGTAGTGACACCCAAAAGGGTTGTGTGTACACAGAAAAACGCCATGTCAGATTTGCTAACATACAAACATACATACTGTTTACAACACTCTGAATATATCAGCATGTGTCTATACATTGTAATGCAAATGTTCTTGAGACAGCCTGTAACTGCGGTAAGAGCAACAAAGTCAGGTATTGCTTTTAAAAGTGACGTAATTGCGAATTACCTACTAATATAATGATGTTGCAACGTGTTTATGTCGCTTAAATGTCGGATAACGAGTCATTCTGAAGGCGATTGAGTGTTAATCAAAGATACAGGATAGACATTTGATTGGGCCCCAAGACGCAGGTGGTAGTGATCCTATCTTATGCGCCATAGGTCGTGGGTTCAGTCCCCACTCAGAACAAATATTTATTTGTCCTGTGCCTGGGTGCTAAAAATATGTATTTAGGTATAGTATTTGTGATTCTTCTGTTGTTTGATGTCCGTAACACGAGTGCTTTAAGCGACTTATCTCGGAGTCAGGTCAATGCAGGTATGAGATGTTGTGTAAATATAATAAAAATTGGTAATCTGGTTAAGTCCTAATAGAATGAAAGATGTATATTGATAGATTTGGTGGTCATTGCAAAGCAAAGCTGTTTGGCCTAAGCTCTTAACAGGAAGTACCTATGAGTGTTTTTCATTGGAAGGTGAACTAAAAATCTTTTGTCTGGTTAAAATCAATTCTATTATCAGGGTTATTAATTTGAATAGGATTCTACAATTTCATGGGTTTCCTTCAGGTACGTGGAAACGTTGCCGTTAGGTACCGATAGAATAAAATAGTACCTCTGCAGCAGGTGCCGAAGGTGCGACTAAGGTTACAGAACTGACAGATAGCAGTATCCGCCATCCGAAACAGAGCAGCTTCAATGAACAGGGCGGGGATGGGCAGCAGTATCCCCGCCGCGAAAGCTGCGCTCTGCCGTTTGCCTACTCGCACTATAGCGCGGCAATTAGGGGCAAAAAAATTTCTTTCTTGGCCCTTGTCCAGTATCGGAGTATTAATGGCTGGTATGATAATTATGGCATGGAAATCAGTGGAAACGATACTTACCTTCCAAAAATATGAGAAATTTCTACCAAAATGAAGCTTGATAGATTGTATAAAGATGTTTTCTACGTAAGGAGAATTATGTTACAAGATTTAGAAAAAAACCCGAAATATTTTTTTAATTAATCATTTGAAAATTTCACTAGAAACAGCTTTGATTTTGTATTTTTACTAGTAGAAGTACACTCCGTAAATGCTATCTACTAATTCATATAAACATTTAGTATTATGAGCCTTATAGTAAATACCAACCGGGAGACGCAGCTTGCAGTAACTAGCCAATTCATAAATAGAAAAATTTATTTTCTGCGTTCAAAATTCACATCACATCTAATAGTAGTTAAATAACGAAAGAAACATCTGAAACTACCTATATTTCCGTTATAATGCAATACGCAAATATTAATGTTGTATTTTAGAAATTAATTAAACTTAGTTCGAATTACGTCTTTACTATCTATTTATTTATTGCGCATAACATTAAATTTAGTTGTTTGCCAACTAAATTTGCAAAATGTATTATTGCTTTGCTTGGCCTTTTTACTGGTGAGTTGTAAAATAATTTATAAACATAACTGGGTTTGTAAACTAACTTGTTATCTTGTTCATATTTTATTACACTTGATCATTTTGCAAAGTATATATTACTACATTATCATTGCAGTTTTTGTAAGTATAATGTGACTTGATCATTTGATTGTATTCACTCGGAGAATGGATAATTCGCAATTGTTAAATAACGTTAATCATTTACATTATCATCATCATGTCATCCTCGGCCTGTGCATTTGAGCTACATTATTTCGAATCTGTCTATCTATCTGTCACTTGTAACAGGCGGAGGTACTATTCTATTTTTTTCAAGGATGCAAAATTATTTTCAAGGATGATATACAAACGAGATTCTTATTAGCAATATAACTTAGATGAGAGAATTAATTCTCTCTGTACCAGTCTGTTTAGTCAGAAGCGGTAAAGGACCCACCAGATCATCATTACAGCCATTGGTAGTCCACTGCTGGACATAAATCTACCCAAAATTTGGGGAAATTACCCATTGCCGCGTTGGGCAAGCATGTTGGCAGCGCGTAGCCTAGCGCATCAATTACACGCAAAATTCCTACTTTTTGGGAGGCCATGTCCTGCAGTGGCTGTATTGGTGATGAAGATTCCCTGTTGCATCGGTTCTGGTACTGAGGAACCGGCACAGGGGGTTTCGCCTCTTACGACACTTGGTACAGGGGAAGGTACTATTCTACTCTGCCGGTACCTCACGGTCAATATACCGATATAACCATCCAAAAAAGTGAAGTTCAACTGCATTTCACCCGGTGGGGACACCAAACACAGCTTAGTGTAATGTTGTATATTAAAAATTAATAAAACATAGTTCGAAAGACTTTAATAACATTATATATTCATTTCGCATAACATTTGATTTACTTATTTGCCACCATTGCCAAATTGCATTGCATTACTCCGTGTTTGTACTAGTTAGTTGTAAACCTGTTAGTTGTATCACGAACATTGTAAGCAATAAATTATTTATTTATTTAAGACAGTTAGCAAGAATATACACTAGACACAACGCAACGAATTGACACATTCAAAAAAGAAACATCCGGTTACAGTGTTGTCCTATTTATAAGCTGTCACAGCATCTACTTGCAACAAAATAAATAAGCATACAGAAACACATAAATACCTACTCATTTTTTTAATTGAAATAGTAAGGTAAACTTCAGATGTGTATATCATGATATAAGGGAAGAAAAATGGGAGCTGAATGAATATCTTTGAAATACACGACCCGATGGCGCAGATGGTAGTGATCTTGTGCGCCAGAGATCGTGAGTTTGATCCACACCCAAAGAAAATTTTTATATACCGAATATTTGTATTTGTTCTGTGTCTGGGTGTAATTTTTGTGTGTCTAAGTATTATATTTGTAATTCCTCTGTTGTCTGATGTTTGTAACACAATTGCATTAACCCACTTATCTCGGAGTCAGGTCAACGAATGAGATATCGTGTGATTTAAAAACGAATAAAAATATCCTCTATAATAGGATATTTTTATATGTAGAATCAGAATTCTACATATGTTCTTTGGTATCATAATCACGTGATTATATCGTTACTCCAATTTGCAATATATGATATTACCTTTATTGCTAAACGAATTATCTTGTTTATATAATAGGTACTCGTATTTTTATAAAACATAGGCAACAAACCACAACATTAATGCACTTTTGATCGTAACACGATATAGATTACAACTTCCTATACCTACCCGCAGTCGCTTAAAGCGACATCTACAATTACCTCATCGTGTACAACCCCAACGCTCGTTGGTGTTAAAAACAAAAAACAACGCTAATTTTCACCTAAATATCCATCAAAAACAAGTTAATGTGCACCAAATGCCGTGTCTCATTACAATAAATCCCCGTAATTGTGCCACTATCGTGTAGCTCGCGCCGTTTCTAAACCCAAAACCGAAATTGCGTGACTTAAATAAATAGCAGCTATATAAACTCTTATATAACAAATATAACACATGTTCGTGAGGAAACGCGCGGTACGGCCCGAATGACAATAGGGATTTCCCTTTCAAGCTGGAAAATTTACGTGATAAAAATTCTAAAACGCTGCGTGTGAAAAAAATTGTGCGTCCAAAAATAAAGTGGCTGCGGTAGGCGCCATTATAGAGTCTTATAGAGGTCTGTGTAAGGTCGTAAATCAGTGCGAACGTGAGAATGGATTCATTATTTAGACAATATACGCGTCGAGCTGAATGTACGTGTGGGACCAACATTGTGGGTGATGCGGATTTGTTTTCTTTTTGCGTTAATGAAATCGTTTTTCTTCTGTGTGACAATTTTACATTTAATATGGAGATTGTCTTGGAAATATTCACGGCATTTTACTGACAATTTTATACAAACATACGCACTGGCTTTCTAGGGTGGTGATGATATTTATGTCTCAATTGTTTTATATGATCTATCGCATTTTGGTTTCTTATCAAAGAGAAACTTTCCACTTGATTAAAAAATACATTTGCTGACCATTTTAAAATGAATTAATATATATATATATATATATATATATATATACATATAAGAGTTTTATTTTATGAATTGTAGGTTTCTATACGACTGTTAAGTACCTATTCATAACTAAAATAACACTATGAAGACATTTAATATCATGTGGCTTTAAATGATCGCCACTAGGTAGCGCTACTCGACAATTTTAAAACGTAACCCTATTATAAATTGCAGTGTACTAACCAACCACTTGCAGTAGGGTGTAGCATGCACCAAAAGTGCAATTTGTTCATATTTTGAAACTTAGTTCCCGCGCCCCTCAAGAGATGGCGTTCATAATCGAACATTGCGTTTAAATACACATTTCTTTCATTCCCTAATTTATTAAAATATTAATATTATTGAATAATAATAATTAACTTGACCATGCACAGACAACAAATTTTTATTCTCAATTTAAAAATCATAATGTATTTAATACTGCATTTGTTAAGTAGTGTTTCAACAAAATCATAGATGGCACTACTGTCTAAGCGTTCATTTTTGTTGTATAGTACCTAATAAATTAATTATTAAATAATGCATATTTTTTTAAATACATAGAAAACAACAATTCCACTTTCACAATCAGATCGTTTTCTAAATATTTCTAATACATCGTCGATCATGTTATATAATATACCTACCCACCTGTATCGTGCAGGTAATTACCATATATAATGTTTTATTAATATTTATTTTCAAGCACAGCAACACATTAAAATTTGCTACATAATAAATAAATATTAACATAAATATCTCACACATTATATAATTTTTAAAGATAATAGATATAAATGTCAACAAGGCGATAGATAGATCTAGATGTGCATTAATTTTAAACACGGTCAATTTAGTTGCTTATGTTCAAGAATTATTTTTGTAAGATAATTAGGTAAAAAATATATATATATATATTCGATGTAATGAAGGGGAGGATAGAAATTCATATATCTAATATTATGAAAAAAATGGTAACCTAAGTAAGGTACTTATCATAAGTGTTATATTTATTTAGATATCATATTTATTTTTCCTAAATAGGTAAGTAGAATCACTATTTGCGAAAACAATTTGAGTCAGTATACAATTAGAAGCAATTGGTTTTAGGAGATGCCTAATTACAATTAGGAAAAGAGTTCTTAAAGTTGAATGACTAAATGACAATTATTTTAATCTCTTAAATATAAATGACATAGTTCTTCTAATCTCGTAAATAACTATGAATATTGTATATAAACGTACGTTAGTATAGATATGTATAATCAGCGGAATAGCAAAACAAACAGTATGTACAGCCACCTAAGTTAACATTACAGGTACGTAACTTAAAATGACACACTTTGACAGATATCTCAATTGAAACATTTAAGTTGGTAGTAGTTTTTAATCACAACAACTTAGTTAACAAAGGAAATACTTGAATACTTCACAACATTCCGCAATTTACGCAACACAAAGGTAAAAGGTGAGACTTACCTATAGTCTAAGGTAAAAATACGCAGTAACGCTAAATAAGAAATACCTTGGCATTCACCCCATTCTCAAAACATCACATCGGCTCTATAAAACTGTATGTTCGTATACGAACACAAAGGGGAAAATGACGTACATACTATGTAACCGCCTAAATGTGACGTAAAAGTATTGAGAGCGAAAAGTCGCTAAATTTGAGGCGTTCTTGGAGGCTTTTGAGGGAAGCCCGATGCTGTTATAGGCAATGAGAGGGCTGAGGGAGGCTGTATAGCCACTTTACACGCTCTGCCGGCGCTAACCTACGCCCAGATGTAATAATACCCAGCCAACTCTGTTTCAATTTGTTCCTAAATTGAAATTGTTTTATTTGAATAACATTGTGGTGTTCGGATGCGGCTAGTTCTGTGCGGATTGTGATTGTCTGGAACGAATGGTTTTAATGGACGGATTAATTGTGGATGTAGTGGATGATTGTTTTTATTGCCAGTTAGATGATGGATGACATCTTTTACCGTAATCATTTCGTGTTTCATCTTAATAGACATTAACAATATATTTCGTTGATATATGCCTCCTGTATATCTTGGATGGAATGAAAATTCGATTATTAATAAATCACTTAATTTTATGACCGTTTATAACGTGGTACTAACCTATTAATATCTTTGTGGAAGATTATTCCATTATAGTATTGGAGTGCTGAGTTAAATTTATGTACTTAATAGGTAAAGATTTTTTAACAGAAATAATGCTACTTGAATAGTGTAAAAGGTACAGAAGTACACGATTTCTCTAAGTATATACTTTGCAATAAGAGACAGTGAAATTGGAAGGCGTCATTTTCTGCTAATTGAAACTCGCTGAGTGTGGACTAGAATAGAATATAGGTACTATAAGTAGTATCTCAAATGTTACCTGAAAATATTTAAAGCTATCATTCTAATGAAATTCATATGCATGTGACTGTAAAGAATACTTAAGAAGCAAATATTATATTTATTGTTATATATAAAAGGTACCTACATTGATGGCGATAGTGATCAGTAAAAACAACTTTATGAATATAGAATGCGGATTTTCAGACCTTCATAGAAAATGTCTACTACCGTAGAGTTCCGCACACCAGATGTTAATGTTATTTTGCATGTTATCGTGTTCTACGTTGAATCACTATTGATGGGATTTGGCACCATCTTTATCTCCTTACATATAAAACGACATCTTATTTTTATGTAAGATAAATTTAAAGAAATTTTGTTTATAACTATAGAAAAAAACGTGAACCTATGTTTACAAATAATACGCTTTTAAAGCATTTTTCGCACTTACATCTTCAAAAATTGCACTATATAATTGCGCCAACATATCCAACGTATCAATTTTGTTCCTAAAAAGGTAGATAGTAAGCTGAGCTAACCATCAGGTTTATAGCTTTAATAATTTACACTGCGTTAAAATTGATGATTGTTACACAATTCGACGGTACTAAGGGAGGATCACTGCATCCTTTATCAACTGAGGGGCAGGGGAGGAGAGGGGCGCGGGGGCACTGGAAAAATTGCACATAAATATTGAAGCTGCCACTTACACGTGCGCCTGCCGCTCGCGGTGGCTTAGCGTGGATACGCTCTTAATTTAATTTTATTGCAGCCTAATTTATGTTCTTGGCATATTCATGAAGATAAATATGAGCTTAGAATTTTTGGAATACCAAATTTACGTCATCATTCCTCATTTGTATCTTACTAGAAGAGTAGGCAGCGGTATAGAATAGTACCTCCTCTGTACTAGGTGAGATACCTCCCGATACCTCCCTCGTAAGAAGCGACTGAGGTATCGGGACCGATAGATGGCGGTATAAACATCCGTAACAGCGGAACTCAAATACTACAGGGTGGGTAGGGCAGCAGAATACCCGTCGAGAAAGTTGCAAAATTCCCCCTATACTGGGGAGGGCTATGTCCAACAGTGGATTTTCTATGGCTGATATGATGATTAAGATAGTTATCAGTATTTAAAATAAGCCCAGTAGTATAGTTACTTCATAACTAGTATGTTGCTCGTCTTTCTAATCTCACCTTTATTGAATGAAATTTTTTAGTAAATACAAAACATTACTTATTAATAAAAACAAATGAGATTTGTATACAGTTTGGTATTATTGCTATTATATTACTTATCATCTTAAATCAGACATTGCGGTAGTCTCAACTTTTAAACTGACACATCAAAAACGAAAATGTTATATAATGCAGAATCTATGTTCATATTGTTTTTAAAAATATCTATAAAAATATTAAAAATATCTGTGAATTATACTTTTTCATGACAAGAAGAACAAAAAATGAATCTTCAAAGAAATATTAAGTTGCGTAGACTTATTCACGTCAAACACACGGTCGAGTCTATGATACAGACTCGCCATATTTTATACCAGATACTGCTTACATCTTAAATTGTAAAATTTACTTATCATTCAAAATATACCTTTTTTTAGGTAATTCAATCTTCTTTATTAACATGATACAATTACGATAAATCAAATTCTCAGCTCTAGTTTTGTCCAAATGTCACGTAAGAAGTCACTCTTCCAGCGATTGTACGAATCCACTTAAAGAATTATCATGTATAGACTTTGGTTTTGTTTTAAGTAAAATCTTTGTCAGATTTTTATCTTCAAGTATTTCTAAATACCTACAGACACATTCACCACAAGATTAAAATAGAAACTAAAATAACGTAATACGAATATTTTTATACAGTACAAATATTTGTCTACATAATTATGCAGACAAATATGTATACTGTAATTAGTATCATAATTTATACAGATATATATTTGTAATTTACGCAACAATTATTTACTAGTAATGTAATAGTCGCTTTATAAATAGTGTTCTTTCAGGTGTTTGTACTAGATTTTTTTGGGCTACAGCAACCAGGTCTCTACCATCACGAGTACATTAATGGAATTGCCGTTCTTTAGAAAGGAAAAAAAGATCTACTCATATTTAATTACCCAAAGAAAAGGAAGAAAATGTATACATGGCTAAAGATAATGTTATAAGAGAATCAATTCCTGACGTATCCACGCTAAACTAACATCCGAAGCGGTGCGAGCCCTCTTTCTTTTTCTTGTAGCAAATTTCGCAACAATCTCACTTATTATGCCACACAAATTTCCGCGCCGCCCCGTTCCAGACGTGAAATTAAAATTTCCTACTTACCCCCCAGTACGTCCCGAATTACTAAATAAATATTGCTACTTACCAAGTATAGACCTGGTTCCATGCATACTTTTTGCCTACTTAAAAAAAGATATCGGCACCAGAGTTACGATCTAATCTGGATAATTGAGATATTTATGCAGTTCTATTTTAACTTACGAAGTAATGGTTAATTTAGAGTTTTCAAACTCACATTGTAATTATTTGTAATTTCGCAATAGATTACAGAATTTAAGAGTAATTATAAGTATCAGAATGTTAGATAGGATAAGTTGGATATAGAGATTTGAATCACTTTTTATTACAAGTTTCGCTTAAAATCACATAATTGCGTTTAATTAGCCTCTAGTAATGACACACCCATTAAAGAAAATGAATGTGAAAAATATTTTTTTTGCCTATAGGTAATGTATTTTCATGATACTTTTCTTTATTTGTTTCATTGTTTAAAATTTTGATGTTATACTAAAATGTTTTTGAGTTCATTAAACATTGCTATCAACCGTCTTTGTTTAGCACTCTAGGCATCTATAGTGTATAGACTCAAACCATACTCATTAATTTTGCAAAATTAAATAGATTACTTCCGCGGACTCTATATATTTTCTCCAGGATGAACCTAGTTCAAATAACAAAATCGTCCCTTTAAAGTATCTACAATAAACTAAAACACACAGAGAAACTTATGCATTTTAAATAATCAGTATAAGTATCTTATTGGGAATATATGCTATAATTTTAATGTTAAATCCTCTGAAAGCAACAAAATCTTAGCATTGATAAAAATAATCCAATATTACATATTAGACGCTTGACCTACAAACTGTTTTACCACTCAAATAGATCAAGTTGTTGGCATTCAATAAGATTGAATCCACAAATTTGTATCCCAAATAAACACGGGCCAATTTCTTGAACAGTCGTCGAGTCAAGGCAGTCTCAACGTGTCCAGATGTTATCATCGCTGTTAGAGCGTATCTCCATCTCAGCTACCGCTGTGGTTCGGTCACACCGCGATATACCGCTTCCGTTTAGTAGTATTACAGATAATGCAATTGTATGTTGTATAACTTGAAACTGTACCATGATAAAGATTTACAAAGCCTGTTTGGTGCAGCGATTACGCGAAGATTTGGTGAATTTGCCCATAAAGTTTAACTTTATTTAATGTGAATGCTTCATCCGCTATACACGATGTGTAATTACGAGTTCTTATAGAGTCCCGTGGGAACTATTCCTATTGCATTATCATCATAGCTATTGGACTGCTGGACGTAGGTCTCTCCAAGAAAGGCGGAATTTCGCCCATAGGTAATTGCTGCGCTGAGCAAGCGTCCTAGAAATCGCAGAGCGCATCTTTTGCGATAGGGATGCTGCTACCCATCCCCACCCTGTGCATTTGAGCTACCCTGTCTCAATGGGTAGATGGATTTAACCCCATTTATCGGTTCTGGTACCTTAGTCGCTAAAAGTCTTTTTGCTTAATATACATCATAATGGAAACCACATTACCGTGAGGTACCGGTAGAGTGGAGTCGTACTTAAACTTGTACCAAGTGTCGTGATAGGCGACTAAGGTACCAGAACCGACAAATAGCGGTAGGTATATTCATCTGAAACAGTATAGCTCAAATACCTACACAAGGTAAAAATTGCTAACACTTTTGCCCAGCGCAGCAATCAGGAGAAAAATTCCCCCTTTCTTGGGGAGGCGTACCTATGTCCAGCAGTGGACTTCCAATAGCTGATATTATGATGGAGACCATAACTGAGTTCTGTCTAATTTGGCGTAATTACTAATGAGACTATCTAAAAAGTAGTAAAATAAGATAAAACTATATAAATCTATCAAAAATTCTCAACCAATAATTTGAACTCAATATTAAAGTAGTAAAGTTTATTTCCAATTGGAAGATTTTGACATATTTGAAAAGGTTGATCTGCAGTCGTAAGTACATGTTGCAGTCTATGTTTCCATACTATTTGTAGTCAACTGTATGTTATAATATTTGTATAATACTTTAAACATGCATGCATAGAGCTTGTGTAATAACACTGTTCAATATTTATTATATTTTTCGCTACACCAACAAAATTTACGAATGACACATAGAAAAATCCCTCGTCTAGTCGTTATGAGATTAGAGTGTAATACACAAATTTTAAGCTATGATGTATGGCAGAATGGAATAGTACCTCCTCCTGTAACAGGTATCGTAAAAGGCGACTGAGGTATCAGAACCGACAGATGGCGGTATATCCGTCCGGGATAGTGTAGCTCAAATGCTCAGGATGGGGATTGGCAGCAGCATCGCCGTCGCGAAAGCTGCGCTCTGCGATTGCCAGCACGCATACCCAATTGCAATTAAAGGCAAAATTTCCCCAATCCTGGGGAGACCTATGTTCAGCTGTGGACTTCTAATGGTTGTAATGGACTCAAATGCTAAACACAATTTTGAAGGCTTTAAGTAACATTCACCTGAGACTCAGTAAATATATTTATAAGCGTGCTCTATTCTGATCTTCGCGCTTTAGTAATTTGAATCGAAACCTATAACTCTATATGTTCTCTAGTCTAAATATAACAATGATAATTTCAAAATATTACTAATTACCACAATAGAGTAAACGAACTGACAAATCATTCATACAAACATATTTCCTGTTATTTTTCAAGAGAAAGATCTTAAAATTGGCAGTGAAATTTTGTTTATAGAAAGATCCTTTTAGTATGACATTGTTTATAGGATGGTCAGTAGATTGTGTGCCAAAGACTTACCTGGTCGTTAGACACAAAAAAGCTAGAAAATATAACTACTTATTTCTTAAAATCGGTGATAAAGATTGCTTGAATTAGGTAATTGTAAATGTTACAACGAATGGCCTTCACATTTGCCTTGTAACATTTACAAGTACCTAATTTGAGGCTAATTACGAATTTGATGTGTTCGCTACTTCTATTTTAGTAGGCGTGACAGATACGATTTCATTATGATAGCCAGGGTGAAATGTTAACGTCGGAGGTACCACGCCTGAAAATGAATGCGTGTTTAATGTTGTAGTAAGACCCAATGCGCAATAAGTTGAGGTTTCTATCTGTAGCAGTATTATTTTTAGATGCAAGATCGTTTATTGTTCGATTGATCGGGCAACGGTACCGGCAGAGTGGAATAGTACCTCCCCGTGTATCAGGTGTCGTAGGTGGCAACTAAGTCACTAGAACCAACAAATAGCGTTATATCTATCCGAAACATTGTTGCTCAAATATACAAGCGGCCATGGGCAGCAGCATCTGAGTCGCGAAAGCGGCGTTCTGCGATTATTAACACGCTTGCCTAACGCGGCAAAAATCCAGCAGTGGACTTTCAATTGACAATATGATGTTCGATCGTTGACGACACAACCCTGAAGAAACAACCCTGAAAATTCAAAAGAAGCCCTTATTGTTGTATGTTGTTAGTTATTATTATCAAAGTAATGTGGTATGAGCAGAATAGAATAGTAGCTCCCCTTGCATCCTGCACCAGCTATGGTAAGTTGCGGCTGAAGTAGCGGAACAGATAGATGGCGGTATATCCACTCAACACAGTGTAGTTCAAATGCAACAGGGGGCTTTGGGCAGCAGCATTCCAGTCGCGAAGCTACGCTCTGTTTGTGTACGCGATTGGCACTTATTGCTCCTCGCCGCAATTATTGGTACACATCCTTCTTTGGGGAGGTCTATGTCTTGTAGTGGACTTTGTGCGGCTGCTAGGATGATCATAGCTCTTAATATAGATATTTGGTCTTATAAGCTTGTCTCCCGGTCCTGGAAAAATTTGGATACTTAATATAGCTTATGTTATTTGTGATTATGTTAGGTTTCTAATGATTAAAGTATTTTAAAAATCAAACTTATAGTTTTTTAATGAAATTGTAACAAACGATCCTCATACTATTGGTTTGTTAAGTAATATTTCATATTTTTTGTTCCAGATTTCGATGCAGATATAAGGTATGTTTGTGAATGCTTCTTCAGGTGACGGTTCTGATGTGCTCGCGTCCACTAACATCGCAGAAGTGAGCAATTAATAAATTCATTCATTATGCTTCATTTAAATGGTAATCCAGTTAATTTGTATTTTCTGTTTGATAATGAGTTCATAGACAACTGGTTTGCTGGTGTTGGGGACCTACGATATAAATAGTTGGCCAATAAAATAGTGATAACTACATATTATTGTGTTCGATTATAATAAAATCAATTCTTATTATAACCATTTGGTTTTTTAATGTACCCATTAAAATCGACCAAAGCAAATATATGTAAAATTGATACTATCAACCACACACGTTGAAAACTGCTTAGAATGCATATAAGGCATGTCAAAGGTTAAATAAAATAAGTATAAATTGATCAAAACAAAAGAAGGAAGACAAGTATTGTTTAATATGTATATAATTTTTTTTAAATACGCTTGACTCTGTAAGAACAAGAAAATCTTGACTTGCTGACAATTTTCTTAGACAAAATTATATTTTGATTTGGCGATTATCTTATATTGAAATTATTGTCTAGTAAGATACGAATCTTACTGATTCCAAAATTGTGCAAAAACGTAGGTAATCGACATACAATCTTCAGAATTATCACAAAAAATTCTATAAAGATATACATATTAGCCAAATATTTACTAAAAACTTTTTTGTTCCTTTAAAACATTATAGTTGGTTATAGTAAAGATGCAAGAACCTATTTAAAATTTTGTATTAGGTACCCCGTGTATGTTTTAAATATCATGCAATATACTGTCATAATACCAACAAAATACTCTATTCGTATCAGAAAATACAATAAAAAATAAAGGTGAACATGTTTGGTTTTGCTTACAACGGTAAATAACGGAGACCATAAACGTGCCATATCCCCCGGAATGGTCTATTTTGTCAGTGTTGTCAAATAAACGAATGTATGCAGTGACTACATTTTATTATATTAGTTAGATTTTAAAGCGACCGATCTATAAACTGCTCGTTAAATCTCGCTCGGATAGCTGTAAATTTTCTCAAGAGTTGTGGCCTTTTACGAGGGGCGAGGCCCTCCCACCTGGGGCTATCGCCATAGTGCAAATGGAGCCGGTACCGGAGCGCATCGAATGTCTTATAAGACATTATTCAACTGTCCAAGACGCCGAGTAATGACGCTTTGGGATACGCTACAATATTAAAAATATATTACACAAGTCTTTTATTTTTTATATTACTATTAAATATCTGTATGTAACGTATAATGTTTTCTAACATTAACGAGTTCACTACTCATAATAAAACTACTTTTTAACGGAGACGAAACGCAGTTTATCTAACTTTTTACATTATTTGTTTGACGTTACAGTTACTGAAAGAACGGTTAACGAAAGGTAACAGATACGTCAAACAAAAAAGTACAAGGATAAAAAAACCGCGTTTTAAATCTATTATCTAAATCGTAGTCTCATTAACGTAACGTAATAAACTAAATAATAAATGCTACTTAATGCAAATAAAATATTTGCATTAAGTAGCCTGGACTACCGTCTGGGTACTGGCAGGCATGTGGTGTGTTAGAATAAAATATCAATATAAATTAGAATAAAGGTGGGATTAATTTATCTCTATCCTTAGACGTCAGGAACTCTTTGAGACATTTCTCAACTGACTGAAACCAGCGTTGATCTTAAAGTGAGCCAACACCTATTTACATACCTATGTAACAATAAAAGTATTTTATTGTGTAACATTACTTATCACATTAATTTCTTTTACGAATAAGTAATTGCTAATCGGCGGTGCTAGGTTTATATGGAGTAGAAAAACTGCAAGGTCCTTCAAGCGCGATAATTTTTATATGTCTGAGTACTGGGTTAGTTTCACTGTGGTGTTGGCCTGCGTTATATAGGCCCCTGTGCATCGATCCACCATAAATGCTCGGCGGCCTCTGAAGAGATCGTATTAGGTAATAAGTATTCTTGTTGCCACTATGTGATGTCCAGCAGTTTGCATGAAATTTACGTCGGCTGCAAAACCGATCGTAAACCTTTTTTAAAGGAAAACTGCCTAAGAGAGCTGAAGATGTGAGGTTAGATGAAATTGACGCGAACGGTCTTGAAACGTTTTAGTGTTTATTTCAATATGGCACAGCTGAATTTATGTAGGTAATATATGAATCTTACGATGTGGTTTGACACGCGGGAATTATTATGTAACTCGAAACTATGAGTAAGTGAATATTATCGATTAATATAATTTTAAAATTTACAACATTTTTTTAGGCTAATTCAAGTGTTAGCTTATTCGAACTAATTATTGAGTGAATGAGGTACCTAACTGAATTAAGAAAGTAGGCTAGAATTATTAAATGTATATAAAAGAAAATAACAATAGTTATTTATATTATATACATTTAGTTTATAGCCAACTAACTTAATAAAAACAAGACGGAAACATACATTTGAGACAACTTACCTATATCTTGTTATAAGGTTTCATCATCTCAGAAATGATTTATTTCACCTGTGTCACCATTTACTTTATTGCTATTGGTATTGTTGTAATTTCTACTGCTCCATTATAATGGCTGGTAAATACGCTAACTGAACTATTTATTACATAAATAGTAATGAGACAATATCACAGGTATATAAACAATCTGTACTTAATAATGAATTTAAGAACTTATCCTATAAGTTCCACAAACACCTAGACCCAAAAATATATAATTGTTTAGTTTTTAGGGGATTCGATCTCGTCACAGTCTTGTTTCAACCGTCATCAACTCTACATTACGCAATTTAAACAGTTTATTGTTAACTTGAAGACAAAAAATACTTATATGAAAAAAGATCGTTTCTATTGTTGTAATTAGACAGATAACAAACTAAGCTTATTGGAATCTGATATCGTAGAGAGAAAAGTAATCAGAACGTATGACGTGGCTCTTGAATTTACCAACGAAGCGATTTATATGTTTCTTTACTTATAATATATTGTCTAATTTACGGATTAGTTATCTAATGTTATTTAAAAGCTATTTTATTTTAAAAACTTTAATTTGCCTTCATCAAGAGATATTCATTTTTCCTATTATATTATTATTACTGATAGAAATTTTGTAAATGCTATCTTATTACTTATATATTATACTGCGTCAGTTTTATTCCAACAAGATTTGTGACCATCCAGTTCGACATCTTCCAATAGGTATACAATCTTGCACATTCACTCTTTTGGCTTTATAAAGTTTTCTATGATATTTAAGCTTCTAGTTAACGTCAACATATTAGCATTTGGTATTTAAACCTTCAAAATTTTATTACGACTTGAGTATCTTATTCATTAGAATATCGAAATAATATTTATTATGAGCCAGAAAAGTAAAAAGAAAATACTGTAAGATATCATAAAACAAATAACCCTAACTACCCATATCAAAATTCCATACGCTTACATCAAAAACATTGCAATAACAACATAAAACCTATACTTATGCAATGTTCCAGTGCCTCACAGTCGTACCACCGACCTGATAAAACTGAAAAGGCAACTAAACCCTATAAAAACCATGCACTAAACGAGCCTTACATTCTAAAGTGTAATAAATAAATAAAGTTCGCACGCAATAAACGATTTTATTTTTATAGTCATAAAGATTGTTATTGCACATGTGCTTGGTGCTGTTACGACTTGTAAAGATGAATGAAACGCGCGAAAGAGACGGCATGTTCCGTGTGACAGAGATGTAAGACAGTCGTCGGTCCACGTGGTCGGCGTAACGCAAACCGGTGCAATTCATAAATTTGGATTTTATATCTTTTATCACGTGGATCTATAGAAATATTTGATTTCGTATTTTGATGGTTTACTCTAGACGGTTACCGTTTTTATTGTAATACCTGCCTAACTGTTTACCTGTATCCCATTAGTTAAAAGAAACAAAACAAAAAACCTTACAAATGTAAAAATGTACTATAATTCCACTAGAAATTCATTAATAATCGATAAAAAAATTATTGAATTTCTACATTCTGTTATAAATTTAAATAGGTATTGTTTGTGTTAAAACTTAAAACAGACACAATTAAATTTTTAACATTAGCTTGAAATTATTTTTGTTAATGTATACGATGTAAATAAAATGTAAGGCATAACAATGTATATTTTTTTTATAATCACCTGACTAGATAAAAATAGTTTTCATTTTGAATATCTCTAATAATAATTTTGAACCGTACCAGTTGTAATTGGGACGTAAGAACTGTATTGGAATTTTACTACAAATTGATTTTAATTTTATTACAAGCATAATACTCTGCACAATTATAAAACAATACAGAATTACAAATTTTAATGTTTACTAAATGCAGCAATTTCGTTTAAAGCCATTCAGTTTGACAGCTAGAAATGCCGGAATGGTTTGTGATTGGCGGTGAATGTTCTGCACCGGATCATTATTGGCGTAGACGAGGTGGGCGCGGGGGAGTGCGGGGCCCGGCGCCATTACGAACAATGGCCGTCGGAATGGTCGTTAGCGAATAGCTTTTATCTCTTTCTAATATAAGCCACGCAGGTAGGAATTAATGAGACGGAGAGGGTTCCGGCGGGTCGCCCCTCGCGGTCGGTCCGTCTCGCTCGCACCCACGTGCTACGGTTCGCCGTCTCGCGCGCGGCGCGCGGCAGCGGTAACGCTCGCCACGACGGGGAATTCGGAGTCGTAGAGCCTCATACGCGGGTCATAAACGATCCGCGGCCATAGTAGAGGTGCACGCGCGAGAATCGATCCCAATCGCCGGCGATAAACGCATCTCCCGCGAGGCGATCGTCGCGCGCCGCGTCGCCGCCGAGCGATGAGTTCCAAGTTCATCATCGATAGCATGCTGCCGAAGTATCACCAGCAGTTCCATCATCAGAATTTGTTCGCGGGTGCGGGAGCGTCGCCGATAGAGGCTTCGCTGTCGTCTTCGCTGTCGTCGTCGCTGTCGACGTCGTTGTCGTCGTCGCTGTCGGGAGGGCTGGGGGCGGCGGCGCTGGGCGCGGGCTCACCAGGAGCCGGGAGCCCGCAGCGGTCGTCGTCGTCATCGTCGGCGTCACCGGGTGCGCCGGCGAGGATGTATCCTTACGTGTCGCACCACCAGCAGTTCGGGGGGTCAGTGCCTTTTTCGGCGGGCGGAGGATTGGGAGGCGCGGATGACAAGAGCTGCCGATACCCCGCAGCGGTTGGCGCGGATCCGATGGTGAACTACGCTCTGGGGCAGCATAATGGTGGAGCGGCGGTGTCAGCGGCGTCAGCCAGCATGGCAGCAGCGGCGCAGTTCTATCATCAGGCCGCAGCTTCGGCCGCTTCGGCCGCGACCGCCGCAACCGTTGACGCCATGGGAGCCGCCTGCGCCCAGCCCTCCGCACAGCCCTTGCCAGACATTCCCCGCTACCCTTGGATGTCCATCACTGGTAAATGTTTTACTCTTTGACTGCATGCTCTGCCCTAGAACAAAAGACGATGATGTGCTTAAGAACGCTTTTGTTACGTTAAAATATATTTTAATTTTGTAGTCTTACTCTTACTTAAATTTTGTTTCGCGCCAAAGAAGCTTTAAATGTTTTCCATTATATTGTTAATAGAAAATTAATTACCTCTACGTGTCCTATTTGGAGACTTGTTTAACGATACGTTTCAACGGGAATGTAGCGCCGAAGCCGACTCCACAAGCTATGTAATTTTGTAGTGTAGATGAAATTAAATATGCAATTAAATATTAGTGTAAGATAAACTAGAACTGAAACAGCAATATTTAAAAAAATCTAATGAAATTACAATACCGTAAACACTTATCGGACGTTTTCCAATCAGAACACGCATTCTCTTATTTATTGCTAATTAAAACCGTCTAATGTCCGTCTATCACTTATCTCACAATAAAATATTTCAACCGGAGCAATATAAGGGTAATAAAATGGGTCATTATTATTTTTATTGACATTGAATCATTATAGGCACCATTTTACACACACTATTATTTATAAGGTAACAAATACCTAATTTTATCGCTAGGTGGATGCGACTCTTTCGGCATTATAATTACAATCTCCGCTGTTTTACATTAAAGATAGTAAATTATATACAGTTGTTAACGCTTGCAGAGTGTCATGGTTCTCATATAAAAGTCCATAAAACAATGAGTGGGCCATAAAAAAAAACAATACTACATTTTACAAATGGAGCCGGAGACGCCGCCGTCGGATGAACGAAAACGTTCAAATTCCTATTTACAAAAATTGCCTAAATCTATTTCAACTCATCAAGCACGCACCTGATTCAACTTTATTTACTTACTTAGATTTTAAAATTAATAATCGGTTAATAGTTAACATTAACGATAAACAATTAAAACTTAACATCAATTTAAAAATTTAATGAATAGTGTATTTTTCCATATTTAGCATAAATTCATAATAATTTATTAAAACAATTAAAATTTACAATTATTATTAAAGTGTAAAATAAATTTAAAACAATTTATGGTTCTGTGTGAGTTTTATTGCAATAGGCTCATAGTTGTTATTGCTTGTGTGTTTACTCTTTCATCTTTTATTTGTAATTTATTAACGAGCAATTAAAATAAAAATTAATTAAATATTTTACGGGTTTTTAATTACCCATTTTAAAATCAATCTTGATATTGTTGAATGTCGCAAACGTTTGTTTTATTGGCACAGTTAATTACCTACTGGGAAACAATTAAACATACAATAAAATTAAATACCTGAAGGTTCAAAAAATAATAATTACAAATTTAATTAAATTATAATATTTAATAACAAAAATCAAATAAATTTTTATTTTAATAATAACTTAAGATTTTCCATTACATATCTAACAGGATAATGCTACGAAACTACAAATTTTCGCTTACAAAGACCTCAACGCGTTTACCTAGGTTACTACGAATATCCTAGACAGATTTCGCGGTGATTAGGTGACCTAGAATCAGAACCCTGTGAGGTCTACTTAGTACCCAAATAAGGGGGACATTACTGAACCAAACTGCCGGTATGGTTTGAATACAATGGCTTGATAATTTTTTATTGCGCAATTTTATTACTATGTACCTTCCGTGTCAGAAGTCGCGTCATTACAATTAGGCATATTGCGTTCACTAGAATAATCACAATATTTTTTTTGTTTTAACCGATGACACGTTAAATTTCTGTTTTAACTTTAATTTCAATTATATTTAACTCTCGCATATATTCCGATTGCAACAATAACGTGTAAGATTGTTAAAAGGAATTACCTAGGATTTTAATTTATATTGAAAGCCTAGATTATAAAGAGCATTTTTTGGATTAAACCAAAGGCTATTTGTAAAGTATAATTAAAGAAACCGCGATAAACTGTTGATAGAGTTATTAACAAAAAAAATTAATATTAAAAATATACGTAAAATTTCTAGGTGCCCCTTTTTTAATATTCTGTTCTTAATTCAAAAATAAGAGTAATTATCTTAATACAATTCGTCAGAATTAAAAATTGAGCCCGAGTTATTTAATTAAATGATTAAATCTTGATTTAATTTGCAATATTGGAACGGTTGCCGTAAATAACCAAAATGTTCAATTCAAATATCAAATAGCATTTTTAAAGTCGTTAAAAATGTATTATATTGTAATATATTTGTCAAACTCTACAAACACAACGGAAGTAGGTAACTTAATATTCAAACGAAGTCTAATTGGTTATAAGATATTCAATTTAAAGCAACCCTGCATGTAGTCATTAAGCTGTTTATTTTTTCATTTTGTATGCATGAAAAATATCCTTTTTCTATAGTAATACTCAACATAAGTCTTGGGTAAAAAAACACGCGTTATATTAACAGCACCAAGTCTATCAAATATACGTGTATACCACGTGTATAGTTGAACCATACTCAAATAGTTAAACAATTACATATAGTTAAAAAATTTAATTGAGGTGTTTCTTTGTAATGTCGAAGTAACAGCATTACTATATCGTCGTTTAAGTTCTAACATAGCGTAGGTCGAAATGTTGACACTTTGTACAATTAGGAAAACATTGCTCACGTTTCATAAAATCATTTTAAAACTAATTGCTTGTGCATTTAGTTGGTGCAAAATAGATTTCGTTTAAACAATACACTATATAAAACGTTTACTGCAGTGTAGAAATGTAATATCGTGTTATCATTGGGCTTAATTACTTGATTTATGTATGAACAGGCGCTATCAGAGCTTATTTCGGTTATTTTTATTCAAGGGAGACCCTAAAAATGTACGAATAGAACTGAATAACATGCGATAAATAAAAATACACGTATTTATATATAATAATAATAAAATATACATGTACCTATCTTATTTCATAAACTATAAACTATCTAATATCAATCGCTGCTGTAAATAAAAGTAAATGTACAAAAATGATATATAATTACATTCCCTATGTAACTATATCTGCCCAATATAATTGAAACATAAACTAGATATTAACAATAAACAGGTATAAAAAAGTATAATCAATTTGGCAGAGGAATTAAAGAAATATTTTTATAAATATTAATTTAAATTAAAAAGATGGCGAAAAGCACCCGACGATTTTGAAAAGAAATTTGCTACTTGATTTTGTATAAAAACAATTCATACTTTGGTATCACTACTAGTGTCATCATCAGTATCATCATATCAACTAAATCCCACCCACTGCTGGATAGAGGCATCTTCAAAATATTATTAATCAGACCTGATACTAAGCGGCCTGCGTCTAACGCAAACCCACGAAGGTACCTCTAGTATATAGTTTCTGAATTAGTCTGTTTCGACGTTCCTATCAATTTGCCGTTAATATATTTAAATAACTGATATTATTGGTTATTTCTAATAACATATCATGAATATATTTATGACTTGCGACGCTTCAGATAATAATAAATTCGCAAAAAGTTTTTATGTGTGTTCTTTTGTTGAAACGTGTGATCTACTTCCACTGTTTGGTGTCTACATTTTATGTCACTATATGTTGTTACGGTTAACAAACGAAACCAATCCCATTATTTTTTCGTTTAGTATTTAATAGCTTTAATTATAATTTAATATTTTATTGTGAAATGAGTGATGGATTTTTAAATAATGCAAGCTGACACGACTGACATTGTCCAACCTTAACTATTTATGTTGGCGATGACCAAAAGTTGTGACTTTAAATTGAGATATGAACTCTCAAGTTGAATCAAACTGTACGCAGTTAGCAAAAAACCATTAAAATCGATTCAATAGTTTAGAGGTTCGTCCCGGACAAACACCGAGACTTGAAATGTATATATTTGAAAGTATCTTAAAATGTACTAAATATTAAAGTAAAGCTTTCGCACACTTTATATACACATACGAAGTTAAATGTTAATAAATAGATTTACACACGTACAGACATAAATAATACACGAGTACTTACTTGATATGGCCATTAATATTATATTATTTATGTGTTACACATTAATACATTTCACAGCGCATCATGCTGTATTAATAAAGGTATTTAATGAATATACGTCGTAAATAGATAAATTACAACTATTTATTAATATTTACTGGTATATATAAATACTAGTAATCATTTTTAAGTAGATATTAGAATCTTATATCAGATAAAATATTAAATGGATGTGGTATATTTATTTAATTTATTTACTGTTAAATAGATAGGTACACGATATGTATATAAGTTATTTTGAATTACATTCCTGCTGTTATTATGTAAATAAATCCTTTTGTACGCGCATTCTTATATTTTGTTAATTTCCTTAAATATATAATATCAAACGACCACAAAATCCGTTACTCACACTTGTTATTGTCATATGAAATGATATCGTCCGCATCACCTAGTTAACTTGTATCTTAACAACAAAGAAAATTGCGCATAAAGAATGATAATATTGTTCTCCATTGTGAAATGTGGACGGAGAACTTTTAAATGTTGGAAAAAATAGACAAACGCCGTGTTTACGAAAATAACTCCAGACCAGCGTCGGGTATTATAAGTATGAATCAAAACGCTCTCTGAGCCGGAGTGCGACAGATGTCGGCGATCAATAACGCTGACATATAAAAAACGTTCATAATCAAAGACGTGCTGCTCACTAACTGCGTCGTAGCTCAGTAAAATTACACAAAATGGCCTATAATCGGCTTGTTTTTATTTAGGAATGGACTATTCCCGTGATTTGTTGCTAATGCACGAATATAAAAATGTCCGGTCTGGCCAGAGTAAGAGTACGTCTCGGGCGAGACAGAAATATCATGGCAGGTGCCTGCTCTTGCGCGCCCAAAATTAAAATGGCGGATATGTCAGAGCGCCGACATTTATTCCCCGTAACGCGCTGCGTTCTACAACAATTTGACAGCATAAATGCGCATTACTTTAAAACACTATTCAAAAGTTAGTATGAATGAAGTTTACTCCGATTCAATGGATGTTTTAGCGTTACGTTAAGATGTAAAGAAAGGAACGCGATTCGATCGCCGCCAACTAAAATAGTTCAGTATAAACTGTAATGTTTTCGGTATTGGATTCAAAAATAAATAGTCTAACGCGAAATGCGTGTTGATACTGCCCAAATATCATTAAAAAGCACAGTGGCTTTTGAGTTTTAGCAGACAAAACACACTTAGCTGTGAAAATAAACGTACGATGATAGGCAAATTTAAGTTTTCCCAATAAATTGGACTAGACAAATTCTTGTTTGCTTGATATCAAATTGTTAAGTGCAGCTTTCGACAATCTACCCAAGTAGGTTATTCAAATGTGAGTCAAAAAAACTGATCATCGTTGTTTATTTTAGGCGTACGCACTATATAGTTAGTTACTACCTAGTTTCTTTTTAGCTTGTTATTTCGATATTATAATAAAGTATTAATTAATTTCGAAAGACAGTCGCGACCGGCCCGCTTTATCTTACAATGTGTTGGTGCCCGCGCGTGTACAATAGTCACATGTGTGCGCAACACGGCGCATGCGCCAAACAAACATGGCGGCGCGTGCAGCCAATCGGAAGCTCGCACTGGATTACCTTGCGCTCCACTAAGCTAATCTAAGCTCCTATTGATTGTTGGACTTTATTAATTACCCTGTTAATAAATTGCATCTGAGTAGACGTATAAATATTGTAAATAGTCATTTAAATAGCGCAGCGTAGGTCTACCCGCAAGATGGACAGACGATCAGACTAAAACCGCAGGATCACGCTGGATGCAGGCCGCATACAGCAGGCCTATCTCAAGCAATGGACGTCTTAAAGCTGATATGATGCTGGTGATGATGAGACATAAAGAAATTGTTACACAAACCTCATTTAACCGATATTTTGGATGTAAGCAAATAAAAGGGCAAAAATTTTTATCAGAAAAACTACTAATTACTATTACTCTTGATCCACGTAGCTTTGTTGCTAAACTGGGGAAGTAGTAGTATATTTTTTCACTAATCTTGAATATTTTGGTAACTAATAATTTTGCTTTATATTTTCCAATAGCAAAGTCAGTTGTACTGACAGAAATTAGTTACATCAGTTATGAGATATTATTCAAATTTTCTAGAGTAAAAAATAATGTCAGGATAACATATCTCTGCGTGGTGATTTATGAGACTGATACGACGCTCGCAACCTTTCAAACCTTCGTGAAACCGCTTTTGGAACTTGTAGTTGATTTTTTAATTTCCTCTTTATCTTTCGGGTTGTAAATTTGTGGTATCGATGCATCGTACGTCAGCGGATTAATCGAATTCCTTTATGCACATTCCTCGTAATTAACGATTGCACTCAATCGAAACAGTTTAAATGTTTCCGATCGATAAAACTCGTTAAGTTAATACCAAACATAGGAACTTTTAAATGAAACTGATATATTTTCAATGGTTTATTTAATTTTACACGAGTGTTTGTGGAGGTCTAACGATTACATCTTGTAATAATAATGAAATAATTTTTATATCTACCAACTTCTAGATTTTATTACATCTACATACTTTTATTTTCTTGATATAGTATATGTTTATTCACAGCATTTAGAAATGTGAAGTTCAAACCAAATACTATAATTGTGAGTTTTTCTTTTTAACTAATGACAGGAATTTATACAGAAAAGATAAATATTAAATTTAATTGCTTTTGACAAGAGAATAGATTTAACCCCAAAGAAAACATAATATCTATTTTCCACATAAAACAGAACCAAACGGATAAAAAAGCGTACAGAAAAAAATCATTTGATTAATAACAAATCATAATTGATGGAATATTTCGTCTTTATATTAAATACTGTTAACTAAATTTGTTACTCTATATATTACCCTTATTTCTTGTAAGAGTCTTCTATTTTTTGTAAGAGTCTATTATTTATAGAAAGATAAAAGAATAAAATACATCATATTAGCCTCATAACAATTTTTTTTTGTGTTATGAAAACTGAAAACTACCTTATTAATACCTAGAACAAACACAAATGTCTAATTATTTTGCCCTTCCAAAGCCTATCCCATCCGCACACACATTTAATCACAGGGCTAATCTTGACGCAAAAGTCTTACTTATTAACGAAATTAATGTAGTCGCCATTTTGTTTTGGTACATATCTGAATCCTGGAAATCTTTTGCTTTATTTGGGTCTCAGACGTTGAGTGCTTCTCATTGTGCATAACGTATGTCTTTATCGAGTTTCCTTATGACAGAATTTGTATTATATTAAAACAAATTTTATTATTTATAATTTGATTTACGGAATTTAGCATTGTAAATCATTAGCTATAAATTAAAAGGGCACCTTGCTGTAATTCAACTTCAAAATACAATGGCCTATAATGACAAACTGTTGTAATTTAATTGGTCACAATAGGTGAAATGATGGTTATAATTATCCAAAAAAAAGATGAAATCGATTTATAATCGATTCATTCTAAGCTCGTTAAACTGACATAATCACTGAAAATAGTTATTAGTCGCAGATTATTGCCATCACAATGCTTCTTACCTGCCGTGTACGAAGAAAATATCTAACTGCATGCATTGGGAGATCTAATGGCTTGATAGCGCTTCTTAGATTGTTTTATCGATCGGGTTGTAATTGTTTTAGTGTTGCATGTTTACTGTGTCTGTGTTTCTTTTTGTGATTGACGTTACGACTATGTTTTTGCGTGTGTAACTATGTGTTTTGTGTGTACAATGTAAAGTGATTGCCTTGTTTTTACTCAAATAGATACTAGATTTCTGTTTATATTTGTGTAGATATGTTTGTAACGCTAAATATTTTAAAAGCATTTATCACTTTAGGATTATTCCTCTTATAATAAAAAGTAGCACGTACTTTAGTTAATATTATAAAATCAGCTAGATTCTAGACCGATTCATACCTGTCTTAAAATTATGTAGGTAACTGTTTGAGTTTTCTTAGTGTTCCAAAATTTGTATTCTAATTTAGATCTTATGTATTTGTTTTGTAGATGTATATAACAAAGTAATATATTTCTATAGATTTAAGATAAGGGTTCCGTAGCGCATGCTCGCCGGCCGAATGAAAGAACTTTCAATACGATTGATAATAGATTTTCCATTTCCAGATTGGATGAGCCCCTTCGACCGCGTGGTCTGCGGTGAGTTCAATGGTATTTATCGTTTCAACTTTATTTTCTTTTAGTTTTAAGTATATTTTCGTCTGTAATTTTTTACACGAGTTATTTAGTTGACAGTTATTTTTAAAGATATCCTTTTTTTTCTAGAAGGCCGTGTGGCAGTTGAAACAATTAGCTTTTTATTTTTCAAATTATATATAATTTTTTATAAAAAATAGTATTTCGGTATTTCATACCTAATTATGAAAGCTCTTTAGCTCGTGTATTTTTAGATTTAAGTTTCAAAGCCTCATAAGGTTTTGTTGCAAGAATTAATTTGAAATCGCTTTATAAAAATATTTGCAATAGAAAATTGATACAATCTACGTAGACTTTTTAAAGTTTAGCGAATTACAAACAGAAGACGTCAAAAAACACCTTACGATTTTTTAGCTACCTGTTGCCACTGACCGTACCTTTATTTTGTTTATAAAGAAATAGTTGTTTATCCGTTACAATGCAAAAAAGACAATGATTTTTACAATCGCAAAAAACAGTTCAATGGTCATTGTTTATTATTCGAAAAAAGTAGCGGAAAGGGTTTGACATTTCGCAATAAACACAAACTTTCTCTGATAACAATAGAGGAATTGTGGGTCAGTGTATCTAAAGGCATAAACATTAAGGTAAAAAATGTTTATTATTTATAATAAAGATTTTTAAACCCTTAAAAAATATTTGGTTCAGTATATTTTAAATTATTTAGTTTCACTGGGAATCAATATGAAAAGCTTAATTCAATAAAATATATCTAGTAAACTTAACATTTGCGTAGGTTAACATTTAAACGTATTTGGAATAACTTTTTTTGTCGCGATACGCTCATGAACCTTGGAAAACAACGTAAAAGGATTGCACCATTCCTGGATTATCATGAGCAGATATTGATGTTTTATTTACACATTGTGCGTAATTAACATTACATTATACATATATTTAATACATATTCTCGAATACCTACAGCGATGTTTATTGTCATTTATTTATTTTTTGATATTAACAATATAGGATCTACTTACCTCGATGTTGATTTGGAACGTTGCCAATTATTTGATGAAATAATGTCGGTTTGAGTAAATTAAATATTCCGCTTAAATTGAGTGTAAACCATAGTAACTTATTCAGATTACATGATAAAACATCCCCGGTCTTAAAAGAATCCTAATAGTTGACAAATTCTCTAAACTTTCACCAGATTCGCAATGAAAAACAAAACAAAACAGTCCACGGCAATTGCGAAAACCCTTTTTAGAGGAGCCCTTTGTTAAATGTTTACCAATAAAGCGCCCGTCAAAGGGTTTTAAATCAAGCGACGAAAGCTTTAAAAACAAGGTTAGAGAAGGAGTCCATTGTTTTGGTACGAAAGTCAAATTGCTTTATTACGTTCGTTCTTAGAAAGCCGATATCGCCAAAATGCCAGTCAAAACATTGTTTGTTATCATGGTTTTTTAAGGTAGCAATTGAAGAGTCAGATATTACTTGTATTAAGTGGCACTGAAGGTGAGAATGAACGTACTTTCTATTTAAAACTTATGGTTTAAAAGGATAAAAAATTATGAAACTTATTAACCATTTTTGCTATTACAAAGATACAAAAGATATGCAAATAACGTTTCTTATTATATATTAATGATATACTAAAATATAAATTTTATCATAATACTTATATTTTCTATGAAAGTTAAATTCTATATGAAAGCATATATTTTTTCATGTGTGTAATGTAAATCGATATTTAGTACAAGGTACAAGAATAATGAAGCGTCACCAGGCCTTGTTGGCTATCAAGAACACTCTTCCGTGTCTCTGGAACTTATATCAAGCTACTGATGAACGAACAAGGCCCAGTGAAACAAGATATTTCCTTGCATCAACTAAGCTTCCTGTGGATACTTATCAATTGGATGGTACATAAATGATTCTTACACGCACTGTATTACAAAAGCTTTTCCAAAGGAAATAAGAATTCACATAAAAACTTCATAGGTGTCTATCTAATCTTTTTGGGCGTATCTTGCTTATCGATGGAACGTAAATTATGTTTTAAATAGGTTGGTCGCTGCGTGTTTTTTTAATCTATCTTGTATCTGTCCGATATTATGCATAGAGTACCGTTATCTTAACAATAGATAGTTTTACAAGAAAATAAAAAAATCGATTTTATGTTAACCAATAAATATTTTTACACGTGTGTGGGAAACACCTTAAACAAATTTTGCTTAAAAACAATGAAGCCGGCGGAGTCACCGTATTTATTTTCATTAAAATAAATTTATAACGTATTAAACTCGTGTAGTCGTCATCGTAACCGCTTTAATATGCCTTTATCTTCTGACATTACACACTCGGTAAGCAGCCAAACAAAACAGATTATAATAACACTTTCCGAGGCTTATAAAGACGTTTTATAGCGCCATAACAATTAAGGCCTAATCACTGTCAATGGTTATCCACCGTTATAAACTGACTGACGCTAGTTGTAAAAAAAGTTCGTCCGCGAACAATAACTGTTGAGGATTGACCATAAAGTGGCGACCTTGCGGCAATAAAAATTTAACGAGCAAACCCGTAGTACAAACAACCAGATTCGTGAACGTGACTGTCATAGAAACAGCTGCGACTACATCTGTGCACCGGCGGCGACACGGCCCGGCCCATTTAAAAGTAAAGAGTTAGTTCACCAAATGATTGATTTATGAGTTTTTTTCGCGATGCCTTTTTTTATTGTTTTCTCATTTGACCGCGGCCGTGTTTTGTTTTCGAACAAAACAATAGCGCGGCGCGTTCACCAAATACGCTGACTCGTAGGAGTCCGGGTATCTAGCAGCTTATCTCATTACGCAGACTACATATTTAAACGTGTTTACTGGCGAAATGAAGTGAGTGCGGAGGAGATAGCAGAACAAGACGTCTTACTTTCTGCACAGAGTGTAGTGTCAATGCCATTTTATGCGTGGTACCCCGCTTAGTCAGCCGCGCGAGCGACGTTAGATATAAGACAATGCACGCACATACGCCCACTCGTTCGTTCAAGGTTGCACTTGTTGTTGCTATTTCGTTGATTACGTAACTATCTATTTATAGATGACGAAAAATCAGCGCTGGTTTGTCGACCTCTTACGTGAGCTGCGATCAAAGCGCCAGCTATCAAAAATACACACAATACACCACACTAGAAAATTGTCTTTAATAAAAACGATTATGGCTTCCTTATGTATGAGTTTCAAACGGACTGAACAATAAATGTTAACAATCTAAGAACTAGTGTAGTCGTTTCATCAGCAAACAGGTCGTAGTTTCAATTTATAGAAAACACTCACGCATAGCTTACCTATATATTCCACAAATAAGCATCATTTGCCTAATCAAACCACTGAGCATCGTCGTACTCGAAGGAAATGTAAAATGCAATTTCTCATGACTTAATGTTAACAAGACTTCCAAGAAAAAGTCTTGGGTACACTTCCATCGTCTTTTACCATCATCTTTCACAGCTAAATCTTTAGTAATAAGGTCGATATTGCCATAACACCTGTCTATAACTGTTAAGTAAATATATAGTATTAATGGGAAAACACGGTTGTCGTTTTGCAATTTTAATTCGCATCCTGTTGACATAAAAGTTAAACTTTATCGCCCATAGATCGTTGTGGTGTATTGTTTTAGACTTGGAGTCTATATAATACATAGTTTTACGTGAAATGTATTGCAGTTGCAATGCATTTAACTTGTGAACATAACATTTTCATTTCTATACAAATTCAACATAAGTAGGTATCATTGAAGTCCACTGTTGGACATAGGCCTCCCCAAGAAAGGAAGAATTTTGCCCACAATTACCGCGCTGGGTAATCGTTTTGGCAATTGCTTCGCGACGGAGATGCTGCTGCCCATCCTCGCCCTGTCCATTTGAGCTACACTGTTACGGAAGGATATACCGCTGTTGGTTCCGGTACCTCAGTCGCTTCTTGCGATACCTGGTACAGGGGGAGGTACTCTACTCTGCCGATTCTACACGACAACTATATAACTATACAAATTAGTAAAATTAAATTGCTTATTATGTCGTAATTTACTACTTTAGGTATTTAAAACGGGCTAAATACTAAATACACAAGATTAAAAAAACTATTGATGAATTACGTGCGTCCGTGATTTTAGTGATTTTTGTTTGTTTTAACTTCAAAAGCACCGAATTTAAGCCCCAAAAATATTTAAATAAAAAAGAAATGGTTAATCTGAACAGTAAATTTTAATATGAAAATATCAGGAGAATGAAGTCTAATAACGAAACTAAACCTTAATGTTGCTTCTTAAAAAAATAACGACACTTTAAAAAATGAACGAAATTATCTTCGAAGAAAACTTTTGCATATTATTATGACGAATTCTAAATTTAACTACATTTAAATAACTACCGTTCGTATTCTATTTTAAACGAACCAATTTGTTATAGCTACAAGTTAACATTGTTAGAATTAAAGCATTTCCTACATTATGCGTGCGGTATTTCCTCATTTATAATAATGTATCGATTCTTAGCAGCCTGAGGAATATTCATGAAACTGTTGTACTACGGAAAACGAAAAAAACGTGATTGGAATTGTTCACTCATGCCCACGTGACAAATATTTTTTCATGTGTCGTCTTGCATAAATTTAAATTAATTCTCCATTTAAAACCTTTGACTCCGGTGATAATATAAATTCATAACTGGTAGTTGTAATTTTGTTAATGTTAAGTTTTAGTATTATTCATACGAATTATGGTATTAGCTTTTTCTAACCCAAAACAAACCTTGTAAGTTAAAAATTTAAATTACGTCGTATTTATATAGTTACAGTTAATATTAGTGTTTTATTTATCAATAAAAAATATATAGAATATTAATATTCTGATCAAAATTGTATGTACGAAAATTTAATGTGAGAACATTGATTAATTGTGGAATAAATAAAGAGCGTTAAAAATTATAAATAAATAAAAAGCGTTTGCTCGCGTCTTTTTGTGTGTACATAGAAAGACGCGATACTATACATACATACATTACGCCTTTCTCCCGTCAGGGTAGGCAAAGATTATGGATCTCCACTTGTTACGATCTTGGCATACCTCTCTCGCTTCCCTAATTCGCATAAGTCCTTTCATACACGCTCGTTTATTCTTTCTCTTTGTTTTTGTATTATTCTGTTTCATGAACTACTATTATTGAACGATGTTATTGATAAGATTAACTAAAATCTATATTATAAATCCGCCTAATAACCTATGGACAAAATATTTAAACTTTAGATTTACGAATAAATAAAAAAAATGGCATGTCCATATAACATCTACGTCGTAGCTACACATAATAAAAGAGTTGTTAATATCGTGCTCCCAACTACATTCCCATATGTATATTAATCTCAGAAACGTGAGTCAACTCTCCGCCCCGGCGGAGGCATTGTTCAGTCCGTCGAACCTTCAGAAACCACTCCATGCGTTATGCTAATACCCAACTTTGAATGTATACCCACTAAACTGAAGTAGCTGGCAATGCTAATGCTGAACTGAAACCGTTTCATAAATAACCCAACATGACAACTAGAATAGTTCAGATGCGATGAAAGTTATAAGTTTTGAGTACAATCACTTAGGTGGCGTCTTTTGTTTTTCGGGATTAAGAGATAGCTTTTCTCCAACTTTGAAGTGAATTGACTGTTGTTTTTGACTGACTTCCATTTGTTTATTAACAAAATGAGGGGCAAGGTTACGTGCAAGTCATGTTTTTTTTCTAATAACTCGAAGATATCATTTAAAAAATATTTGAGACTCATTCCAGTTGGGAATCCCAACATATACCTGCAGTCAAAATAAACCATAACGACTTCTAAAATCCGTAAAAGAAATAAAGATTTCCCTATCTTGAACGTTAGACGCTTATCAAATTTTCGTTGGAAAAATATACAAGTTTACTTAGCGCTTCCTCAAAAAAAATACATCACTTCTGCAGACAAAGGTAAAGAAACGACGAAATAAAATGCACGGGAAAAAAGATAAAACAGCAGACATTTTTTCTTCCAATATTTCACATTCGTAAACTCGTGTAAACTCGTTGCTCCTACGTGACTAACAATGAATACTAGAACACTGTTCAGAATATTAAGTATTCGGATCTAACTGTAGATAAATACGAGAAGATTCTTTGCCTTACCTTTAGTAGTTTTGCAGCCGAACAAAGTCTATAATTTTGATTCGCTGTATTTTAAATTACTCATTCATTGGTTGTGAGGTCGCTTCACCTGTAAGATATGGGGTCATACGTCTTTTAAAGTAAAGGGTTAAATTGGGGTTAGGTTTTCAACAAAAACAACGTAGGTAACATTTGTAAATATAAATCCGCTTGTAGGTATACCTATATGTTATTTATAACAGAATAGTTTCTACTAAATATTAAAGGAAAAACAACTGTATACATATGCATACGGCACATAACACACACAATTTATTAAAGATTTAATTAATAAAATCATATTTATTTGTATACCACATGCGGGCTCCGAAGTCTATTCAGTTAATATATACCTAGTTTAAACAAGTATATCACTATACTTTATATTAGTTATAACAGTTATTATTTACAGTGTAAGCAGGTTGTTAGTACAGGATCCTATGTAAACGTCGTGTGGTTTGATCTGACTTTTATTCGCACAAATAGTAAACCACACTCTGTGTTAGCACGCCTGCGCGCCGCGATAACGGATTTCATAAGTGTCGATGGTTCACAAAGGGATTAAATAAAACGCAAACAATTTATATCTCTATTAGCCTGAGCATTGTTTATGTAAGGAACCGGCATCGCCTTGTGAAAACATTGGCTGCGAGATTAAAGGTAACTTTGGCTAGTGTAGCGAGGCCTACGTGCGAACAGGGAATCGGTAGAAGTGTTGATTGATTCGGATTTACACTGTCGGACACTCATTCGCCAATTTAGTTGACTAGAGGTTTCTAAATACGGCAATACACTTTTTATATGTAGTAGTATGTTTGATAGCAGTCAGAAAAATAGAAAGAGTCAGAGTCAGAGAAATAGAAAATGATAGTCTTTTCGGCTCTTATTAAATCTGTATTTTTCTAAACGCTCCTTTTTATATATAATTGTTTTCCAAAACGTTTATAAAAAGTAAGGGTTTCATAAAGGAGTGAAAGGAGACGGTATATGACAAACATATATTGAATACACTGGTCGTATACTTAAAAGTCAAATATTTATGACGGGCTCCATGGCGCAAATGGTAGCGATCCTATCTTATGCGCCAAGGGTCGTGAGTTTGATTCCTACCCAGAGAAAATATTTGTATGATGATTTTTGTGTTTTTTCTATATATGGGTGTTAAATATGTGTATTTAAGTAGTATATTTGTGATTCCTCCGTTGTCTGGCATCCGTAACACAAGTGCTTTGAACGACTTACCACGGAGTAAGGTTAATGTATGAAAGTTGTGGGAATTCAATAATTTATTATTAATGGAATAATTTAGATAGTGTTGCAAAATGATTTTATTAATAAAAATAAAACTAACTATAAAAATACACTGGCAGTTTTCGGGCGTAAAGCGACCGATGTTACTCTTAGTCCAGCATATGTGGGTAGATGTAGAGCGAGTCATACCGAAAGGTCGCATTACACCGGCCGTCCGAGGTTTGTTTACACCCAGCTCAGCGCTTTCCTACCGTTTGCATAACTTGGGGTAGTCTCAATAAAAACAAATTGGCTCGCCAGCCAGGTTTCCTCGCTTACACACGTTCGAGGAAGCGGGCGACAACTGTAAGGTGATTTATGTACGTTCCGCACACTCGCGCGAAACTCGTATGGTATAAACGGCGAACTATGACATTTACGACGCGAGATTTAAATATTTCTTCTTTAAGATTTAATACGCAGCGGTACAGGTTGGAACTTTCGCCCGCTTTATTTGCTTCAAGCGTATTTACGCATTAAATGTTAATCCTGTGTAGCAATTTGAGATTTATATGAATTGTAACCTTAATTTTTAATTTTACGACGTAAGTTCTTTATCTGTGTCATGGAATTTCATTATATCAGCCATAGAAAGTACACTGTTGGACAAAGGCCTCCCTTAGATACCTTAATCGCCTCTTACGACAGAAGAATAGAGGGAGGTACTATCTATTCTACTCCGCCGGTCACAACTCATGGGATTTGTTCAGTGAAAATCCAAGTGAGAGATTACTTTCCCGTTGGCAATGTATAGCTAATTAGACTATCACAAACAGCCGGTTTATCTGCTCATACAGCCGTAGAAATTCCGTTGGTTTATCAGCCGGTGGAAAGTGTAAATAAAGTTTCTGTAAGTCCGAACAAGCCTGTACAGTCGGCACATTAATCTGCTAGATACAATCAGGGCTTGCCGCGTACTGAGATATGGATCTGTACGGGGGACATATTTCACCTTCAAAGGCCTTTGCTTGGGGCAACGCCTCGCCTGGCTTTGTTGGAACTCACTGAGAATGTACGACTTTGATACTTATGTTTCGTTTAATGTATATGATTTACTTTCGGCTAATAATTCTCCTGGCTGATTCTGCATAAATCAATTACGCGTTTTTATGAGAAATGTGCCTACTCTATCGTTACTGAATTGTACTTGTATGTATTGTATCAAAATTGTAGTAGTAAAGATAAATAAATCATCGGCAGGTGTTAGTTTAAATTGCAAGAAAACACAAAAATGTGTAGGTTAAAGTGTTAAATACACGAGACAAAAGCAAAAAATTAATTTACATATTTAATGAGCTTACTCATAATTGTCCCAGATTTATGACTTTATATAAGACTATATCTCCAGCCTTAAATTTATACCTAAAATGGACATCCCATTGATTTTAAAGAAATATCTTAATTTAAAATTTATATTTATTTAAACTTTTATTAATATTTATTAAAAAAATATACGTATATATATATATATATATATATATATATATATATATATATATACATAAAGTCACAAATAATATGACCGACATTTAGTGCAACAACTTGTGAAAATAGAACAATGTTTTAAATAGATTATGTACTACAAACTAGTTTATGGCAGATTTAATAGATCAGTTTTACGATGTTTTCCTGCGATTCTGTGGATCTCAAAGCAACACATGATAACTCAGCAGACACGAAACGCTCGCCCAAGGCCCGAACGCAACGTGAAATTGTGGTTGTTTTTTAAAAGGTATTCGTTGTCCATAGCGTAAGATTGGACAAGCAGTCCAATTAAGTCGGCATTCAACCGATATAATTGCCACTAATATGTAATTAAAATGTGATTTTATTGTAGAGAAACTTAATTGTGCGATCTGGGGATTTTTGACGCGCCTTTTAAGGTTTGCCGACTGAGTTCGCCTCACGCGAGATTTCAAATTGTTTATTTCTGCTACTAAGACTAACGCAGTGATTCATCCTTTCATTGAATCAGTTTGTTATATTCATTAAAATATTATTTATGTGAGCTTGCGACAGTGCGTTTAATAAGAGACGGCCTATGTGCGGTCTGGTAACAAGTTAGTATTAACGCTCAGAGATTTATCATAGAAATCCAAATTAAATAGGGAATTACCTCGATTATGAATAATTAATACATCTAAATCATTCTAAATCGTTCTCAGTGCTTCACAGGCCGGTCCTTATTTCATCAGTTATGATTTCAATCTAGGCTTTCCCGGCATTGCCTAGGTTTTATGCAAATTGCCGAGCAAATCCGCGATAGGGAATCGTAATTACGAGCCCGCCGTGCCACCCACGTCTCACCAGTAATTATAAGCAAACGAATATAAAACATGACTTTATTCCAATTATTTTGTTGGGTGATTTTTATTACTTAAACTAATGTGTTGGTTATTTTCATTGCCGTTTGCGAACCTCAGGTTGACAGTTTACGATACAGATAAAATAGTTAAGAAATTGAATAAAACGATTTTGAGGGCTTGCTACGCCTGCGTAGGCTTACAGTTCCTATCCTTCAGACTTCGCCGTTTTTCATGGCTTGAAAATTTTCCAAATCCGTAATAGATTTACTATTAGTATTATAAGGATTGGTAGATATGCTAGCTTGCATATTAAAAAGCTATTTTCAAATATGATTTTAATAATACTGCAAATGTGGCATCAAGACAAATGAGTTTTTTTTATCTGAACGAGTTTATTTTATTTCAGCTAATCAGAAATAGCAAATAATAATGAATTGTCTTAAATGAATACTTAGTTTTCAACTTGATTCCAGCAGAAGGTACCGCAACGAAGGTTTATTTATATTTTTTTAACCAAACGTCACGATACCAATAGAAATGCAAGTTTCAACTGTTTTTGTATGACAACAAGATTTCAAATGCAGTGAATTGTTCTTACATGGTCGTTTCCCAGAACATACAATGAAAATATGTTCAGTGAGCATAATTAGCGGTATAATTGTACGATTTCTTATTGGTCATTTGCATGTCCCTTATAATAATTTTGTTATTTACATAATATTCGATGCATATCTATTTTATGAACTAACTGACTACTATTACTTTGTTATAAGTATTTATTTGGTTTATTTCTTATAATCGCTTTTACAAGACGTTATTAATTAAATTTAAAACCAAAAAGACTCGTATCCGTGATGATATTTAGATAAATCGTTTTCTACTGCGTGATATTTGATTTAGAGAAATCATTTGTCACAATAAAGTGCCAATACAATCACTCGATATGCATACATAGTATCTCTATCAATAGGGAACGGCAGAATTTTTATTGTCACGACCGACAATTCAATATTCCGCTCAAACGATTGCCCTTTCCTTATTAGCAATTCGTAGATAAAAGTCTCCCAAGCTCGGTGCGACAAAAACTCAACCCTTCGCCTGCTCAGAGCAAACGAGGTGCCAAATCTGAAATTGTAATGACAATAAAATCCATGCAATTGATATAATTTTATATAGCCATTGCGGCCCTTAGCATTCGAGCGGTGTTGTGTAATGTATGTTTGGGCATCAGGGGGTAAGAGGATCAGGGGACAGAACAGGGTGCGTCTGACATTGAAGAAGTGTCAATAAGCGGGGTATAAGTAGGGGGGCCGGCGGCGGAGGGCGTTACTTCGGGACGAGATCGGAATATTTTGTTGGGCCGGTATCGCGGCCTAAACAACGGATTACCATGCGGGATGGCGACTTCGGCACGATACCGATCTGTGTATACTTGATAAATTGTAAAGTTGAACTGAATTTACGACGCTTACGTGGGCACTGAAGCGCGATGCGCAGTCTATGCTCGGTTTTAATCATCCACGTTCATCAATCATGATACATTCATCACCATCATATCAGCCATTGGAACAAGGCCTACTGCTAGAAATACGCCTCTCTAGGAAAAGGGGTATTTTGCTGGGCAAGCGTGTTGGCAATCGCAGAGTGTAGCTTTGGCGACTACTCCTGCCTGTCTCCGCCGTGTGCATTTAAGCTACACGGTTGCGGGATAGATATATCGCCATCTCTCGGTTCTGGTACCTTAGTCGCCTCCTACCACAGTTATTACAGGAGGTACTTCTACGCATTAAAATAAATTTAAATTCTTTGCATGGTATGATACATTAAAATACGTAAATTATTTTTATATCTTATAACATTTTCGTGTTTAATAGATACGCCTAAATAATAAAGGGTTCTAAGTGTAACTGATTACTTAGACTTATAAGTGTTATCAAATTCAATATATGAAATAATTTTGTATAGGATCAATATTTTTCAAGAGATAAATACTGTTAGTTGTAGCAACTTATCAATAAACTGATCAAACATTGAACTTTTTACTATAAAGACCTTCAATGTAGTTCAAAGCTGGTGTTAGCACCAAAAAGGACATAATAGAAGCAATAAATTCTCCCCCAAAAACTGGTCACCCTCGAATAGACAAAAATGACCAGAATAAATTCGTGTAGCAGTGGCAGCCGATAAAACATTCAGTTTATGGGGTGTCATATTTACATTCGGGAAGATATCGATGTGGGAATACCGATAAGTACTTATTTCGGACGCGGTGGGTACAATATGTTTCTATTTTCGTCTGTCCAAATCCTACTTTGATCGTACATAACTCTTCTAATCTATACAAAGAAAACGCGTGGGGGTGTATTGTACCAGAGTGGAGCGCGCACCTTTTGTATTCAGATCGCTTCGCTTCTCATTCATTAGTGAGTACAAATGTTATCTATGTTCATGCGTGCGAGTATCGTAAATACAGGGAGTTAATCCAATTACTAAAGCAATCCAATTAAACAAAGCGGCTACCATACGGGTGCTAATTGATTGGCCATAAACAAGGATTAGAATTATTGGATACTGCATTATACAATGCACCCTGCGGATACGACACAACTGATTAGGGTTACGCATAGTACATTTTGCGAGTGAACTTCACTGTCAAACACATCGGAAGCCATTAAACACCGTGTTTCCTCGCAATAAAGGCCACATTAGCGCACGCAATATCAACGCGCCCTGCAATTTCCACGCAGAAGCCCCAAACGGACGTGTGTAATCTCCAGCTATATTTATACGGAACACGGGAAAACGCCCCAAATGGTGGCTCAAGATTAGTCGACGGCACGCTGCCGCGCGAATAGCGATGCTACCAAATAAAATGTTTAGGGTCATTTTAGCTGAAAACGAGCATGGCTAGCTCACCAAAATGCCAATAGGCCTATTTCACCCGAGGGGTGCTTCAGTGACGTCATAAATTGTTGGCCGCAAATTTGCAATCCTATCTTTTTGGCCCGGTGAGGGAGGTCCACATTAACATAACTGTATGTTGGCAATTCACCGTGTAGCTTTATGAATATAAGCGTACGCACGCGTACAATACTCTTGAAATTTTCCGTTTGGAACGCACCTCGCGGCCGTTTTGGGAAATATATATTTCATAACATATCGCGCGCGCTATAACAATACGTGTCTTTTTGTTTCAGGAAGACTTGTAATAATTGTGGGTTGCATTACTTTTTTATCAGGACACCGAGCGTAGAATATCTTGGGGCACGTTTTCATATGTTTGCTTTCTTATTACTTCTTTTTTCATATATGAAACATGATGCTGACGGTAAGATTTCCAAATTATAAGAATACCAGCTTTCAGCAGATTTGCCCGTCGGGTGTGTAGTTTTTTATTTATGAAAATACATATACAAGTTCGTTTTACTAATTGGTCGAAAAAATGTGTATCGCGATCCTCTTGCCCGTAAAAACAAGTAGGTAGAGAGAAATAGTATATATATAGGTAAACCTAATGCGTATGTACCACTAAGGCAGAAAGTCTATCAATAAACAAACATTTATAATTTTACATTATAAATTTTTAAAGTAACCATTTACTAGACACAATTCTGTGCACTTGCGCAGTCACAGATGCTAGCATTAATAAAATCATTAATGCTATGAAACGCGTTCAAAAGCACGGATTGAACTTAACAAACAATTTCTTCGATGTGCATCGAATATAGCAGCGAACTGTGAGAATGTCGCCTCATAATTTATTGGCTATAAATATCGCGAGCAATATATTTACAGGAGGCATAAAACTTCTTTAGCTTCGGCTATTTTTACGTGCAGTTAAGAATTCATCCATTATTCGTTCCTCTAAAGATTAACCGCGGAGGATTTTAATGAATCTTTTGTTTCAGGATTAATTTTTAATTATAACTGCCCCTTTTTATTTAAGAGGGGGAGCGCGCGTGAGAGGCAGTTTAATCACCAACCTTATAAATAGGGGTGGAAAGTGGAATATTAAACGCATTCTTGACTTATAAGGGCCCCTTAATTACAGCTAGATAGTCGCGGCTGTGTATAATACCTATAATTTGTATGGACCTAGCTCGATGGAGGGAATATGGCGTGGCGGGAATGTTCTTTTACTCCGTTAATAGCGGAGAAAGGTTATTAAAGAACTCTTTTGTAACTTCGTTATGTTGCATTGAATGAAAATATTCTCATAATCCATAATAACACTTAGTAAGCAAACGAGCAGACATGAAATGACTAAGGAAGTGACCAATGTTTCGATAAAAAATATTTCCTTTACAGTTTTTGTTTGCGCTTACGTGGTTTTATATAAATACTTATAATATTTTAATAACAACGATTTAAGACCGATCTATTTGCCGCAAGACTATGTGCTTACGATGACTGTATACGCGTCCGTTAGTTTGTCTGTTTGAAAGAATTCCTCAAAAAAGGACACAAGTCTATGTAAATATAGAAATAACAAGACCACTTTTTCTAATAAAAGATAAGAAGACCACTTTTTCTAATAAAAGAAAGAGAGAAAAATACGAAGTGAGATCTATCCCATCGGAATATATCTTCGTGATAAAAACCTACGTATAATTTTAGACTTGTGACTAATTCCATACAGATCAAAATTGTTCCAGATTGAAAGAATAACTACATGAAGTAGACCTAATACAAAGTTCATCTACATTGATATATCGCTTTTAACTATTTGCACCGCTAAATAGCAATGTATCGTAGTAAATCGCATTGCTGTGTTCGCTTGAAGGTTGAGAGAAACGGTGAAATTACTGGGTAATGTGACATTATATCTTCAAGTCAAATAAAACCTTTTTATAATTGAGTATCATTAACGCACTGACAAACTGAACACTTGTTTAACTTCACTCATCACCTGACTGTCTTTAGCGCTTAATAAACAAACTATCACAATAAGGTAAACACCATTACCTGCGCGTTTAAGCACGTTGCTCGCATAACGCGGTCCTATCATAGTTTACAGCCCTTATGGCTTAGGTCCCGACCATTTGCCACTTTAGGGCCTCTTCAGCCCTCTAAATAGGACCTTTGTAATTAAAACGCTCTAAAGTAACAATTATGAAGTATGAAACATGTTTTTAACTCTTCACTTCAGGTGAGACTAACGAATTGTTTTATGATCCCTAAAATATATTTAGGCACAGTTAAAAAGAGTTTTTGGCAGACTCCATGAATTAAAATGTAGAGCTTCACAAAAATACATTGTCACTAGACAAAGCTATTGGTGCAGTATAATGGAGTTCGGCCTTAACGCAGAACCTAGTGAATTCATTTTAGAATCCATTAGAAAAAAAAGTACATTTATAATAATTATTCTTTATAATTCAACCTTGCGATGAATCAAGCTCAGTCTTCAGTTATTAGTTATTTAGTAACTATGTTATGAAACCTTTTGATTGGTTGTATTTGACAAAACAGGAGCAAAATATCAAAGTGCTCCAAAGACGGCATTTTGCAAAAGAATAATGCGCCTGGTCCGTATCTTAGTTAACAAAACGTTACATTCTAATAGTGTTTTACAATATAATTTAGTTAATATATATTAAATAGTAGTTTAATATCATTATTCTTTGTTACTTTATACAGACTTGTGTTCTAGAATAAATTATTTCAGAGTAGGATTCTTAAATCACGCTATCAACAAATGTTAATTTTCTACTTAAGCAAACAAAATATATTGTAACTACTTGATCATTTGAAAGTAATAAATCCAAATGCATATTACTAACAGATAAAACGATAAGGTACAGACGGCCATATACAATTTTGTATTGCATTTTCAATTACTTACAAATTGAACCGATGAATTATCTTCCATCAACTTCTATGCGCAGACGCAGGCCCGCATTAAGTTTCAATTAAAACAATTTATGCTTCCAATATGGCGCCTGACTACATAAATTATGTACTTGAATTAATAAGCGCACAATAGAGACTGACGAGTGCGCGCAGGGGGTGCATATGGACAAATTAAATTTGCATGTTCGCAACCCCTTACTGCCCCTCTCACCCCTGTAGCACCACTGGACTTTATTATAGGTGCTGTGTAGCGGCCATCTTAAAACTTGACCGAAGGGTGCGTGTGGTTTCGGATGCAATTTATCGGAATGGGGTTTGCTTTGCGCATCAAATATTTAATCCTGAATTATGGACAAGTACGTGAGCGAGAAGATTTTTTTATGATAAAAAGATTTTTGTAATTCAAATATAAAAATTAGAATATTGGTATCATTATATTTTGATTGTTAGTTTACACGCCTTAAGTTTTTCTTCATAATCTCATCTGAAATGAAAATAAGAGAATAATGTTTCGCTATTACAATTACTACCTAACATTACAAGGACGTTGCAGTTTTGATTTCTAATTCCCTTAATTAAGCAAATAATTTTTTAATAACGTTCGTGTTTATCATAATACATGAAGTACTAACTGTTCCAGGAAAGACGAGCGTATTTTGTTTATAACAAGTGCGAGTCTCGAAATTTGTACAAGTAGTAAGCGCCTTAGCAACCGGAGTTAATAAAGAATAAAAACCATTTGCATTTCATAACACTATCAGGCGAAACAGCAATTTTCTCGCAGATAAAGGAAAGGATCCCATTTTTCCACCGAACCTTTCTACCTAGACGTTTTCGTACATTAGGGGTCTATTCTTAAAAACATTCACTCGCATCTCTCTGCAGAGGGTGGGACGAAATTATAAAATATAACAGTATCGCGCCTCCCTTTTGTTTTTTTAAAAACAAAGATCTGTTAGGGATCTTACAGCGCCTATGCTGATAGACCTTGCATCATTGATCTAAGATTCATTTTCCGACGGTACTCGTGCCCAAAATTTGTACTACATACAATATTCAAATTCGTTGCTCCGCAGGGGAAACTAATTCGTTTAAAATTACGTTACGATATTGCGTTTGGAGTTAAAATATAGCCGGTGTAAACAGAGAGGGTTAGAATAAAATATTAGAAGGCACTCAGGTTCGCGCAATTAGATTATCTATTAGACACGCGCTGCCTTTTCTGATTTATAACATTTCATATTCAGATTTACAGCCTTACAATGTGTTGTCATTGTAGAAAGATACATTACATTTTACCCTCTAACATTTGTTGAAATCATTTGTAGTTATTTTGTGAAGGAACCTATCTCTGAAAGTTGTATTGAACAGAACTACAAACACTTTTAGGTAAGTAATAATAGCGCATTATATTAAAAGTTATCGTTTAGCAAAACACAGGTAAATGTAATAGACGGCTGCAGCACTCAAGGTTGAGCTTGTAAAACATTTAGAATCACGTTATGAAATCATTTAGCTTCGATGGATGGCTGCGGCTAACCGTGCCCCCAATCGCAGGTAGTCTCGACTTCAGAACGTTTAAAAAACTGCAGCGTTATTGTTTTATTTCTTATTACACAACGTACACGGAGTGGTACAACGTTTCTAAATTTTGAGATTTTAAAGCATTCAAAATCCATCCACCCACAAACTTAATTTACAACTTGAGAGCGGCACCCTGTTATCGCAACGCGTTCGCACTGATATTTATTAGACAGGTGCATATTTTATTAGCTTTCGAGCATAAAACAACACATAAAAACTATCACTCCGCTCTCCCAGTGAGTCTCCGGCACAAATCTTATTCGCAATAAACCAGACGAAACGAAACGGGAACGTTAATAAAGATATAATAATAAATATTCCGAGGAAAACCTTTCGGGATACGAATTAAAGTGAGGGTAGGAAAATTGCGAGAATCCCCAAGGAGGTGGGCGAAGCGACAGCTGCGGAGCCTAATGTCCTTTCTATTTATCAGCGATCGGCGGAACGCACTGCACGTAGATATTACACTCGTATAACAATATTACATTCCCTACAGCCCGACACGTCGCGCGCTTGTTCCGACAGATGCGTTGATATAAAACCGATCAATGTCACCATCGCCACCGAATTCCAAACGTGATTATCTCGTGCATCATCCGTCTAAGCCAGCGAAATTCTTAAATGATATTCGGCTGAATAAAGCCAACGTTTATGTGATTTACAGTTACTAAAACTAGCGTACAAAACACGAATTAACGGCGCGATTGCTTATAAGCACGATCATTGCGTAAGAAGCGATGACAATCTCTGTTTTATGGAGCGGGCATCGTAAATGTCTATTAATATGAATGGGCACCAATTACTTTTATGATTCGCGTTTTGTTGAGAGACGGTCTGAAAAAAGTTTACGACTATGCGCCCCTGGTCTCGTCGGGTTTATGAGCCGGGGTGTGAGGCTGCCTCCGTGTGGACAATCAGCTCGGAGACAGATGGCACACGATCTTCACACCTGTCTTTACTTAGCGACGCTTTGATGCCCTCAAAGGGCAATCTAGATTTGTAAAGTGCTCGCTCATCCTTTGAATTAACTCCTTGAATATTCTGAGCTTCTAAAACGTGAACAGATGTTGCCATTTCAATGTCATCATAGCATGGTACGTTGGCTAGGTCAGTATATTCTAAAACAGTGCTTAGGTACGATCTGAGTGGCCACCGTTATTTCACGTATATTTATCGTCGATTCGGATATGTATATGCTAACAATTTATTGTGCGAAAACAAGTTTATATTATTACTCTTGTATCTTACCTAACACTAATAAAAATAAACGCGACCCATTTTTTGACAGTTAAATCTTTTTACCTCGCGTAAATAACAACAAAATATTTAGTGGTCATTACATTTTCAACTCGCACAACATGTTACGTAGAGTTTAATGTCAGAAATAGCACCGTTGCTAATTGTACACAAAATGATTTGACAAAACCTGTACAAGATTAATATTGCTTAAGGCGAACGCTAAATTGACGTGCGCGGATGTGTGCATATTTTAATAACATGAATGTTTCATGCACTTCGTGAAACTCGACGATGAAGCAATTACGACGCCACCTACTCCCGAGAGGACGAGGGTATAAATTTAAAACTCATATTTATCCCACTTATTGACTCGGTGCCCCACTTAATATTTCACTGGACGATAATAACATTTAATTCAATTGAAGAAGTTCACACGCTGACAACTCTTGATGGAATAAAGCAAATACATTGAATACATTTGTTAAAACGAAATCAATAATGACTCATAAAGATTAAAGGACAATCGCGGATGGTCATATAAATAGGCGGTAACTCGCACAAGGAACAATACCGACGTCTGAACATCTGAAACGTACAATAATTCCCTTTCAAAGAATCGGAATGCGTCGATCCGAATGACTACGAGCCAATAACATAGTGCCAACTTCCTTTAGCACGACGGGCCGGGCCGGTCTATCACACGATATGACCCGCTGAATGCGTCTTATTACACTTTTATCGGTCGTATCACTCATAAAATGCTAATGAACGAGCATTTCGGACCAAACATCCGAGCGCGAGATTCAAATGACGGTATAAAACGTAACCCGAAGTCTCGGCTTCGTCGAAACGTAATGGTAATAGTTCTACGCGCTTTCAAAACAACTAGTAACAGGACCGCTTCAATGGCGGCCAAGATGTCGCGATGTTTTTAAAAGCTCTTTTATTGTGCGAACGATGTGTGCACTTGCAGCCACAATCGGTTTTTGCCAACCGATTTGGAACCTTATATGATTTATGTCATGTCCACCAGCTTCAGCCACATTACACGTGATCATATTACTTTTTTTATATTATACATCCTACAATGATTTCTCACCAAGGAAAACCATCAATCATAGTTATGTCGCTAATAACAGATTTATGACGCAGCTAGTCAGTTCCACGTAGTATTAGCAAACAAAAATACATCATTATTAATACTTGTAAATAATAAATAATAATACATTTTAGTTTCTAAAATGCATAGAACTGGTTTTATTCATATAATATACATATTAAAATGTTGCTCTTTTATTATTTATTGCAATATATAAATTAGTTTTACGACGGATAGAAAACCATATCGTCTTTCATTTGAGAATTAATTGGTATGCAAATTGAAAGTTTTACCTTGTTCACAATTTAACATATTAACTCAATGTCCTTTATAATTTGGTGACTTGATATAGCTTTGATATATATTGAAAAATTGAACAACTACATTTTATTTTCAATCCAGAAAGTCCACGTCCAGCCAAGTTAAACAAACTTTGGTTCGGTCACAGATTGATTCAATTTCCTTAATAGAGTTTTGCGACCGTTTCGTATGAAAAATTACGTTTTGCGGGTAAACATGCCATCAGAATTTATATGTTGATCTGCAAATAGCATCGGACCGTCCCCAACCAATTTTCAGTAACATTTCCCCATATATTTGAGGTACGTTGTGTCAGTTGCGCTGTATAACTAGCCAACGATCCATATGAATGGCGCGATAAATCTTCACGTCTATTTTATATATAATTAGACGATATTCCTTTGTATAAATTAAGTCTATGGCCGACTTCCGAGGCTAACGGCCTATAACGTCAATGAAATATCCACGGACTCGGCTGAACAATATTTAGTTACATCGCGATGGTACGCGACACGTAATACCCGCCATAACAGTTTTTTTCTAACACCCCAGGAACGTTATCTGTGACTGATGGAGTCATTTTTAAAAATAAAACGGCTCTCTCCGCTTGCCGATGAGAATGTATGGCCACTTCACATTAATATATTATCAAAATAACGCCGTTCTAAGTGTGGGCCCGGCTTATCTTTGAATACTCACGAATAACTTCTAATAGGAAATGAAGTATGTACTTAGCGGTGAAATTTGGTGTTACAAACATCCTGTCGTAGTACGAACACGTGGGGCTTAGTGTAAATAATTAGAGGAAAAAAATAAGCTTAGCAAGCCAATTGTTTCCGGGCTTCATTAAGACGCAGTAAGGATTTGACTTGGAACAAAAAAGCTCGAAAGGCGTTATATAAACAAACTTTGATGTTACAGGAATTATTTTTACGGAAGTGAAGTCATCTTTTTGAACAAATTGAGGGCTCTAACGGGCAGTCAACTAATTACAAAAATACTTCAAAATTAAATTGTATCTATAGGTGTAATTACTGTGTCATCTATAGATAATGCCATATCGAAATGCAAAAGAGTTCTTTAATTAAAACATCACAAAGGCAATGTGAATTAATCCCATCTCAGTTGTGGGCGGCAGACCAAATGCACTTATTTTGTCGGAGTGTTCCGAGATAGCTCTAGAGGGGAAATCTTTGCTAAAATTCTCCATGAGCACGCTGTGGAAAAACAGACCTTGCGCCTATATTTTTAGTGTACCTTTTCAAACGTTGGCCCACCTGCACTTATGACTTTTGTCTAGTTTTATACAAATGCACATCCTGTGCAGAGCTCTTGTAATTACACTGGGATTCGGCTGCGGGCAACGTTATTATAACTTGCATACACGTCTGTTTGTATTTTTTAGACTGTCTCGTGTTTTAGATTGCTTTGAAGTACTTGTATGGTATACCGGCAAGCGTACTTTACAATTAAATTGTTTCGATTTCAACTGGACTTACTTGACAATAACATAATAACTTTGAAGAATGTTATTATGGAATAGTATTTTTTTTACTGATGCCATATTGTCTGGTTTGGTTCCTTAGTGTAAGAACCTCGTATACCTTCACTGCTGTTCATTAAATATAATATCACTTATAATTATAAATCTTTCTCTCAAACTAACTATAATATTTATTTAAAGAAATGCATTATTTATCTGTGACTAGCAGATGGCGCCACAATCTCTTTTATATGCTCTACAATGCATCGCTTGTGTCGTAATTCCACTAAACTCAATACAATATTGGGTTATGTTTGACATATATATATGAAATATATTTTTATTGTATTCTATTCTCAGCTAATGTACCATCCTTAAGTTTCCATTCACTAATAAATAAATAGGTATTACATGTAAAAGATTGACCAGGTAACATCTAAAACATCTCATTACAAAAACCGCACGGCCAAATAAATTCGATTCTTCAAGTAAACAAGCACAAAAAGTGATTTATTTGTTTTTCGTACACTAACAAGTAGGTAGCTGCTACTAAACATAGCTTTGGAACAGCAACCGTCTATCTTTTGGTGCAGCAAAAACTTTACGAGCCTCAGCGTTGGCTCATTGCACATTCTGCATTCATTATGTGCTGTGCCCTATGTGCATACAAACCGGTCTCGCTGGCTACCGAGAACGCGTTTACGAGCCAACACACTGATCTATGGCGCTTTTTAAGATAACCAACCCATTAAAATGAAAATCCGCCCGAATGTGCCCGCACTGCATGAGTGATTGGCCTTCCGAACTCTGGCGGTTAATCTTCTTGCACTTCTCATTTACGAGTATTAAGACTTCTTGCTACCCAACCTCATTTTAGTTCCTTGATATTTAAAACAACTGTATTATAATAAAAAAAAGATATCATATGAATATCCGAGCAGCTACGCGTTTCTTTTTTAAATTTTTTTGCTACTGATAATGTTCTTTATTTTTTGTTTTTAAGCATAGATACAGCTATCAACAAAGGAAGACATTCTGAGAGAAATAATGTTTATTGCTTATCTATTTATTGAGTAAAATGAATTATAGTCGACATTGAAAAAATTATGTAAGATTGCCTTGTATACAACGTTATGTTAAGAGTGTATATGTAAGAAAGATAAGAGAAACATTCAAGCTAATTAAATCGAGCATTATGTGCCATTCTAGATATCTTGTGACCTATATATCTCGGATAAAGTCATCAATTTCAATATAACAGTCATATTACCCACAATGTATAATATACATCGGTATAATAAATAGCATTTTATAGCTTCAATAAATGCACTGATCTGCAATCCACTGTTCCTATGCATAATTGAGTTGTACTTACAAGTTTTATACCAACGTATAAATGTCAATATCAGCAATAAAGGCACACAGCCAGCCATCAAGAGGCTTCTCATATTTATACCTGAATTATTTTCTTTTTTAATTATTAGATTTAACCATTATTGACTATAACAGAAGAATGATTTTGGTATAAACTAGACTAAAGAACTATATATAGTCATAAATATCAACTCTTCGATAGATTGAGGCGTTCCTCAGGGTACGATATATACCCCGGAATTATTTCTAATTAGACATTTATTTTTTCTTCTGGCAACAATGTATGAAAATGTTATAGAAGCTGAGTCTTGATTTCTGATGGTAAAATTAAGATGAGTACCTATAAATATATAGTAATTGAGAAATGTATTGTACTCACATATTGCGATTGTTCTACGTTTGTTATTTATCTAAATCTTTTATGTATACTTACTCGGCGGCCTTGTTTAAAAGGTTATTAAGTTACACTACACTACCAAGAACGTTGTCGTTGTACTTAACAGAGGTATTCTGTTATCAAGTGTTTATTTTAAATGAGTTCTGAGAGCAGCGGACCCATGAGACCTTCAGCCAACTCGAATTATAAGTGAAAGTTGAAACTAAAATGAGACACTTGGATTTTTTAAAGCGTTGAGTTATAATTGCGTTTTCATTGTATATTATTTTTTAAAACCAAACTAAGCTTAATGTTTTATTTAAAACAGCATTTCCGCCCGTGACTTCTTTATTTAACTTTATTGTATTAAAAGTACCTCATGATCTTCACTAGGGTGTCCAAACTAGATATGTAAAATTTCATCTAAATCATTTCAAGAAAGCGTCTAGATTTGGCTTCCATTAATTATGTTGCCGTGAGGTACGGGCAGAGTAGATGCCTCCTTATGTACTCATACCAGGTATCATAAGAGGCGGCTGAGGTACCGAAACCGACAGATAGCGGTATATCCATATAAAGTAGCTCAAACTCAACAGCGCGGATGAGCAGCAGCATCCCCGTCGCGAAGCTACGCTCAGCGATTTCGCGCAAATTCCCCCTTTCATGGGAAGGCCTATGTTCCACAGAGAACGTTTTCAAAGCTGCCATGGTCTTAATATTAGTATGAATCACTATATAAATGGCCAATGAATACTCAGCTAAACTTTTGAATATATATTGGAAAGGTATTTTTTTGTATAGCTTCTCTGAAAAAACTGAGCTAATATAAAGGTTTTTCTTTGTAATTAATAAGATATAATTTTATCCGTGGCCAATACATGTTTTATCTTACTACAATATATAAACGTTTTTATTGTAACCATATGTATTAATATTCGTAAATCAAGTTGCTAAATGCTGGTGTATTTTATCAGCGGGCAATCTAACAGTTTGATTGTTATCAGAAAAGATGTACTACCGACCGTCAGAAATAAAAAGAAATATATATATGAAAAGTTATAAATCGTAATAACAGAAATAGACGAGAATTGAAGCTATATAAGTGATATTTAGTTCAAATGTTATTAGAAATCAGTATTAATCTCTACAGGTCTTTATTATGTGTAACTGTATTTTTGCTATATATATATATATATATATAGGTTTAAATTTGTGTCTAGACATTACAAAGCACGTGTTAACAATAATTTACGTTTCGCTTCCTCCAGTATCCCCCAATCACGCGAACGTTAAAACAAGCAATGCCCACATTTCTTTCGGCTGATTACCATTTTCCAAGCATACTTGTTAATGCATTAACACTTTTTTGTTTATCTTAGTTCTTAACTTTTTTGAATGACTGCTTCAAATTTACATAAATATTTTAATGGATTAGATTTTATTAAATTGCTCCGTTTCGTGCATAATGTTTACTAGCAATAAAAACGCATATTTTATCATTATTTATAGTGGACGTAATTACATGTATAAGAGTTTACCCTAAATATTTGTTATTTAATTATAAAAACAATAATTCTACCATTAAAAGTCCACTATTGGACATAGCCCTCCCCAATAAAGGGAGAATTTTGCTCATATTTGCCGCGCTGGGCATGCGAGTTAGCAAGGGCAGAGCGCAGCTTTTGCGACGGGGATGCTGCTGACCATCCCCGCCCAGTCTGTGTGTGGGTTCTGTTACCTTAGTCGCCTCTTACACCTAGTGCAGAAGCAAGTACTATTCAACTCTTCTGGTAACACACGGCAATCTACCAAATTAGTTTAAGTAACTTTCGAACTACATTTACATTTGAAACCCTTAAGTAGAAAGAACAAACCAAACAATCTAAAATATTCGTGTAAAAAGAACCTGGTGATATTATTAGCTAATCAGCAATTAAAAAATAACAACAAGGAATCGATAATTTCATAAACAACTCAATTAATCCGCATAAGTATTTCCTTAGACATTATGAATGCTTCTAAACTTTGCCTTGGAACTGCATTTAGTTTTCACACAAGTATTTCCCGTGGCTGCGCGCGTTCATCGACCCCGTCGTTTTAAATCAGCCTGTCTGCGGTTGTTAGTTGGTTTGTGCGATTGTCGGTTCCCTTCCCGCTTTGCACTGAGTCTGCGATGTACTTTTAAGGTACAAGTACGTACAGATTACATATGAAATTGACATTACCAGTTTTCCGTGGATACAGAATACCTTTTTCGTTGTTTGTAACTGAAGTTTTCTAGTACTTAGATCGTTATGTGCTTTACTATATTCGCTGAATGCCCGTCATTAACCATGAGCGTAAAAATGAGGTTAGTTCAGTTGTAGATTAAATATTTCCATGCGCGGACAGAGTTGTTTTGTTACATAGATTCTAGGTTTGAACTTAGTTATTTTTCTAAGATATCCTATTTAGCATACTTCTTACGGGAAAATATAAAACGTTAATTGATTTAGTTATATCTACTTATTATAAGCCGTTGTCAGATTTACAAGAATGATAACGCTTTTAAAATTAATCAAATACTAAAAATAACACATACAAAACTATAATGTTTGTGTTCTAATTCGATGATTTTGGTAAATTTAAAGTTGTTAAGTTCTTGCAAACCAGCTAAAGCTAAAATAATAAGTTTTATGCCAATTGACAGATAGGTAAGAAAGTTGTGAACGATAAATGATTTTAAAAATTATTTTTAAGATCGCACAACACGTATCCTCTGACTGTACGCAGCGTAAATGAAATCGGGATGAATAAATCGTGACGTCACCGAGGCGCGCCATCCCAGATCAAAGATCGTCTCGCTTCAACTCTGCTCTGTACACGACTGTACTTTAGGGTTGTCTTTTATGCTGCCAGAATGTATTAACTCGGTTCCCATATTAAAATTCCTCTATTCAACAAGTAATTACGTTAACTATTTGAAATTCAATACCACTTAAGTTTATCAAGTTACATAACAGTACTAATTGTTAGTAGACTGTCCAAAATTATCAGGCAATCAGATTTGCAAATTGACGATTTGCTATTGTTACAAAGTTTTTGGTCTTGTTGTTAATTGGATTGGCTATAAATCAAAAGTAATTATGTGATTATAATTCTACAATTATTGAGGCACATTCATTTGGAAGGTTAAGTTCAATTGTCTCAATTGGGTGTACATTGGTACCATTATAGGTATTATTATATGTATTATTTACAGAATCATTAAATACTAGATACATTTTGAACACCCCTGGACCTTGAACCATTTACGCAATAATCTAATTTATAGCTTCCGAGAATTGACCAGGAGACGGTGAATTTGACTTTAGTAATGTCGGACGTTGCAGTGTGGTAATCTTGAATTCTTCATAGAAGGTGGCGCCGCCCTGGCGAATGTGAATGTGAAACAAACAAATTTTCACATTTGTATGAGAATGACATAAGTTCGCTTGATTAGGTTTTCCTTGCGGGTTCTGTATCGTCGTCCGAAATGAAACGGTTTTAAGGGCGCGCCCTGTGTGATTAATTCGATGACAAATTGAAATAGTAGTTATCAACTGACTACATGTTACGTGATATAAGCCAATGAAAGATGCTCTGTTACCGGCGTCATACAATGGTCTCGTTAACGATAATAGTCGAATAAGACTCAGTGCTTTAATAAAACCGTTATTCTACTACGTTCAGTTTAAACAGCTTATTGTCACGTTATTCTCTTGTACCTATTATACAATTTAAGAATATATATTTCATCTTTAGCCATTCATTCCTAAATTAAACAAATTTAATTCAGAACCTTTCATCCACAATTTTGATTAAAATATTTAAATCAATATAATAAAAAATGTTTTCTGTATAATAATTTCTGTTAATATCTATATAAATGTCTGGCTGGCCTGAATTAAAACGATGCATACTTTTTGTAAGAAGTAGTTACTTGATTTTTTGCCACTACTTTGTGTGTGATCCCGTTGTCAACCCTGGCCTCGAGGCAATGTCCTTTCGGAGCGAGGCACCGACCAACACTGTGATGATTTAACAGCGGCCGCAACGAGCAAAAATAGTCCTTGCCCACTCTCGCTCTGACTTATTGGCTTTCTACTAATGCGAACTTATGTACTAAGCTCTCTCTTTATCAGTTAAATTGTTAGCAGAGTAGTTGTCACTATTGTTACCATGCCCGTTCAAATATAAAGTTTAAGTTGATTTATTGGTGAGCACGATTTTTTTTAATGGGAAATAGAGTCTCCATGTCATGAGATCAAAGATTAGTATATACCAATGCCTATACTCGTATTTTTAGGCTTATATCCTATCCTGTATACACAAAATTACTACAGGAAAACAATAATTTGATTGCAATTTAATTGGGGCATTTAGATACACGGTTGCTTCATACTTGAATGTATGAAGCAACCGTGATAAAATTATAAACAATTTTATAAGAGTAACATTACCTACCATTGATCAGCAAAAACCTGAAATACTTAAAAGCAAGCGTAACTCACCGCGCCATATCCAATCCGCTTATCAATTAATCATCTAAAAACGTTAAATTTACGATCACCACAAACACTGAAACGCTAATGTTGCCAGTAAAGCCACGGGGATCCGTGCCCTCGAATAATAAACTAGACATGCTCCATATTAAATTAAACCGAAACCATTTAATGTGCGTTGTTAAAGAATTTTTGTCTTTAGCGTGCGTGCCATGTCATTTCTGCGTCCACACGCTTGTTGAGCTGCGCCTCGTTTTTGTATTTGAATCGTAAAAGTCTATAATAGCTTTGTTCAGAAACACAGGATCGATATACTATTTATCTGTATTCCTATGTTCCATTAGAAACAATAACAAAAATAAATACAATCGTAACGGAATGGATTATAAACATTAATTTTTTGTATTTAATGCTTTTCATTATTTTGTTATATACATTACTATTTATTTAGCAGCGAGGTACCGGCAGAGTAGAATAGTACCTCCCCCTGTACCAGGTGTCGTAAGAAGCGACTAAGGTACCAGAACCGACAGATGGCAGTATATTAATGCAAATAAGTCAGCTCAAATGTACAGGGTGGGGATGGGCAGCAGCTTCCCCGTCGAGAAAGCTTCACTCTGCGATTGCCAACACGCTTGCCTAGCGCGGCAATTACGGGCAACATAATCCCTTTCTTGGGGATGCCTATGTTCAATAGTGGACATTTAATGGCTGGTATGATGATGATGATTGAATGTATAAATAGTTTTAGAAAGTAACAAAATGGAATGGGAATAGAAGAACAATTTTACTCAACATTCAAATTTAGAACAGCGTTGAACTAAGATGGCGGCCCGAATGCAGCCGAGAATTTACGAGTCGCGGTTATAGCCAATAAACTGTGATGTCGCCACTCGGTTACAACCCTTACTGCGTTTAACGCTCTTTTAATTGATTATAACTTAATGTCCGATAATATTAATCCGTCCTAGAATCATTCAGAATTTCATGTGACAAATAATAATTGTGCCTCTTTAGTGATTTTCTTATAAATTTATCGGTGAAATCGTGACCTAGTGATTTTCTAAAAAAATTATAAATATTATTTTTCTAATATATTTAATAGGCGTTTAATTATTGTCCTGCTGTAACCATTTTTTAATATGTATGTATGTATAAATATGTTTTGATCGTTGAATTTTTTAATTATATTCCAATTCACTTATTATTTATATTCAATTGTATACATATATACAATTTAATATATTTGTGTTCAAAATTTATTTTAGAGCTGTATAGTGTCAAGTGGCCGTAGAAATATGAATATAACTAGCATATAATTTTAATAATTTATCAGCTATAAATCTGTTTCAAGGCCTGCATAAATCAAACGATATCACGTAATCGCCTTTATTTACAAAGTTGCTTTCAATTTAGTATTTATACATGTAACTGCATAACTTGCTTTCTTAGCCAGAGTAATCTTATAACTTTCTTCGACATTTTCCCAGCTCAACCGCAAGTCTTAGACGTTCATAAATAACAGTCTTACCAAACAAAAACTTATAATTCATTGGACCTTTAATATTCCGATGCAGCAAGCGCGTATTAATCAAACAACACGAAACGGGTTTCCACAAAGGGCCGGTTTATACAAAGTTAAATAAAATATAAGGAGCGGCATTCCGTGAGATTTATTTCGGAGAAAAAGGGAGGCAAGGTAAAAGCAAGGTCCTGTCACACAGTGTTTATAGTGGTCCCTATGTCGCCTGACAATGTATACGGGTTTAATTAATACCACGTCCGCGCAACGCGAGATATATTGCGCGTGTGCCAGCGTCGCCGTCGGCTTCTTTTTCTAACGAATAAATACTCATTCGCCTTATCGTGACTTATTCGATTTAAATTTGGAACAAAACAAAGCACCGTTGTTGTTGAATTACGACGACAGTTCAAACGTTGGGATTGTAATCGTGGTGATATTAAGTTACAACCGCTCGCTGCATACCGACACTATCAAGTATTTAAATATTAAGTGAGATAAGCGAACTGAAGCTCTAAGATAGGATAAAATTGCAACAAAGAAAAATACACGATAAAATGGTTGTGTAGGTAAATTAATAAAGGGCATTGATGCAAATTAATTTGCTGCATATCCTGTACGATTTTCAATCAGATCTTTATCAGTCCATGGGAAACGGTCGGCCGTTCCCATTAAAAAGAAACTACAGGTAGGTATACAATATAACAAACCTCCTCTCAGACTACAATACGGCAGAGAATAATGGAAGCCAGCTGACGGGAGGTGCCTTAACGCTCGTTGTCATGGTAACCGTGAAGGGTGGCCAACCTGCCTCGCTAACATATCACCGACCCCAAGCAAAAAACGGTCGATCTCACCCTCATCACACAGATTTTGGACTCTACCCCATAAACCAGAAGGATCCCTTTTACGCATCATCAAACAACGCTTACGACCTTTCTCCTTAATAGTATTATTTGGACGCATGTATTGTGTATTGGGTTCCATCTTTGCTTTTTAAAATTAGAATGACTGTTCCTGTCCCTGTCTGACGCGTTATCGTTACATAGTTTATCTAACCAAACTCCTCTAACCACACTTGTATAATTATTCCATTCTCTATTTATGACATTTTAAACAGATTTTAAGTTTTTGTTGAAATAAGCATGGACCGTAAATGTTATTATGGCAGTAAAAATGCAGTTTCTTTAATTTATGGCTCATGTAAATGCGGCATCCTACTTTAGGCGTTTTAGTGATTTATATTGTCGCGTATTTTAATGATATGAAAACTGTTATGGGTTAAAGAATACATAAATAATAATATTAACGATTTTGTATAGTGGGTAGATGAATTACGCAGACATTTAAATAAGCTTTCTTAGACATCCAAGAATTGACATCCTAGATCAAATGTATTAAATGCATGCGGTAGGTACCCAATTCTATCATGCATTTAAAAATTATCATTTAATTGAGAAGTAAGTAATTATTACTATATGAAAAGGAATACTGGGTAAATTATCATAGATACCGACGTAATAAAAATCATTCAAAAAGTCGTTATACCATATGTTAAACGAGTTTTCATCACCCGCCGTCGTATCTAAAATCTTGATATATTTAACAAAACATTGGCCATTCTATCAATGAGTTAATAGTAAAACAGGTATAACTAGTTAAAAGAAGACATTTAGCTTGAGATATTATAAATGCTTTAGTTTCAAACAGAGACCTTTGCATACAGACCAATAATAAATTCGAAGTAGGTATACCTAAGTAAAACAACGATTTTCAAAAAAAACTTTAATTAATTGCCATGTCTATACCTTCCGAGGGCGCAGGTAAGTAAGGCCCGGCCTACACCGGCGGACATTCCTCGTCGGTCCGCTATCAATTTTATACGCGATGGGAACGCCATTTATCTTGCCTTATTTATTGGCTGACTCCGAAACCAGTCGGACCCGCGCGGCGTCGCGTCTATGTGCCTGCCTTATGTGGGGCTTACGTGAGAAATTATGTGATAAAACCAACAGACACCATTGAATTTGGACGCGTTTTACTAATACTATCACAACTCTCTTTTGGTTTTACGTTTTTAAGTAGTAGTCTAAGAGCTACAGAGTAGATCTTGTCTATATTTGAGAAATGAACCGGGATTTGTTGGAAACTAATACCTTATAAATTAATCTTTAATGATTAAACGACAGAAATAGTGTTTTTAAAATAACATAATCAATAAAATTGCAATTAAAAATTTAGATAACAATAATAAATAATTTAGTTTACTTTAATGTAACAAATATCTCAATTACAGATACTCACATTATAAAGAGTAAACAATTTGTATTTATGTTGGTAACGAATGGGCACAAAAGTTACTCAACCATAATAGAAAGTAATACTTTTTAATAGAAAGCTAATTTTTTTAACATACAGCCTTAAATGGAAAATAAAGAAGGCAAGGTTAGTTTTTTGTACATTTGTAAGAAATAAATCCAAAAGCTACTCAATTAATTCTAATAATTAAAACAACTGTGTAAATGTGTCTTAACGGAAATATGACTTATGTGGGTGTATTTAATATCAATATGTATATGTAATCAAAAAACAGTGCAACGTTAGCAAATCTATACTTTTGACCTCTAACACTTCTCATCACGTCACATACGAGTATTTTATCAAAGACAACTTTCTCAGATTCTTAGAAATAACTCGGGGCCGGAATAAAGACACACCTTACAATGCATTAGAAAGTTGCGCAACCCTTCTTTACGCATCCCCGAGTTTTTTGTAGCGATTTCTTTATAGAATGTATGCTATTGTTAGTTCGCGGGCCGTTTGCTCCTAACCCTTTCCGGTACTTTTTTGCTCAAGAGATTGTTTCTACTTATTTTTACTGCAGATACAATCGTGACTCCGACGCTTTTACCCGTTCCAGCGGATCCTTTGAACTGTTTTACGTTAGTCGGGGCTTTCAGTTTTTCACTTTAAGCCTATAAAAGTGGTAATTAATCTACATTGAGGTTGGTCTCAGTAGCGGATAACTCTAAAATTAACTTTATTGCAGTAATAAAATATTAATGAGCCATTAAAATCTAAGATGGTATAAGAGTGAAATTTAATGGGTTCGCCCGGGAGCCTCCGCGCTGCGAATTCAACCGAGAGCTGAACGATTGTGATATACGATGCAATAAATCGATTTAAATTCACTATAATGCGACTGTAACTGTAACTTGTGCAGTCATTTGTTTCTTTTTGACGTCTGCTGTCGATTTAGTGCGACACCCTCGAGTCGGCGTGTTCGATCAGAACTCGAATATGGAACTGATGTTGTTTTTCTATCTTTTCAGGACCTAATGGCTGTCCGCGGAGGCGAGGACGGCAAACTTATACGAGGTTCCAGACGTTAGAGCTAGAAAAGGAATTCCACTTCAACCACTACCTGACCCGCCGGCGCAGGATAGAGATAGCGCACGCCCTCTGTCTCACAGAGAGGCAGATCAAGATATGGTTCCAGAATCGACGCATGAAATTAAAGAAGGAATTGCGCGCCGTGAAAGAGATAAACGAACAAGCGCGCAGGGAGAGAGAAGAGCAGGATAGAATGAAGCAGCAGCAGCAGGAGAAGCAGGCGAAGCTTGAAGGCCAACACCACGGGCACCACGTGACCCACCACCATGACCCCATGAAGATGCCCATCGACAAAGGCTCCAACGACCTCCTCAAAGTGAATAAAGTCCCCACGTAAGGGGCCTGTGCCGCCTCATGGGGAGATCCTGACTGATAATGTATCATAAAGTGTGAATACATGAAGGAAGTGTAACGTCCATGGGGCCCTTCAGCGGTAGTCGTTTCGTATCCATTAGATTTATTTGCGGCTGATTCTAGGAGAGTGCCTCGTTGTGGAGGTATTTAATGACTTTATTTGTAATTAATGTTCCTTTAGTGCGAAGGTCGCGTCGGTCGATGGGTGGACAGGCTGGTGATGTGCTTTAAGCATTTATTTTGTTGCCATAACCACACCTTATTGCAATAATATTTTACTAAAATTTACAAAAGCGTTAGATCGCTCTAAGATTTACATAGAAGCCCGAGTGAACTTCGGTATTGTTAGATAAGATTTTAAATCTGTGAATCTCATAGTATTTATTGCTACCACTTACTCTAATCCATTATGTTATATTTTTTTATTATTAGTTATTATATTATGTACATTTTGATGTATATTTTATTATTTTTCCACTTTTAGTGGTCTAGTTATGTTTTGCGGTCACATTTTTTTATAATTGTAAAATTTGTTGTATTTTGTCAGTTGATTTCACGCGAGTGCTTTTATTTGACCACATTGTGATTAACTGCAGTAGTAATTTGTTGTATGATTTGATCTTTATTATTTTTTTAGAAATTTACAGAGATATGATTACCTGCGTAGTTAATTCCGTAAGAACTTAAAATATGTAGGTATATTTAACAAAATACGTATGGAAGTACAATTGCAAATAAATAGGTCTTCGTCAGTACGAGTGTTATGTTTTATATTTTTGTCTGTGGAACTATTGAATATTGATAATAGACGGTATTTTTTGATAATTCTAGTTAAAGAATACCAAGTCCAGATGTCGAAATAGACCAGAAACAGATGAAAGCGGACTGGTGCCGCCATGTCGCGGCGTGTCCAAAATCAAGTCATCAGATGTTCAAAATTATATACGTAACGATGATACATATAATAAATTACAATAATGTGACTAAATATAAATTTTACACGTAATTATAAAGTTGAATAGCGTAAGTGTATTATACATAGATAAATAGGCTCGACTTTGTATGAAGTATTGCTAAGAACATTAATAGGTAGATACATTACTTCTGTATGTTAGAGTAAATAGTGGTCACACGCTACTTTATTCCATATCATTATTTTTCATGATAGTAATTTGCAAAAATACTTGCTAACTTGACTCCTTGTCAATTGTAAACTTGGTCTTCGTTGATAAAACAAAAACACGCAATGTTTTTGAATTAATGTTTAAAGGCAATTGGATTAATACTATTTGCTTGAACAAAAATTATGTTTAACCCGTATTGTGCCAAATAAATACATAACATTTAGCATTAACACCGTGTCTCTACCGCGTCCATTTCAGTGTATATGTGTGATGATGTATTAATTTCTACTCAATACGTAATAACTGAACAAAAATTAGGATTTTAAAAAGCTAGTGTTTATAGTCACCATTATACGTAAATTAATGTCAGGGTAGAATAAAGAAATAAATTAATAGAATATCTGAATTGGAATTGGAGTCTTCGCTTAATTTTGATAATCACCTTCAATATCTGTCCACTGTGTTATTGGTAATAATAGTGAATCAATGTCGTGATATCATTAGTGGAGGTTTAAGTCGTCTTTAGCTATAAGGGATTCGTGAAAACAAAAAAAATCAGTTATAATAAATAGTCAAAATGATTTTATATCACTGGAAAACGTCAAATACATCGGGTTTTTTTATACTCTATCCTTATTGATACAGCAATATAATTATGTGTAGTAGAAGATTAATAACCGCAGATATCATAAAAAAAATTCTTCTCTTAACATTACGAAGTAAGGTTGTCGTTAGTATAGAGTTTATCCCATCTTATTTTAAAACTATTAAATCGAGAATGAAAAATCGAACAAAATGTACTTAAGTAACTTTGATATAAGTAGGCTTTATAAATTATAATGCATAGTTAATAAATATCGTAGACACTTGTAATGTTAAGCGTAATGAATCCGATGGTTAGTATTTTAATATAAAAAAAAACGCTTAAAATTAAATAATTTAGTATCCATTCGTATGGTCGATGGGATTTGGTTGCAGCTTCATAGGGGACGGCGTGCACATTGGATTTGCAATGTTACAAAATGGTTTTGGTGACACAATATGTGTATACGAATAAATTGTTGTTTTGTGCATTCGATGAGTCCTATTAACTAGTTGTTTCTATCCGTTAACATTATTTGCTTTGACATGTAGATTTTTTGTTGAGCCACTTGGGACAGTGCAAGCTTGTGAGCCGGAATGAATGCGTCTTCATATATGTTTGCAACAATAGAAAATCTTGTAACATAGTAGCGATACATCTGTATATTGCTGTGTTCGTGGATTTACGACAGGTTTCTTTATTGTTTCAGCCTCGTAAAGTACTGTAATTCACGTGAAACAATGAGCAATTTGCTAAATAGATTACATACGTCCTCCATCCGTAATGCTGTCTTGCCATATTTACTAGAGTTTTGTAGTATTCTTATCTATATATACCTACCCGATCATATACTTCAGTATTTATACTAATTATTATAGCATTCGATTCGGATTTTGTTTTAAATAATTATTTATGTTTTTTAATTGTTACGTTGACTGTTCCGTTGACGTTGATTTTGATTGTGTTGAAAGTAAATTTCCGTTCTATTAGTTTATAACATATATATTAGATTAATCATTTATCTCAAATATGAGTGTAGCTATGTATGTATGTACGTATATCTATATTTTTGAATATAGTTAATAAAACGTCGTAAAATTAAGTAATTGTAAATAGTCGTGAAAGTTTTATGTGGCGCATTATTTTTGTTTATATTTTTTTTTTGTTTATGTTATGTATTTATGTAACGAGATTTGTGTCGTATGAGTACTTGGCCTTACTCACTGGTCATTTGAATAAGACAAGATTTTTTCTTATTTTCTTTTTATTTTATGTTGTTAGTGGCATTTGTTTTTATATTATATATTGCAAAATATTTTCAAATAGCATTTCTATACGATGCAATTTTGTTATTTATTCCTAAACAATGTCTTCAATGAGTAATATGTGTTAATGTCTGTATGTCCAGTTGGTAAGGTCGATTGTAATGTATGGTACGATTCATTGTGACTGTGTCGTCGTATATAAGCAAATAGTTGGGTGATTGTATATGAAACCCGCATTGAATATTGTAATATTAATTTCAAAAATTCAAGAGAATAAAGAGTTAATAAAACAAAAGCTATTTAATTTTCTTTGTTTGTTCTCCTCATAAAACAATTTTTTTCCAAATATTTTCTAACATTTACGCGTTCTCTTATTACATTTGTTGCAAGAACATTTTTTTACGTAATTATTTTATCTTTATCTCTTATCGATCTTTTTACTTCTAAATGTAAATCTGAACATATTAACAATTTGTTACACAACCTTAATATTCTAACATGCTGAGCGCCACCATAAAACGTGTTTCATAAATATAACAAGCTGTTTCTCCTTAGAGAAAGCTTGTAAGTATTCAGTGACAAGTATTTATAGTGATGTAGACACCGAAGCAGGACCCGGCGTTAGTTTGGAAGTGCTGTGAAAAATATTGACTAACCATTTATCTATTGCAGTGTTTAGGTGCTGAACTATATTCTTATGTATTGTGCTACCATTTATAAGTAACCACAGGTATAAGCAATAAAGTATGTTTTTGAAATTCAAAATTTTTACTGATCCCGTCCAACTGAGATTGGTAAGTACCTACTTCTAATTTCTCACTCTTTTCCGTTACGTTCGCTGATTATTCGTTAAATTCTTAGTAATTATTGAAAATGTTATTTAGCGTTTGCCTATTATAAAAAAATAATAAAAGCTCTGTGGATATCAATACCTAGGTACAAAAGATTGTAACAATATTAGTGTTTAATGTTTTAACTTAAAATAGATTAAGAAACTTTATGTTATTGATTTAATTGCTCTCTTACTAAGATGATAAGAATTTCTTTCAAGAACTAACCCATGGTTATTTCAAATCTCTCAAAACCAGCCAGTGAGATGTTTATGCCAGGTAGGTATATTTTGGGTAATCAAAAAACAGTCTTGGTTTGAAAATTAACCAGACTGAAAAAACCTGAGGTTTTCTTACCACTATCATATGAAAATTATCATATTAAAATCTGAAAGTTCCTGAAGCAATAGAATTAAGAAAACAATTTTGTATAAAGATCAATTACTGCGAGATAAGGGCACCAAAGTGTTTGCAAGAAATATGTCAATTGGACATAATCTCATGACTGAAATGAAAAGACAAAATGGAAAATTATCGTCGACCAAGGTAGGGGAGGAGATCGAAAGGTTCTATGGAAAGTTATAAGTTTCCGTTTCCAAGCTAGCAGCTAAATTAAACAAAAACCCAAGTACCAAGTTAATCCGACACTACTTCCAGGATATCTGGATATCAGCCTAAGCGAAAGTAGTATGACCCTAAATCGGCTTATAAACAACAAGGCGCTGGGTGATAACATCACATCTAAGCCTCGAAAAGCGGGTGGAACACCGATACTTAGTCCATCAGAAGCCTTTTAATACCGTTCTCATCAAGTCCATGACGCCCGAAGCATGGAGCGGACGTAGTGGTGCTGTTCTTTAAGGAAGTTGACAACGACTTATTGAAGCTCCTGGAATGACAAGGATTGACGCGAATACATCACTCTCCTTTGATTTGCCGACGATATCGTGGTCATGGCAGAATCGATCGAATATTTTACCATAATGCTCGATGACCTCAATCGAGTTTCTCAATAGAAGGTGGGTGGGTCGCAAAATGAACTTGGAGACGATGCCCATGTTATACCCACTCCAGTCTTAGTTGAGAGCTCGCTTCTTAAAGTTCTTAAACTCGATACCTAGGACAAATAGCCTAGTTACGTAAGGCTAACTTCAAAGAAAGAAAGGGGTCAATCGGCGAATCCAACTCAGCTGGGCAGCGTTCGGAAAACTGCGACACATCTTCTGGCCCGACATACCTCAGTGTCTCAAGTCGAAAGTTTTCGACAAATGTGTATTACAAACATGACATGATGACCCATGACAGCTAAACATGGTCTTTTACCATTGGCCTTCTAAGCCAACTCAAAATAGCTCAACGTGCTATCGAGAGGGCAATGCTCGGAGTCTCTTTGGGCGATCGAATTAGGAATGAACAGATTCGTAACAGAACCAAAATAACATAGCCTGGTGGATTAGCAAGTTAAAGTGACAGTGGGCAGTGCACTTAGTACTCAGAACCGATGGCTGATGGAGTCGTAAGATTCTGGAATGGAAACTAAGCGCAGGGTGCCACCTACAAGCTGGTGAGACGATCTAGCTAAAACCGCAGGATCGCGCGAGGACGTATAGCTGGTATGATGATGATGACATGCATAATTATTCATGAAATAACATTTTTATTAATGCAACTTTTCTACGTAATTTTCAAGAAAATGTACTATATGTAATCCCTTTTTAATAAAAAACTCTCTTTCTCGTCTTTTAGATTTCGATTCATTTTGAAAGACTTAAGCTAGACAATTTGACTGCTGTAGGTAACTTCTGCATATTTGATTTCAATTAACAATTTTTTGTGCTTTATATATCATTTGATAGTATTTCTGCATGTACTATCAAAAATTGCATGTAAATTATTACTATTATTGATATTATTGATTAATATTAGATATTTTTTAAATTGTTGTCAAGTATTTTTTTTTCTGTTTTTGTACAGGCTACATAATGTGTATTCAAGCTAAGACTAGAAATCAGCTTCACTTATCTATTAAGTCAATCGATTCCAGGACAGCACTATTATTAAGTGCGCATGCGCAGTTACGGCGGTCAACCGCTTTGACCTCAGAAACAATATGCTTACTCTCTGAATGTACTTCGCCTTTGTATGTTTTAGGCGCAAATACAAAGTTTCAAATCAGCCTATGCCGGTATCATGTTATCACAGTCGATAAGAGACTTTACACTCGAAACATTAAGCTTAAAGTTGATTGTGAAATTCGAACAGATTTGTAAAGCTTGATCTGTTGACTTATGTACAAAGGTACTAGATAAGTACCTAGGTAGAGTTTGCGGCTTTGGCATTATTTATGTTTTAACATGACGGAAACATTCTAGTCAACACAGAAACAACTTACAACTATTTGTTAATAACTAATTTGAATTCTGGTTGAAACTTAGGAACGTTTAATTATGTTTGCTACTTTTGTTCATACAAAATAACAACCCTGCGCCTGGGACTACAAGTACATAACATTTCGTTAGATAGCAGAAAATTGAAATAAATGGATCCAAATTTCCTAATAGATTATTGTAGTAACTACAAACCTTTCAATTACACAAATTTAATTTAGGGCTATTAAAAAAACCTATTAAGATGACGAATCATGTATGTCAGAGAGTTATATTTAACATGTTTCTTTTTTTGTGTTAATTGCTGTGATTAATACATACTAATATTATATAGAAGATTTTTTATTGATTGAATGATTGCATTAAATAGGCTCCGAAACTTCTAGACCTATTTTATAAATTATTTGACCGATACAGAGCTTGATTAGATGATGAGACATTATCCTTGGGTGACATGAATTATATGAAATATTTTTTAAATTAGGAATCCGTACTTTACTAATTTAAAAGATATATATATATAAATATATACTCCTATAATGTGACCCAAGTTTGTAAAAAATTACCTAAATAATTACTAACATCGAGTGCGCTGCAAAAAATCATAGATTATAGAAGAAAACAATTTTTTTTTTCTAATCTTAAATTTATTATTTCTAATCTTATTATAAACAAAAATAAAGTATACAAATACCAAATGACGAAACGAAAAATACATTAAATTATATAATAATTTTTGAATTAGCTGGGCCGAGTCGTTAGTTCTTTTAAATAACTACTGTGAGTTTTTGGACTTCAATTTTCGAAATTATCATTCTGTTATAATCAACATTTTAAGGCACTATGTCGATTAATTTTTACCATCTTTAATCTAGTCACGTCACTCATATATGAATTTTTAGTAAAAGGGACATGTTGCCAATAATAGGCTATTCTCCAATTTCTTCATTTTTTTTTTAAATGTTCGTATATATCTGATAATTCATTATAATTTTTATTTCAGCAAAATATGACCGATTTATGCCGAAAAAAAAATATTAAAAATTTGTCGTAAAATATACGCGCCAAAATACCATCCGCCATTTTGGTGACGTCAATAGTACTAAAATATTGTAACCTCAAATTGACATTTGTCATTGACACGATATTGAGTTTGTCGGCTTTGTTGAGTTGTTTTTATTTATATAAAAAGATGAGTTTCTATAACCCGTATCGTTGGTGTGTTGCGTTAAATTGTAAGAATTCGACATTGAAGACTCCAGAAAAGTTATTTATTACTATTCCGAACGATGTTGTTAACCTCAAAATAAGAAAATTTCATTGAATTACACCTATGAATCACACAAATGATATTGTTGTGATAAAGTAATAGAAAGATTTACTTACATAGCTGTTTTTATATTTCTGCATTCGGCAGAAAAGAAATCTGTATTACACGCAAAGAAGTTTGTAATCATTACCGCATCTATCTTCGGTAAATTAGTACTTTCGGCTTTTACAAATCCGACGTCCATGTTTAATTATGCAAAAGTAGCGTAATAAAATACAAAATCTCTAAAATAAAAGGAATTATACACAAAAAAAGTAAAAAATTAAGGAACACAGTCAGTTGTTTACATTTAGATATTTTAGTGCTTGTGACGTCATTCTGGAAAAAAACATGGTGGACGGTGTTTTCGGTCACGTGACTTACAGATAATAAAACTCGGATTTTAATTTTGAAATATAAAATTAATCTTAGGTTTTTATGGAATAACGACATTTTTTTTCAATTCCTCACGTTATTATTTATTCAAGTAACATAATGTTATATTTTTTTGTTGATAGATGAAAATAGCCTATTGCCGAACTAGGAAGGCGTGTTGGAAATCGCAGTGCATAGATTTGCGACGGGGATACTGCTAGCCTTCCCCGCACTATTGGAAACAGTGTAGCTGTTTCGGAGGGATATAGCGCCATTTATTAGTTTTGGTACCTTAATATATATACCCGGTAACTGTTACTCTACCGGTACCACACGGCAAGTGTTTTTAGCACATTAATCGAAAGTCGATTAGGCAATAATGGGAGACTTAAGCTAGAAAATCCGAATGTGCTTTGAAAGTAGGTTCTGTAAATATGAAGTACATTGACCTAAAGAGTAACTTTGACTACACATTAAAAAGCTAACTAGTATAAAATTATCCCAATAGTATTTATAGGTGTCAACACTAAACATATTTAATGTAAACCGGGAAGGTTGTGAATACAGAGAAATTTAAATAGGTACTCTTGTATATTTTCACGTTAGTAAAGTTTAAATTATGTTTCTATTTTTAATATAAATCAACATTAAAATATGTTAGTAAAAACCTTGACTTTTGCAGTATCTTATATCGAATTTTATAGAACAAAAAATTTCTAACATTCAACTACATAATATAAACTCTATTTAATAGCTATACTGCTTTAAATATCAAGCTAGATTACAACAGATGCCAATATAGTAGTAACAGTTGCATGAATTCGCATTAATATAATTGATATAATTATTTGTTATTCATAGTTTTAATTACAAAGGTTTTACATTTAAAACTATATATGTATATAATAGATACAATAGAATAATTAAAGTACAATGACTGCAAAAATATATAGAGCGAAAGTGAATGGAAGGGTGGAATAGGACGACCGAGGCAAAAGATATGTTCAAACCAGGTAGAAGAGGTATGAAAAAAGGGCCAGGTCTAAGGTACCAAGAATGTACGAGCATGTATGAATAGACTAATGCGAGTAAGGGAAGCGACAGAGGTTTGCCAAGATCGTAACAAGTGGAGACCCATAGTCTCTGCCTACCCCGATGGGACACTAGCGTGATGTATGTAGGTATGTATATACAATTAAGACAAGAAAACCATTATTATAATTTAAAAAATACTTTAGTATGACGATATTTTAATCAATCTATATTTGAAGGACTATGGTAACAATACTATGTAATTATCATATAAACTATTGGAAGTCCCCTGTTAAACATAGCCCTCCCAAATAATTGCCACGCTACGGGAATGCAGCCCATCCCCGCTCTGTTGTATTTGCGCTACAATGCTTCAGAGTCGATATACCGCCATCAGTCGGTTCTAGAACTTCAGTCGCCTCTTGCGACACCTGGTACAGGGGGAGGTACTAGTCTACTCTACCGGTACGAAGTGGCTAGGTAATAAATACTCGTAGGTCACCTGTGTTGATCTCATGCTTTAAACGATATATAGTTTTTATTAACATGCTTAATAATCCTAAAGTTTCATAAAAATGCTTTCTTTAAGTGTAACGTAAAATAATAGCCTACATTGGTTCTAAGAAATTTGCTTATTTATATTATTTTTGGTGATATTGTGTACTTTTTAAGTTATGAAGAGGTGTGATTTACGTTCACCCCACTTACTTTCGTACAAGACTAACACTTGTTGTAGTCTCTCAACTTTTCACCTTACCATAGTTAAAACAATATTAATTCCCAACGTAACTAACGACACCACTGTCGGCAACTCACTCTTATAACAGCCTGTCTCATATTTCACAGTGAGAAAAGAAAAAAACATAACCCCTAATAGATAACTGCCCCTAAATACCGATAACGTTTGTCGGAGCCCCGCCAAAAACAAACCATGAGTTATATCCATAATGCAATTTATTCTGCTATTCCGCCATTTTCCATTCTCCACAGACACTGCTGCTGTCAAATAAATATCAGTCCTACGGAATTCACAATGGACGGGACCGTGCTACGGTAAATCTGAAATCCTTTGACAGGCTATCCCTTTTCCAAAACAAAACATATGTGATATGGCGCCGGCCTCCAAGCGATATTCGACCCAATTGATAAACAATTTTTTGTATCAACCTTTAACCTAACAGTTCTGCCTTTATATTTTTTGTTGATAATTTTTCGAGGACCCCTATCTTTACATTGCTTTTATGGCGTCTGATATCTTTGGAAACGATCATAGCAAATTTTAATGGCAGTTAAAAGTGGCTAAAGTTGATGTTATATCCAAAACAAATTCGGTTGCTTTTCGATTAACTGTTATGGCTTTGATTATATAGGTTTGACCTTCCGTGAGATATGGCTTGCGTTAATTAATTACACAATAATTACGTTAGTACTTACTAGATGGAATTAGTGGTATTAGAGATGAGTTTGATGTTATCTACTAATCTATTTGAAACTGAATATAAAGTTAATTTGCACGAACTTCACAGAAACACATAACGTTCTTTTATATTTTAAGCTAAAAACAAAGTCAATATTTGTTGTCTTACTTGACTAGGTCAGTAGACTTAAGTATTTTCATCGTATTTTAAGGAAAAATCATTTTCATTAGAAAACCTTGGGAAATAATGTAACTAATAAAAAGCTAAATTAACTATATTTTGAAACCACACTAATATGATAAATTTGCAAGTATGCCTGTTCGTCTGTTACATTTTCACGGCCGTTACCGGTGAACCGATTTTAATGGACTTTAGCATATGAATAGCTTGAACCCTAAGTAAGAACATTAGCTATATTAAATCTCAGGAAGTTCCCGAGGGAGGGATTGAGGAGTTTTAAACTACTTATCTTCAGAGATTTTGGCCCAGGCCAATTTATGATAAAATCCTTAGATTTATAGAGAATTGTTATTTAACTGAAAAGTGACCATTAAAACCCCTTAAGAAAGAAAAATAACAGTGACTTACAGCTCCCTTGACATAGATTTTAGTGTCAACTTCTATTACGTACCTATTATGAATGCTTACATAAATGTTATTTGTATCTATTATGTTTATCTATTTAATAATATTAACCTCAAATCGACGATAGTTATGTATTTTTTATTGAAAAAAAAATTAACTCTCAGGAATATTTCTGATATTAAATTCTGATATTAAACTCTGATATTCTGATATTAAACTTCAGGAAAATTTCGGTTCAGATATAAATTCTTTAAAGAAATATCTTCTCTTGTCTTTATACTATTTTTATCGTTTAAGTGTTTATACACGCTACGGCAATGTTTTGTTCTTTCTAGGTTGAAATTATATTGTTTAAAAAAATACATTTTTGACAAGTTTGAAATTAATTAAAAATACAAGGACAAACTAAGATTTCTTTGAATAAGATATAATATTGCTTTTACAAGGATAAAAAAATATAATTCACTCAATTTTTAGTCATATTTTTACCTCTTGTTTTTAGGATTTAAATTGTTATAAGATTGAAATCGGGAGGCGTACAGTTCGTCGTAGAAATACTTATTTTCTGAATCGTCAAAAGAGTAAAATTGAGTGACCTTTCTGTCCTCTTGTGGTGTGCAAAAAATTACGGTAATTTGTCCTTTAAGTATACCCTAATATTCAATTTTAATATTATAAATGCTGTCTGTCCATCTATTCGTCAGTCTATCTGCTAACTAATCACTATTAACAACTAAACAGATCTTAATGACATTTGGCAGATGTGTAGCTTGATCCTTAGGGAATAACAATAACTACTTTTGGTACAGGTAAAGCAAGACTCATATTAAAGTGAAGTCCAGGTTAAAGGAAAAAACTAGTCTATCTAATATTATTAACAGAAAAGTTTGTTAGGCAAAATGTACTGGTGTTAGTTATTCTTACACGTCGTTCCGTCTTAACAGATTTGGAGGAAACTTGGCACAGGGATTATAGATAGTTTGAAATAATATCCTGAAAACATATTCTCATGAGTGTTTTATTCTTCTAAGGAATCCGAATGATTTTTTGCACATTTTGCTTTCAAAGGCCGAGATAGACTTCTACCCAAAATAATAAGTTCCTCAGGTGAAAATTTGCTTGTTATGATTTCGAGTTTATAGTATGTCAGTTTAGGAATATGTGATGGTTAAAATTTAAGGTAAAAACTGCTGAATAAAAAGCTTTACCAAGATATCATACACAAGAAAAATACATAGGCTATGATTTCCAAAGAGTTTGTTGACGAAGTCACAGGAGGCCGCTAGTATATATTTTAAAGCTGTAAGGGAACGGGATAATAGTTTGACACTTTTAAAGCCTGAAATACAGTAGTAAGACATCAGCTCTCTAAATAACTCAATACGAGTTGAACCAGAAAAAAAGTAACCCCCACCCTGCCGAATTCTCGATTTTTTATTCCATTCCAAACGTAGTCCCCAATGTAATTTCGTGCACTTATTTATGAAAGTACCTGAAGCCAGTTTCAGGCTACCATTAACGCGATGCGTCGCGCGGCTGGCCAATTTCATGGTCTAACGCCCCCCTGCATCCATACTCTATTACATGTATGCGTATAATAGTTGGCGGTATTCCTATCACTTGCCTTTGACTTGCGTTTTATTGACACACGGGATTTAATATTGATGTTGCTAAGCAATGTAATATTCACCATAGATTTTAATAGAGTGAAATAAAATTTATATTTCATCTTATCTCATTTGCTGAAGACCTACAAATAATTCAGATGAACATAAGCCATTTACAGCAAAAAGTATTCAAACTTATGTAACTAAAAATAATAATATTTTCACGACATCTTATACATTAACCTGACTCCATGGCAAGTCGCCTTAAGAACTTATGTTAGAGACGGCAGGCAGCAGAAGAATTACAAATATAATACTTAAATACATATTTTAACACCCAGACACAGGACAAACCCAAATATCATCATATAAATAATTGTCCCGGGAAGGGATTGAGCCCACAACCCTTAGCGCATAAGATAGAATATACGCCTTTAGGCCCGTCATTTAATTTGTTCAATTGTCGACTATACGTATGTATACAACTGAATAAAAACTTTCTTTACTTTATGAAATAGGTATACTTTAACCTTTTTTAGCTGTCGTCATTGCAAAATGAGCCAATATAATACAAAGTGATAATACTGATATTTTCTTGCAATAATTGGATTATATTAAAATAATAACGCCGATGTTTCTGACAAATTGTGATTGATGAGAATATCCTAATGTTATTTATGTAATGTTACATTAATTATCGGGTTTTCAGTAATTGGGACGGTATTAGACGGTATTTTAATACCTAATCATTATTCTACCTTATTCTCCCCACATCTTTGTTCCGTAAAACTTACTTGATATATTGTTTAGTATAAAAAAGGTTATTCAAGAAGCCGACACGTAATAAACCCTTTCCGAATTGAACATGGCGACTGCGATCCGCTTGCAAACTATTCAGGATACGATAGAAAACTCAATTCTTTTATTTTATTTCGATTTTGTTTTTATTCTATTGGGAGGAGCTGTTTCGTTTCACTCTGTGAAGTTTCGATTGGAAAATTAGAACAGCGCCGGAATAGGATTTAGTGGCCATTCACGAAAATATTCATGAATAAAATACCTTTTGTTTTGGGGAAAATGTGCTTCGGCGGTGCACATTTTTGGAGTTGTAGTCTGCTTTTAAGTTTTCCATCTGTAAAATTTTAAACGCGATAGGAAACTCTATTTAAAAATATCTCATATTTTGACCTGACCTCAAGATAAGTTGTTCATAGCATTTGCGTTACGAACATCACAAATATAATACTTAAACATATGTATTTACCACCCAGACACAGAACAAATACATAATATCTTATAAATATTTGTCCCCGGTGGGAATTGAACCCACGACCTTCGGCGCACAAAATAGGATTACTACCATCTGCACCATCGGACCCATCGATATATAGTATGTCTGTCAGTTAATCAAAATACTAAGACAAATTTAACTGTTTCAATTTGCTTATTCTTACTTAAATATCACTTTTACCATAGCCGTGAGGTACCGGCAGAGTAGAATAGTACCTCCCCCTGTACCAGGTGTCGTAAGAGGCGACTAAGATACCAGAACCGACAGATGGCGATATATACATCCGAAACAGGGTAGCTCAAATGCACAGGGCTGACATGGCCAACAGCATTCCCGTCGCGAATGCTGCCCTCTGCAATAGCCGACACACTTGCCCAGCGAGGCAATTACGTGAAAAATTTCCTCTTTTCTTGTGGAGGCTTATTTATTTATTTATTTATCGAACTTTATTGCACAATATATTACAAAATGTACAAATGGCGGACTTAATGCCGGTTGGCATTAACTCTTATGTCCAACATTGGACTTCAAATGATTGACGATGATTTATAAATACCTGTCAACACGTTCAAGTCACGTCATGTGTTTGCCCAGCATTCACTTGTTTTATAAAAAGAGAACATAAATAATTTCGTGTTACAAATCACCATCTGACATCTCTCCTTCAAACTAAATTCACCTACAAACAATATTGTACGAGAGTTGCAACTTTAAGGAATATTTCGACAGCATTTCTTTGATCGTGAAAGATAAGCGAAACTACAATATAAAGTTTAATGACTAAGATAGTTTAGTGTTTGAACACAATCGCTCGCTTATAACTTTGCGAACTTTAACTAGACATGGATACTTTACACGCCCGTTCTCTTGTTTTATGAACTCTAAATATATACTAGAATACTATTTAGAACTATTACGCGAAATTACTTCGTTTAAATTGTAAAATGCCTACATATATAGTTTTGCATAAAACATATCCACCGACCGCTTTAAACATATCCTGTAAAAAATCGAATTTCTAATTCAGTCAGTGTATTCTCCTATATTTTTTGACGGATGGGATTTGATCCTCAGGAAAAATATTTATGTTTGTACTGTGTCTGGGTGTTAATTATATGTAATTAAGCAGTATATTTGTTATTCCTCTGTTGTCTAATGTCCGTACCTCAAGTGTTTTAAACGACTTATCTCGGAACCAGGTCAATGTATGAGATATCGTGGGAATTTATTTATCTATAAAAAAGTATGTATTTATGTATTATATATGTGTTTTTTTGTTGTCTGATGTCCGTAACACAAGTGATTTAAGCGACTTATCACGGAATCAGGTCAATGTGTTGGATATTGGGGAATTTATTTGTATTATTTACTTATCTATAAAAAGTATGTATTTAAGTAGTATATTTGTGATTCCTCTGTTGTCTGATGTCCGTAACACAAGTGTTTTAAGCTCGGAGTAATGTCAATGTATGAGATGTTGTGTGTAAATATTGTTTTTTTATTAACTAAGGAATGGTGGCACTAACTTTGGAGTAATTACAAGTGGAACGTGGAGAAATCCTCGGGGGCTCTGAGATCTGATAGAGACCGATAGCGATTCCTCAAGAGCGCTTCTACGATAACGACGGCGACTTGTTTGGTTGTCATTTAGGAAGGTTGCATACCATGTAAGTGTGTGATGGCGCTTGTACAAAATAACCGTATTCCTTGACGTCAAGTATGACAACGAGACGTTAAAAATGTTTTGTACTATACTGAATTTATATAGCTTTTGCTTAGGTACCTATCCTAACCTTAATGCCATAACGTGGATACGCTATATTTGCATATATATACCTAAGCCTGGATATTTACTCCAAAAGTAAAGTAAATTAGGGCCAATAGGGCAGATGGTAGTTAACCTGTATTATGCGCAAAAGGTCGTAGATTCGGTCCCTACCCAGAACAAATATTTAGATATATGATCATATTTGTTTGTTTTGTATCTGGGTCTTTTGTCTGATGTCCACAAGTGCTTCCAGCGACTTATCACAGAATCAGGTCAATGTATAAGATATTGTGGGAATTAATTAATTTATGTATACATATATACATCACGCCCTTATCCCATCGGGATAGGCAGAGACTATGAATCTCCACTTTCTACGATTTTGGCATACCTCTTCCGCTTCCTTAACTCCCATTAGTCATTAGATCACGCTCACGCACTCGTCTATTTCTGGTACATCCGACTTGGCCCTGCTTTAATACATAGTAAGTCAATATAAAACATTATATAGGTTAGAAACCACATATATAAAACAACAGTTTATTCTATTAGGTATAGTCTTTAACCTTAAGTAAAAAAGGAGATTGTCAGTTTGATGCTATACTTAGATGACCAAGACCTCTATTCTAAGTAACAAACTAAATTGACTGTCACAATAATTACTTCTTATTAGCTGTCCCATCAATTATGTATTTTCCTGGCTCACTCAGTTCTTTGGAAAGATGTTTAGTCGTTTGATAAGTCACGCGCTAACTCTAAACCAGCAAAAAAAAATATTTTTTTATGTTCATTGACTTTTATAAGACTAAACGAATTTAGTTCTTACTTTTACTGTACTTTTCTGTCTATATCTACGGGCCAAATGACGTAGATGATGGTGATCCTATCTTATATGTTAAGGGTCGCAGCTTTGATACCAGAACATTTATTTGATAGTATATGTGTTTGTTCAGTGTCTGAGTGTTAAAATATGCATTTGCATGTGATTTATCTGTTGTCTCATGAACACAAAGCGACTCAAGAAGAGAAGTACTCCGAATCATATTAATTTATGATATGTTGTGTGAATGTTATTATTATATATAACAAAGCTATATGCTTAGTGTTAGATACTGTAGAAATATCAAGCTTCCTGTAAAACAAATATTTTTCTAAATATCAGCGCCTCAAATTAAACTCGTAGTTTTCTTTGCCTCGTCACTCGAAATATTTTTCCCTATAGAATTCACAAACGCCTTCATATACAAAATGAAATAAACTATTTCAAATTGCGCATTCAATGTTTTACACGCTTTATATTAGCTTCAGTTGTATGTATATATGTGTGTATGTTTGGAACCGACTCATGCTAAGTCGATTTTGACCCAATTTAGACGGACAGATTTAATTGAAACTTTGTACACTTAACGAGAATCGGTGAATAAAATATTTTGATAAGATTATTTCATTATACTGATCAGGTTGCTCAGGGTGAAAGAGATTCCTGTAAGTACTCACCTAGTTAACATTATTTAACATTAAATCAAACAAGACAGTAAAAAATTTAATTTATTTTTTAATAAATATAAAACACTTTTATAAAATACATCAATCTAAAAAAGTTTTCTTTATTTTAAATATATTTTATAACAAAATGATAAAAATTATGTATAAAATTACTAATAGTAACCCGTTCATTTTTCAGAATACTATAATTATTCTTTGTTTATGATTATTTTCATTTTTTATATAAACTTTGGTTTGATGTATTTTAAAAGCGTGTTTTTTAGTTTTATTGACATTATTTTATTGTAAAAACCTGCCTAAGTTTTCTTTCCTTGACCTACTATTTTCATACTTCAAATAACACAAATAATTATTATATTGGTAAAGTCGGTGTAAAAACCATCCATTTTCAGTATATCGTAAACATATAAACTCATCGGAGACTTTCTAAAACCAGTATTACTGATAAATAATTGCTGATAAATTTAAATCAACCGAGAAATTGTTCCCGTAGTGTGCAAGATAAATACATGAGCTCTACACTGCACCTCAGGTGGAGAGCTCGCTCCCTTCGCTGCTGCTAAGTGATATCTACTTAAAGACACGCGCGTAGAGACAAAGGAAGGTGAATTCTATTGACGTAGTTTAAACCCTGCCTTTAAACCCAGTATTTCCACCAAATACTCTGTGAGGGTATTCGTTACTAATTGAGGATTAAAGAAATCATTTACATTAGAAGTCTACTTCTATACTAATATTATAGAGACAAGTTGAAATGATTTAAATATGCAGAATGGATGTATGAAAATCCAAATAAACTTCAGCTCTATATATTTGAGCAGTCATCAAATATATGGAGCTGAAGTATATGGTAGAGTCGGTACCGGACGACTTAGGTCAGAAAAAGGTGTACGAAAGGACTATCGCGAGTAAGAAGTATGCCAAGATCTCGTAGCAAGTGAGGATAGCAATTGCCTCTGCCTAACCCGAAGGGACCCAGGTTTGATGTATGAATGTGTACATACACCTGTTCAATTGATGACATACATATGTATTATAACTAGGAAAGATTTTACATGTTTTTAACACCCAGACACAGGACAACCACAAATATAATCTTGTAAATATTTTTCCTGGGTGGGGATCAAACCCACGAACCCTGGCGTATTAGATATGATCACTACCACCAGCTCTATCGGGCTCGTCAAAAATTAAAATTAAAAAAAGGGAAATTCAATTTATGCGAATTATATTTGTTCATAATCTTAAATAATATACTGTAGCTGTTAATAGGTATAAGTATTAAAATAACTATGCTAATACTCGCAATCTACCCCCTCAAATAGTTGTGGGTAGATTACTGATAACTATATTTAATTCTATTTTTAAACCTAATTATAAAGGTTTTAACTATACCTCTCTATAATACCATGTTTAGAATGACAAATGTTAATGTAGTAGCTTCGCACGACATATCGGCAAAATGGCAGCATGATATTTGGCAAAATAATTTTTTATTAATATTATATAAAACAAGCTAAAACTAAGACAAAAAGTCATTAAAACCATTTGAAAATACGCTCGATTTACAGCTGCAATTCTAATCGAGCTAAGTATATTATAAAGGACTATGGCGCTAAAATATCAAATAAATTAATTTATCATGTATCCAATTACGAGTATATCTGAAAATATATAATGGCTATTTAACGTTAATAGCTATGTAAATACAAACTGTGGATATGCAAATTGAATGCATTAATCAGAAAGCAGTCATTACCTTATTAGAACAACATTTATTTATATCATTAAATTCGTTTATGTTGATTTTATTGCAATACACCTTCACTTGAATATTTAATACCGCGGTTCAATTTATTACAGGCTACATTACACATAAATTTTAATAACATATACATAAATTTATATCATTTATCCAATAGGTAATTTAATCTATTTATATTAGTATCATTCTTAGCCTTGTATAATAGAAAAACATAACATTTTAACATATCCATCAAGTTTTCTAGGCGCTTTTCAGATATGGTTAGGTAGTCTAAACGAGTTTTCTTAAAAGACATTCACTTTTTATATCTAATTAGAAATTCTCTTTTTTATTTAAAGTCTATATGATTTTGTAGTTAAAGTGATAGATCATAAAAGATCAGGCTACTTCTAATATCATAAGCATTAGGTAATAAGATATACCCTATATAAATAAAATTATGTAATATATTTTTTATAATAATGATAAAGCAATTATAAAAAGATTACAACACCTTTTAATCAGTGGTTACTCTCATTCTTATTTAATATCCAACTTGACTAAGCTTAGGTATGATTTTGTTATATAATATAAATCATATTAGGTATAGCTTAAACGTAATTATACTGCATTAATAGTTAAATATGAAATATAAACTGTAGAAAAGATTTAATAGTAATTCTATATAATAAATTATTTTCTTAAATATATTCATTCTATTCGCCAATGTCCAAGACACAACAGTCGGCGAATTCCGAAACACGGAAACATCCTTTTTATCTAAGAATCAAATCATTTAGCATGCGATCTCCAAACTGGATAGAGTTCACACAGAAATCGAGAAGTCTATTGCATTCACCATATATAAGACCAAAAACTAACACACTTAAGTTTAAAGCAAAAGCTAGGGCTTTTCTATAGATTCAACTGAAGAAACGACTAGAAAGAAAGTTAAAATGATATTGAAAATAAATTCGTATACAGTAAGAGTTTTTAAAACTAACAATAAGGATATTGTATAAAATACTGAAAATAAATAAATTATAGCTGTGTCTAGTTTTTACCATGCCTTCTGTATGGTCACAAAAAGATGGTATTATTTAATATTTTCTATTTGAAATTGTGAAGTACAACTCTGAAAATAGAATTATGTGAAATCGAAGCTAATATTGATTTTACCTTATCTTATAATTACAAGCAACCACAATAGTTCGTTGTTGCTTAAATAGTGCTGTAGGGTCATTTATAATCATACATTTTAAATCATAATTCTATTTATCGTGATATATATAAATGAATAATACCTATTATAACTTTCAAAGATCGTGCAGATATTTTTGTGATCATATACCTACTTTAGAAATTATTTTTGGGTGCTTTGTAACAACTGTTTAAAACCACAACTCAAATATTTAATCAGATATCCTTAGTCCTTAAATATAGTAATGAATGCTTTAAATTCACATTATAGAGTTTTACTTCATAATTATTTCAAATAAAAATATCCTAACCTGTTAATTCCTCTATCCTCCTAAAATCGACTTATAAATACGATTTCTCATTTATCAGCATGCCTTAATTAACCATAAAAAATTAATTAGATCTCTCTGTCCCATTTTTGGGGGCAAAATAACCTACAATCCGCGGACCACACGAACGCTTCTAACGGCTACTCCAGACATAAACAAATGCCTATCTAGTGAGTAGACATTTAAATGAGTTACATTACTTGGCGTGTAATGTTTATCTAATCGTAATCTAACGCTGCAAAATGCTGTAGACAGTTGCCTTCAATGTCGTCGCATTGGTGTGCCGGCTAGATTATATATCACGGCTCTCCGCTTTATCGAGATTTATACCACCTATTTCATTTCACGATGTTTATAATAAATATTTACGTATATAAACTTGATTGCGTGTAAAATATAGCAATAGCCTGTCATGGCATTTGCAGCATCGTTATCAGTACACACATATATTAGATATATAGATAATGTTTAAATCCTTTATCTTAAAGGTAGGTTTAAATTGGGTGCCTTCTTAAGTAATACAGTTCGTAAATAAAATAGTTTAGATTTTTACACATATATATATATATATATTTGGGCTCCGTATTGTTATGCCATCGATATTATATAGTAATAAGCATGCTTAAATAATAACTGAACAGCCTTTTGAGTGAATGTCTTAGATTCAACAAACATAGGTAATAAATAAAAGAAAGTAATAAGAAAAAGTTAAATAAGAAAAGTAAATTAAAGGCACGTACAAAGGTTCTAGTGATAAATTTAAATACATATACCTATTCGTATACTCATAATAAAATGTTAATAACCATGTGCAAGTACTTGTGTTAATGTCAGTCGATTTTCGGAGCATGTTATTTTTTATTCTAAAACAGAGCGCCATTCGAAATTTGAAATCCTGTTCTAAATCGCGTGCCACCAGTCTAAAATCTGCATAGCATGGTCGCGTCCGAGAACCAGTAACTCCTGACCGGTAGCGTTCCGAGAACGTTTTGCGACTGCGCGAAAACTTGCTAATGGCCACATTGATTTTGCAGATAGAAGCCAGGTCGGAGCGTGCAAACCTACCTCCTTTCTTTCAACCCGAAATGGTACCAAAAAATCAAAGTACACTCTATTCACTGCACACTGTACACGCTCAGTAATAGAACTGATACAACGAAACCACGCAATGAATACTTAACAGTACAATTATGTCGGATAATCGTACGGTTGTAGTAGCGGTGTAGGTTACGGGGTATGTATAGCAATAACTATAATATTATTACCTATGTTCGTTTTTCCACCGTTTGTACTTTACGCTCGATGACGATTCGACGTTTGGAAGGAAAACCGTTACAATATAACAAAAAGGAAATATAACTGTCCTCGGTCGATTGCTCTTTGGAGAGAATAAGGAAATTGAAAGTGGTATTGTCCTTTAATAAGATTAGGATGGGTTTCGTAATTTTATATCTGTCGCGATCAATTTAGAAGGAATGCTTTTCAAGACTTCCCTCTTGGAAGGAAATGTCCTGTAATGTTGCTTTTAAATTGATTTATTTATATTTTTTGAAACCGACTACAGGCAAATTAATAGTTGGTTCTTTTAATTACATCTTACCTAAATTAGGTTCCAGAATCCAAGCCACTGAACTTTATTCATTGGCATCATTTATTACATGCATCTACTTATATAGGATAATACAAACTATGTATTTACTTTGGGAAAACCTTTAAGAAATTTACTGCACGAGACACTAAATGCGGGAATACAGAATATCCGTATAATTTTAATTTAACATGTTCCATTACGAACTGCATCCATGTTTACGAGGAAACTCCTTAACATGTATAGTTTATAATAAGTTAGAAAACTGGTAAGCCAAAGTATAATGATGATGATGTGGGTGATGAAAGCGTTTTTCCCAAGCTTATGCTAACTTTGGCTACACAGCTTAACAGAAAACTGCCCCAACTAGTTGTAAGCAAACATGGTTGTAGTCAATATAAATTGAATAAAATTTCTATAAGTAGGTAAATATCATACAAATTTATTTCACTATTTATTTAACACTACTATTTCTACCGCCATATAGTAATGTTCGCATAACTGTATTCCTATTTGAAAGGTGAGTGAGGCAGTGAAAGTAGGTACTAGATAAATGTGACATTGTATCTTCAATTCACAATGTTGGCACTAGAGATATCTTTGTGATGACACAAGTATCTATATATGTCGAGCGGGTCATATGCTTGTTTATTGACTTTATAACATAAAAAGAAAAAAATATATACCATGAACACGAAGAAAATCTGTGTGTGCCTAAAATCTAAAATTACTTATACGCAAAGGTCTAAATAGTTTGAAAAAGTATTATGCAAACAAATTCAGTATCAGGTCAAAGTTGTACAGCTCAATCCCTCTACAACACGCCGCATCTCAAGTTACCTTCTAGGGCCCAAAAAGTATCGATCCGTACACCGAAAATAACGATGCCATTTATTCTTAAAACAAACGAAATTACAGACACCTCCCGCGGGTGTTGTACACCCATAAATTCGAAGCAATTTAATTGGATTGTGTTACAGATCGTCGGCGAGGAGCCGCGGGCAATATCGGGCGTTATTCGTACGGTTAACTATCCGGGCACAAGTTACGACTAGCCAGCTCGTTCTGTTGTACCCCATTCCCCATTCGGTAGGGTGTGTGGGACCCGACCTTTCAAGTTGACTGGCATGGCGCCAGTTTCGATGCAAGATTGAGTGCCTAACAAGGCTGTGCGGTCTGCGTTTCTATGATTTCAGTATTAAAAGACAGCCTTTTATATTAAAAACGTTTTTATAGAGTCAACGATTTTACAGATGCAAGAAAATGTTCGAATTGGTATTTTTAATTGGATTTTTTCCGATTCTGTCTTGTAAGTTAATAACTGTATAAGAATTGACTAGAACGAGGAAATACTTTTCAGGTAACAGCAAGAACAGTGTCTTATAAGTATTCAATATTTTTTAATGAAAATGAATATTATAGACATCGAAACAAAAAGGGAAGTATTGTAGCATGTAAAAAATCAAAAATCCAGCAATTCTTGATAAGCGTAAACACTCCCTCGGAACTCTAATGACCGAATTAGAAAGAGCTCTAGCACTGTTAAGACTGACCTCTCCTGCGTCTGTCCTTAGTAAAAGCGAGACAAGCGGGGTGGTTCAGGCTGTGGTGGTCATAGTAGCTGTGTGGGGTGAACTGTACAGGTAGGGTAAATGTGTATGTGGGAGTTTGGTGCACCGTTGAATATCTGCGTATCTATAGGTTGACGGTACAATTACACAGAGTTGCACTTAACATTTTTTTTATTTACTAAACAATTTTTTTCTGTACGAAGTAAAAAATATCTGTACACCATTTAAGTTTTTAAGTTTAAACGCATAATGAGTAGTATTTTTCACCTCTATCACTTTAACTCTAGTAAATGAGTTTACTCAGACAGACAGAGACTACTCTGTTAAGTGCAACAACAAACATTCCCTAGCCAATATTTCATCCTATAGGATACTCTTTTCCGTGACGTCATCCGCGTGGACCTTGATACCGCGGGAAGCTATCAAGAAAATTTACAAATAGGAGTGGAACAAATCTGAGTAACACTATCTGTTACGCAGATTATAGTTACTTCATTGTATATAGACCTGTATTATGATAACAAATATATGTTTCTTTCTTTCAAAATGAGCGAATCTAATAACTAGTTAGATCCTTTTTTATATAGATAAACTTTTCGTTCTTTATGTAAATAATCATTTAGTAAATGGTTTGTATAAGATCAGTCGACCCATTTACTCTCACTCCTCCGATTGGATAGGATTGAATTCGCGCTTAATTCGCGAATAATCTTTATGTACCAACGTTTCCTACAACATAGGTAGGTTGAAACAAAAAATTGGGGCAAGATAAATCTTAGACATACCCAAATCTATTCCCAAATTCCCACCAAGTCCATGACTCGCTCGAGTCTATGACTCCCTATTTTTACTCTTAAAACTCTACATTCAATCCGTTTAAAATTGAAATATCCGGGTAACTTTGAGCTATCCTTCCAGTAGAATAAAATATTAGTTGTTTACATATCTGATAAGGTTAATCTATGATAAAAAGTTCTTAAAATCGATTAACGCATTATTCTATTGAATCAGGTTTATATTCTATGAAAAAGGTCAATTCAAAGGTACACTATTATTTCAATGTTACCCGACTTTACTGTCCAATGTATTTAAATAATTATAAAGAATAACATTTTCAATTTTTGTTTGGAAAATTATAGAATCAAACTAGTTGAACCAATTTACGTTGCACTGTCTCTATTCGAGATATATCTTAAGTTGGATCAAACTGTGCACTGTAAACAAAAATGTATTAAGTCGGTTCTGTACTTTAGAAGTCCCCGAACAAACACTGCGACCCGAAAATGTTATATATAAAGATTGTATTTTACAATCGGCCGGCTGCTTTGTAATCCTCTCAGTTCGTATTGTATATTCCGTAATAAAAGGTGCGAGAGGCAGGGAAAATACTGGATAAATATGACAAAACCTTCAAGTCAGATGGTTGACGACACGCGTTATAAAACAAACGTCTGTAGGCTGCGGTGGCATTTACCATCAACCGGACTGTATGTTTGTTTGCTGACTTAATAAAAATATATAGAAGATCCTACAATTTGAAGTGACTCTATTCCGCGATATATTAAGATTTTAAACAAACGTTCTATCCACAGGGTATTCCAACATAATTTTCAGGACTGTAGGAAGATTTATCAAAATAAAGCAAGCCAATTTTGATTTACGACCATTTAATGTGTATCTTTACATATTCAAATTGTTCTGTCTCTATCTCATTTTGCTGCGAGAACATTTCTCTTCGCGATTGTACGGAGCGAGGGTCCGTTCATCGAACGAGTTTGGAACCCAATAACAAAACGGCGTATAACAACCAAAACGCAAGCCAACTAACGCCATTCTGCCATCCGAAATGTGCAGGGACCGCTTCAAAGTCCAAATGTCTTAACTCACACCAACCGCTTTTGGAGTTACGCCATTCTAAAGTCGTGCGGCACGGAAATTCCCTATTTCAATACCGTAAGGTCGTAACTTAATACGTTATTATCGCCACTTGCTACGTTTTACCGCGCGCTGTATTCAGTCTTATCTCGCCTGTAGCAAGGTGATTTACTATAATTAGAAAGATAGCGGTAGATGCCTTTTGTTATAATTTTCCAGGCGGGCTCACGAGCGTTTTCCCGCGCAAACTCATGAAAATGTCCGCCATTTTGTAATGTGCCTTGTTTTTTGATAAGGGTATTAAAATAACGGCGAATTCGGACGGTTCTTTACTTTACCTACTATGGGGTGCTCTTGTGTAGGTGTTTATATAGGCAACTAAATACGTGAGCGTACATTTTGAATGCAAATTGGAAGAGTTGCTAATGAAATTTAATATCATGGTACCGTATCTCTTGGCTTGGGTAAAGTGTAATTACTAGAGCTAAAGGACCAAAAGTAGCTGTTTATTTTTAATATATTAGGGGTTTATTAAAATACATATTGTTAATTAAAGAATAGAGTTATATTTGTAGTGTCTTTCTTACCTGCATTTTTTTAAACGATCCCAGTGTGAAAATCACGTATGACCTAAATGTTATATTCAATACTTTATTTTTTGCAATTGTTTCCTGCTTCATGCTTATTATTTTATTTTGTGCATTACTAAATACCTGTTTTTATTTACTCGTAGGTACTTAAAGTAATTTGGAACTGGAGGTTACCAAATATTTTACATACAAATAATAAAATGTGTTGTTACCATAAAAAAAAAACTGAGAATCCAACACGTAAAGTCGGCGATTTTTGTGAACGACTCTCTAGATGGGCTCGCCGCAGTAAAAGGAGATCATATTAAAATTCCCCTGGAAAACATCGGCTTTATAAAAATAAAATGACCTTTATTATGTGAGGCATAAGAATTGGTTTCCTACTTTTTTACTTAGATATATTTGAACCCATTTAAATACCCAAGAGTATACGTAAAGGTATGTTGTATTATTAGAATTCTACCATTCAGCTTTATCACGATCTTTTGCTCATTAGATGAATTCAACATTAGAAAAGAATTGATATTTAATTGAGGATAACATGAACAAATTAAATAAATAGGTGAGCAAAGTAAAAAGTCTATATGTTAGCAAATAATACACAATCAAGGTTCATCGCTGACTATCGAACCCATTCTTATTTAGGACATTATGATATTAAATAGGACTTTTTTTCATTTAACGGTATTTTTTATTTTGTGGTTAAAATTGGTGATTATATATATTAGCTCAATATTTTTATTTAGCTGGTTCAAATTTTTTATATCTTATATTTACTTATATAATATATTAAGATAAATAAGATATGGCGTTTATTTATCTACGTAACTAAGTATATTATTTATTTAAAACTTGTATCATCTACGGTTCATATTTACTTATTGCTCGTATTAAGATTATATATAGGTAGTTTCATATAAAGTAATGGCATTATAACTCAATGTCAAAATAAACACGAGATAGGACGTTCGTATACACGAAACGTCGGCAAATTTTCAGCAAAACGACGCGGCTGATGGGCCCTGCAGTAAAGGGCGGAGTTTGCGTTAATACGCCGCTGCAAAATACCGCTGCTGTAATAAAAGAACGTATATTTACTCGGCAATAGGAGTTAATTTACTTGAATTATTATGTGAGCATCACACCTTGAACGCAAACGTTACATTTTCCTAAACATCGTTAGTGACTGCCTGTGCCGGTTTGGTCGTGGAATTCGATGTTGATATTAAATAACAGCCTACTTAGTATTCCTAGAAGTCCACGCACTAAATTAAAAAAAATAACCCGACCAAGTGCGGGATGCTCCTATTCGCAAACAATGGCATGGTATGTCTCCAATACATAGATTTGCGTGCATATCTGTAAAATTTTTGTCAGGGGATTTTGAATGCTTATACCTGTTTCAGTCGCACACACTCTGTTGAAATGTTCAAGTGTTTACGTATTAAATCGTAAAAGACACTGCCTTGGAATGGTAATAGAGCCTTAATAGGTAATAGGGCTCTTGGCGACCCATGTGATAAGAAACAAGAAAATATCGTTAATAATCATCACAACAAAATATTAAAATGTATTTATGAATGTTAAAAAAATATAAAAGTTAAAACGATGTGAAACTCTAACTGCTAACTTAGGTATAAAAAAAAACTAATGAATATTTTTTGAATAATCGCTACAGCAGAATGTATATATTATATATATATATATATATATTGTATATATATATTGGAATATTTTCAACTGTAATTTACGATCGACTCTCAATATAATAGACGGAGGAGAGCTTGCAGTAATTTTCAAAGAGAATAAAATTCCTCGTATCTCGGTCTCAATCGAAGCAACTCCACAACTTCGGCACTGGAAAATTTAAACTTCCACATAAATTGGCAATTTTTATCTAGTCGGGTATTCGTGCCCATATCCGGACTGCTCGAATAAGTGACGATAAAAATCGTATGTGACGTCAACACACCGTAACGTCTTTTATTCAATTGCATGGAAAATCGGCGGATTTTGGCGACCGACCCTTTTTGAGATCGCCGTCTTTCTCGCGCAAAGCCTAAACGCTCCCGCTAGAGTGGGATGGGTGATAGCGTAATGGTAATTGAGGGTAATGCGAAATAGTTTCAGTCTAGACGGGTGAAGTTGTAGTGTGTAATTGCAGGCGTGACGCTGGTTAAAATATATAGTAATAGCAGTTTAAACTCTCGCTTACTTAAATTTATGTAGCTTTCAGGGATGCGGGGACGTGCCTTTACTGTAAAGGGCCTCGTAACGGCTTCATTTTGTGTAATGAAATAATTCTTTACAGCTTCACACGCCACTTAAGTATAGTTGGTTGGTTTAAATAATTGTCAGCAGTGTTGAACACCTGCATAGCCTCTTTGAATTGAATGATTCAAGTGCACGCATAGATGGCGCTGTGTTTGTGCTACATTTGCAGGGTTATGGGTTCGGTTCCCGACACACATTCGTACATAATTTTTTTAACATAAGTAGGTACAATTTGTTAGATTACCTACATCTCAGGACGGAGTATAGTTGTACTCTGAAATACTTTTATTTATAAAATGTAACATAAAAGATAACAAACCTACTTAAGTTTATCTTGTAAAAATATTTACAAATGCATTTGCCTGCGATTATTTAATGTTCACCTGACGGTCGTTTTCATGAGCCACAAAGAAGTTTTAAGTGCTCGGGAAGTAATAGCAAACTTTCGAAATATATTGCCACATAATCACTTTACGAAGATGAAATTAAGTCACGTGGGTACGTATCCATCACGAACCTATAAAAGATAGCAGAAAACACCTGCGGTCAACTTAAAACAAATACAGTGGCCCTACAATCACCTGCCACCATTTTACGTCCCTATAAACCATCAGAAGCACCCATAAAGGCATTATTACCTATTAATTTCACACCACATTAGCGAAACAAATAATAAAACTTTAACATTTGGTCCGGTGACAGTGATTCCGAGTTCTGTATTAAACGCCATCTAGTGACGCTAGGCGGAGACGCACAAAAAAGATTATGGGGCCTTTACAGCCGGTTTTACGACGTCGTAAAAGTATGCCGTAAAAGCGAAGGGCATGCACGCCCTCTGTTAATCGTTCAGAAACCGATATTGCGGTGAGGCCCAGAGATAGATTACTCGAACGTCAGGAATAACTTCTCGGCGATTGTCTATTTATGGGCCTGTGCTGAATTGCGTAGTAAATATCCTATATTCACTTACAAAATAACAGACAAATTGGATTACTCAGGTTGAAGTAAGCTCAGATTTGACTCAGCGAATTGGTAATAGATGATTGGAGATTAATAACCTATGTATGCATACCTATTCCATAGGATTTATAGTGAAAACAAATCAAAAGAACTTAACTATGAGTAGGTGAAATAAAATACGAGTATTTGGATGTCATGGCGCTACCGTTTTCGCTAAGTTTTTAAACTATCATAATAAAAACTTTGATTTTAAAACTAAGATGACAAAGAAAATTGATAAATGATCACACAAAAACTGGCTGCACCGTAAAATACGTAACAATATCATCAGACCCTCACTATCGTTAAATTTTTATTGACTCCGAACTGCGTGACTTTAAAAATATACAAATTTATGGTCACTCAAACCGGGAACGATTATTCAACACGTCGTAACTATTTTATTGCATCAATGTAAACAAAGCATCAATTTGAACTCAGCGGTAGGTGGTTCTTTTTTTACAATACATGAAAAGGGTGGTTTACGGAAGTATTTTCCACAATACAAAAAAATTAATTTAAACCATAACCGGAAGTGATTTAATTTACCGATATTTCAAGTTTTAATTACATAAAAGATTTAATAAAAAAAACACAATTAAAACCAAATCCACAAATTAAATCAACCAATAAACCTAAGCTTTCGGTTACTTACCTTTTATGTTATTTATATTAACATTATTTGATTTATTTTAGATAAATAAAAAATATGAATGTAAAACAGAATTATTATTAAGCTCTAATTAATATGAATGTATTGACGTATTTTCAATCCAGAATTCCCTATAGAAGTCACATCGACGATACTAACAGTATCTTGTGGCGGAATATCAAACTATTTGGCTCTTGGACTAACTAACCTGCATCGCGCGGCACAGCACGCAACTTAGTGCAAGCATGCGGTCACAGATGGCAGTGAACTAAACATTGCTTTGCTATTAATAAGCAAAAGTCAGTGATTATAGTAAATTAGTTAAATGCCGATAGATGGTGCTGTACACATTTTTTTATATTTGTCAATTACAAGTGTTTAGTTGCCGTAATAATATGTGAACAAGTTAATATGGAATAAATGTTACTTACCAAATAAAACAAATAATTCTTTTGCATATTATTTTTGTAACTAACACAATATAACTGAACTTTGAACACTTTCCGAGATCGTTTTACAATCACATGTTCAATCACAAGAAGTTCTTATTTTTATGTTATTTTCACTGTAGGAAAATCACAAAACTGTTACTATAAGTAGATATTAAACTATAGCACTAAGTTTTCTTTGCGATGCTTGTATAACAGCAGCTTGCTAGAGACTAAATTAATATTTTCAACAATTGCACAACTTCGGAGCGCATTTATATTACCGTTAAAGGGTTTGTTTTTTTAGTGAATTACCATCGTAAAACAATCTTTTAACAAACGCCGCTCCGCAATAAAATTGTAAAATTTCCGTCCATTCCAATCATCTTTGTAAACTTGAATACCTCCATAAAGTATCCAGGAATGTAAAAAAGTATTTCTATTGTTTCAGAATGCGTCGGCTAACAGGAGTTCGTCTTAAAAAAAGGTATGAATTTAATTGTTTTAAAGAATTTGTTTCATAGACAAATGCCAGTATTGTCATAACACACTGATATACCTGTAAAGTAGTACCCATTATTGTCTGTGTTTTTGAACCTAACGTCAAAATAGGTAGTAGGTAATTAAATAGGTAATCTACCTATTTAATTACTATTTCCTTATGCCTTACTTGAGCTCAGTAACAAATAAAAACTCAATATTCTTAGTTAGTTATTTATACTTATAAATGGTTATAACGAAATGCATTACTTTTGTTCCCCTAAGTATTATGCTTAGATACTTTCTCATTCATCTTTGACGTAACTTATATTTGCCTAAGTATGAAATAAACACCGACATTACTTGACATTACAGGTTTTCAATTAACACTTAAATTGTAAATTGTAGACGAAAGCGATATAAGTCTAGAAATGCTTGAATATCTGGTGTTAAAAAAAAGTTTCACAATCTAGTTCACACTAATGCTAACTAACTCTAAAAGTACTAGTCCAATTAAAAAAAACATTTCACCATTAGAATGCTAAATTTAGGCCAAGTAACACAGGCCACATTACATAAAAAAATCTCTAAATAAAATGGAATTATGTAAGCCTGCTTTGTATTTTTGTTCCAAAAAAAATTTCACTTAAGTAAAGTTACGTTATCAACAGATAATATAAGCTTAATTATTATTAACCGGTTGCTAGTGAATTTGCGGGGCGCTGTTAGTACCAAGTGTAATTTTGTGTTGAGGGTGTTATCAATTCAACTATGTATTTACCAAAACTTCAACGGCCCGTTCACCAAAACAACAAAACCCACAAGTTTCACTTAGTGAGGACTCAGCTTCACATTTTTTTATTTCTCTCGTTAGAGAAATAAAAAATGTTGTGATGCTTTGTTGAGTGTATTGTAAGCTACCAAAAAACGTTTATGCTTGTAGCACAAACTTGCCACCTTAAATAAGTAGATAATTTTTTTTTAACACATTACGCTAGGTTTCACTCATCATATCATCAGCTGGAGAATCCTACTTTTCCATTGGCATTTGAACTGGCTAATCAGGTATTGAGCTATTAAATTAATTATTTTACATAATCTCTTAATTCCTGAGTCTCCGAGCATTGTACATATTTTCTTGCAATTTCTGAATCAAATCCAGAAACACTATATAGGTAGTATGCAAAATCACTACCGGCTGTCTGTCGGTTCCTCACGTCTAGGTACTTAGATCTTTAAAATAACGGATGATAGAGTGATTCAATAGGAAGCTTTGAGTTTTATCTGTGTTTTTTTACTATATCATGTATGTTTGCATCCATGATATAGTAGAAAAACAGAAAATTCTTTTGTTTCTTTTTTTGTTTTGTTTTTTTTTTGTAAAATAATGTACTACTAAATAATAATAATGTATAAAAAGTCCGTGTTAGCTTATGTGTATATTCCTCATTGCATTAATGCGAAGCCGGGGCGGGTCGCTAGTATTTTATAAACAACAAACACACATTCCTTTGCGATGCGTAAAAAAAAAACATTTCTCTAGCAAAGCGACGCCGGAGCAAGTTTTTATCTAGTGGCGTCATCTAGCGAAGTCCCGACAATTTTTATCAGCTGATTAAATCGCCGCTAGCTACCCCTTTATGACTGTATATATCCACTTGTTTGTTTTCAAAATAGGTGAGATTGCATCTGGAGGTGTTTAACTCTATTATCAGAAAAGAATATCGGCATCTCATCTTTGTATGTCCATATTTTTAATTATATTGTTGGTTGACAAGGGGGAGGAATTTATGTTGTTCTACGTGATGTGAAATTGTATTTATTTAATTAGTAAAAATTGAATGGGGAAGTTTTTGATGCGACTAATATATATATATATATATATAAGTATTTTTTTAATCAATTAATTACACACGCACCCTTTTTTTGTGTCGAGTTACTCAACTTCTTTTTGCGTCGAGTTACTCAAAAAATGCTATAAAATAAATAATTATTATATTGATTTTCTTATTAAATTTTGTAACAACAATTTTTTGCTTCAGCTGAGTGTCTCCTCCCATACACACCATGTTTTTTTTAGATCAGGTTAACAAACAAGCATACAGTCCGCGTGATAGTAAGAGTCACCACAGCAAATAAACCGCTCGTAATATCACAAGGATATCACAACCGCGTTGCTAACTTTGTAACGTTAGGGTATTAAGTCACATTACCCAGTAATTTCACTACTTCTCACAATTCAATATGTAGAACACAATAATGCTATTTGCCGATAAAAATAGGTGAGAGTGATTTATTAATGCATGCGACCTTTGTCTGAGGTATACATTATGTAAATTAGATGTCGTGTCAAAGAGTTAAAGAAAAGTAATTTAGTAGTAGCAGTAATTTATTTTAATATAAGGACTAATGCCAAAGTACAAAATAAGCCTTTTCCAGTGAGAGCATTTTAATTTCAATTTTAAAAATAAAATAACACTTTTAGTGACAAAACAGTAACATATCGACGGTCATACAATTAATTGTCGTCAGGGACATTGTGCCAGTTTACAAGACGAACAAAAACCAAAATAAGAATAATTATTTCATTTACAAACTTTATTATTTGAAAAGCTGTTTCTAATTATGTTAAAGCTGCTTTTAACATATATTATTGAGATTGAATCTTTTTTTACTTTAAACTAAAAACAAAAGTCAGAAATAAATAAATATAAAATTGTTTGCCCATAAGACCCTTAGGCGTATTGAATTTCTGACCGTCGATATGCAGGTCATATTTTTTTGATCTTGAGATTATGATGTATTTTACAAATTCGTAGAATTTAATTTTGTTCTAGCATCAATAGTTTCTGCACCGAAGTTTGGTTAAATATTTTTTACATATTGAGATACTTTATTACTTAAGGCCTTTATTTTTTAAATATTATATTAATGAAGGCATATCCTCTAGTGCCTCAACTTATTGGGTTAAGAAATATAGCTTGTTTGACCCGGGCATAGTGTATTTTTTTTAAATCGGTAGTTAGTTTCCTATTTAATGTAAAGAAACAATCAAACATTTCCTATTTATTATATTAGTATAGAGAGGTATCTAGATTTTATAAGTTTTAAGTAAGCTCCATCTTCACGCCATTTCATCGGATCTGTCACGTTTAAGGTTGTGAAAATAGGTACATCTAAAATAATCAGCGACATCTTTTTAAAAATCTAAGAAACTGACCAGTACTTTTGAATTTATTTAAAAGTTAGTTCAATAGTTTGGACTAAGGCACTTAATACTAGCCGTGCAGTAGACCACCAGCCATCATTTCACAATACAAACTAGGCGGGTATTTATTCATTTTTAGTTTTTCGAGTCAATATTTAAAGTAATGAAAACTATCTATATCATTAAATAGTACGCATTTTCATTAAAATCGTGTTGTTATACGTAATGAAATATCGTAAATAGTCCTGTCTCTTAAACTTTAATTTGGCTTCGACCAGCGGTCGTAAGCCGCGGGCCGCATGGTGATTTTTAAACCTGCAACTCTTCGAAGATTCTTCCGCGTAGATACTATTTTCTTAGAAATACTAGAATTTAATAAATTTAAAATTACTTGCTGATAATGTAACTTTTTAATTAAGAAAGAAATTTTGAAATCTGTTTACCTAATATGGCTAAATAATATTGAAGATGATACACATTATAGGTATCCCTAGATATAGATTGCATACAGAATATTTTTTAGATAGATAAACTCCGACACCATTTGAACATTATGAAATTTGGTCATATGTATTTCATCATGGAGCAGGTTTATATACTGATTACAGAAAAATATATAAAATCTCTCCGAATAAGTCTATTGTCTATGTATTATCTGTTATATATGTTAAAAAATCAATTATAAATACAACAAGCGGGAAAAAAGATGTTAAATTCAAAATCCAACTACTGCCGCGTATGCTGCCTGCACAAAAATGTCATTTTTATATAGGTATCGTGGTTGAAACATGTAAAATAAATAATAATAATCAAAATAAAATAGATGTGTGTTGCGGGGTTCTGGCAGAGCAGAGCAGCACCTCTCTTTGAACCAGGCATTTTATCAATCAGAAACAGTGTAGCTCAAATACAAGGGGCGGGCATTCTCATTTTCCTGGACAGCTTTTTGCCTTACAGTGGACGTACAACGGTTGACATGATGATGATGATGAAAAGATATATTTAAGTAATAACTACGAATGGCTTAAATTTGACAGTTTGTTTTCTTGGAGGCTTATATATATAATCTACCATCTCTAAAACAAATAAAAAAATCATCTAATGTGACTAGATATATATATACAGGTAGGTTCCTATATAAAACAAAACTTGTTATGGCGATAGAAAATAGTTAACTGGCCAAGTTCAAAAAGTAAATTGAGGTCGTGTTCTAAATTCAGTAGGCTCCTTGGATTAAGTTTAATAAAAAAAGTCTGGTACATATTTATATAAATATATATATTTTTAAAGTGCATACCTACTGACATCGCTACATTTGAGCACTTTGCGGACCTTGCGTGTTAAAAGTTGTTGATCGCTGGCGTAGACAAACAAATAAATTGGTAGACTGTTATAACTTTTCAGTGATTGTTTTCTAAAACTTAATCCAAGGAGCCTGCGGAATTTACAACACGACGCCGAATTACTTTTTGAACTTGGCCAGTTAACTATTTTCTATCGCCATAATAAGTTTTGTTTTATGTAGGTACTTACTTACTTTATTCTTGGTATATTCTTGTTTGAATCTATCGCATTGCGGAATCTTAGTTCGTCCAATTACTACTGGCTTATTTATTCACGCCTGATCTATTAGTTTGCAAGCTAGTAAAGTCGAATTCTATATTTCGTTATTTCAACCGATTTACAATTTATTGGTTGTAGAACATTATTTCTTACTTAAATATATCTGTTGTTTTTACCAGCAGAATCAACATTTGTTCTAAATTTGTTATATCATAAGATCATTTTTCAATAATATTACTCGGACGATAAGGGCAAATAAATAAATTCATGGACCGCTTGGTTTATCGTTAATTGGATTTCAATAATTTTTTCAATACAATAATCAAATGCAATTCAGGTATTTTTGCTGAAGTTATTAGCTTTGCATAATTAAACGAATGCACATTTTATTTAATTACAGCAGAGACAAACCAGATGCTATAATATTTTTAACTAGTTCACATAAAAAAAGATTGCCAACAGAGGACTTTTAATGGCTGGTATAATATGTAAAAAAGCAAAATTAAGTAAAACAAATTATTAGAAAAGTATTTTTGTAATTTGTATTTATACCTACTTCATTACAATTGACGGGCTCGATAGAGCAGATGGTAGTAATCCTATCTAGTACGCCAAAGGTCTTTGGTTCCGTACCCACCCCGGAAAAATATTTAAATGATTTTACTTATGAATGTTCTGTGTCTGGATGTTAAATATATGTAGGTATTTAATGTTTTTTGTTATTAAATCTGTGATTTCTCTCTTGTACGATGTCCGTAACACAAGTGTTCTAAGCGACTTATCACAGAATCAGTTCTATGTATGGGATGTAGTGGTACTACTCTTTGCAATTGTTGAATGAAAAATAAAATAAAATGGTATGAAAATAGATATAAGACAACCAACAATGATGATTGTAAATTTACAATCAAATGGCGGCAAGGCGTTTATCAAAAAGCCTATATAACACGAGTTCCACTTGATTTGTGCATCGACCACCGACTATTTGGTCGAACAAAGAGTTACAGTCGCGACACATTATTCTTGCAAAACGGATTTGAGAGAGGACTCTCGCGCCGAGAAGTATGGGTCGCTCCAGTGAAATAAATTTACGACAATTGAGTAGCAAATATTGTCCCGCTTATGCTTTTCTAAAGATTAATTCAATCTTATATTTTGTGAAGGATCTTTTAGACTCATATTAAAAACGCGCATTCTCGCTGTACGCCACTCGCTTGCATATGTCCTATCTTACAAAATAAACACTTTAAAGAGTGTCTCACGCTAAATTCTAACAAGAATTATGTCAGTGGCTACGCTTGTGTGTTAATTTGTCTTATTGGGGTAGATTTCATCTACACGGTAGATTACGGTTAGAATTCCGGTTAAGAAACACAGAATATATGATATGTGTCCCGATAGAAAATAATTTTTATTTTCTCGTTTTGCATGTCCCGTTTTTTGGAAAAACATTTAGGTACCTAGTTACCATTAGAAGTAGTGACCATGTATATCTTTAAATTGATATAATATATAACTAGTTTTTTATCAACGTAATTTTACATGAGGTTGACCTCACACAAAGGTCGTCTGCATTGGCTAATTTGGCTAATTGGCTGCAATTTCATCTATTTATTTCTAAATCCAAACAGCAGTGTTCGCATTGCTGTATTCCGGTTTGAAGGGTGAGAGATGCAGTTCATTTACATGGTAATGTGACATAATATTTTCCAGTCACAAGATTGGTAACGCGCAAGCTAGATCTTTGTAAAATTGCAAGCGTCTAGATGCTGTTACTATAATGCGGACTGTATGCATGTCCGTTGACCTGGTGTAATAAAAGAGCCGTAGGACATCCATTGCTGCCTACTTAAAGGATTGCCACAAATACCAGTAGTTAGTGGTTTTAATTATTTGTCTTTTATTTATTGTTAAAGTTTACACAAATTAGAACAAGAGAGTTATGTCCGTTTATTTTTCTCTTCGAGCTGCACATATTTTTCTTAAATTTCAAAAAATACAAGTATCTAAATAAACTTAAGTTATAGAAATTAACACGAAAAAATTCATTGATCAAATAGAATTACAATTAATGAATACTTTTAAATTAAACTTTTCTTGTGATTTGACGTTTGCTTATTTCAATGAAGTAAATTGTAAATTTGAAAACTAGTTGACAAAATAAACAAGTTGATTTGTCTTGCTGATTGTTCAGAACCATATGCATCCTGAATCTATGAATCGATTTAAAACTATGAGCAATTTTTCTAGAAATATTTTTAATAAAAACGTTGATAATGTTTTGACAATACGGAGCTTGAAAAGATGCAATAGGTTCTGATTACTCGTGGAAAATTGTGTGTGCCTGTCACTGTGCCTAGCTGTTACCGCGACTTCGTCCGCGTGGAATAGTGACATTGCACTTACATCATTTTTGCGTAATTTCAACCTCTCTAGCAGCTAAACTTTGCAAAAAGTTGTGCTGGCTACAGAGAAAAAAAAAAGCCAGATCTAACCCATAGAAACATGTTTTTATTATAAAAAAAAGTAGCCATGTGTTACTCCAGACTATAAATAATCTCTGTGCCAAATTTCATTCAAATCTGTTAAGCCGTTCCGGCGCGAATGAATAATAAACATACATCCAAACATGACATGAACACAACATCAACTTTCATATTTAAAATATTAGTAAGGATAATTCAATTTCTAATTAACTATAGTTTGTGGGTATTGATCTATCCATTGATATTGATTTTATCCATTTAACTCTTCGTGAGATTAAAAATATGCCAAATATCGTTCGATACCCACAAAATACTAAGGTATAGTCGTTAGGATCCTTTGCTTTAGAAGGCAGATATTCAAAATGGCTTCCTAAATAGGAGTGCAAAAATTTTATCAATATAAATTAAAGCTAGCAAATGCATCCCAACTGTAAAGGTAAAGTCTGCCCACACAATCCCGAGTATCGCCTGACTGCCTTTAAACACCTTTCTATACATAATGCAAATGAGAATTTTATCGGTTATACATTACAAGTAACAAAATTATCGGTCAACGTTTCAGCTACCCGATATTTCCATTAAGGAATCCATGATTAATGTAGCCCGATAATTCTACATCCACTATTTATCTTGTGGATAAAGAAAAATCTTAATTTAAGCCGAAGATTTGTGAATCCAGCGGTTGTATGTAGATGCATCGGGGCACAGTTCATCCTTTGGACTTTAATACTTGGCTGTTATGGCCGATATTCGGATGTCTGTTGTTGCAAGTAAATGGTCGGCAATAGTGACTAAGGCCATTAATGAGTGGAGTACGATTTACGACCAATTAAAATCTATACGGGTCCAATTAAAGCGACGGCCTGTTTATTGCTGCTGTTATCTGGGCGGTGGGCCTGCATTCTTGTGTACTAGCGTTGTGTATATAATTTTTTAGCTATAACAGATTAAAATGTCGCAGTACACAAGACAAAATGCAACTAAAGGTCAGCCACGGAGTGTTCAATTTTGTTTTTCGTTTAGGTGTTTGGCACTATAGTTTGGAATAAGGCGGTATACTTACTTATATATCTGCTTAGGCACCATAGATTAGCACCATATGTTCAACTATAAATTGGCGGCCCTTCAATTCTACGGGGTCTACAGCGAAACAAGCTTATAAATATCTATAATTGTAATACCCACCAATTATAATAATAATAATAACTTTATTCAACAACAAAAGGAAACTTAAACTAAAATACATTTTGATACTTAGGTATCTAAACTAGGTCTAGCCTGTTCTTATAGGCACCTATGCTCTGTAGTGTGCATGTAGGTGTGGATGTGTGTGTATATGGTCTAGTGTAATACAAGGTTTGTTAATACAACACATTATTTACGCACACATTACATAATTATATATTTTGCTTTAAACAATTAGTTCTATATTATTATTTAAATATATTTCCATAATAATCGCAGCATAAAAAAAAAAATCATAAATACTAATTAGGTATTGTATATGGATGAATAAAAGGGTGATGTAAATTATCGAACATGATATTAGGATATTAATGAATAATAACTAACATCTATTAATAACTAATGCCTATAAATTAACCTACACGAATTTAATACACGTAATTACACAAGTAGAATAAAGTAAATTAAATCTTCCAAATATCTTCAGTAAGAGTCTGTGTATTGATCTTCATAAATGTAGCTATAGGTACAAGCTATATTATATAAAGTCGTTTAATATACTTTATTGATACTTTGCTATTTTAAACGTATTATTTATAGAGGTTCATAGTATGTTTCATACATGAGGCGTACCTGGGTATCAAAATAGATTTGGACGTGTCAGGTATTAGGTATTGCAAACAGACAATTTATTTTTGGTATAGCTAAAAATTGGGTAACAGTAACAATAAATATTTACACTTTGTGACATTTAATACAATAAAAATAAACACTGCTATCATTATCAGGTTCAAAATATGAAAGAAGCAGGTGAAATAAAATTATTAGGTAAAAATTATATACATAACATTTTCAGAATATTTTTTGCACCAGAGACTATATGCTTGTTAACCGAATTAAAGGTAAAATAAAGTATGAAAACTATAAGTAGGTTACTATCATATACAAATTATATTGGAATAATGTCTTATAAGAAAAGCAATTAGATTTTTCTATTGTATTCTAAATTCTATAACTATGAACGGTTTTGTCAATACAATATTAGGAAAGTGACAGTTTATTAATGAATAATTCATTCCAAATACTTCAAAAGCATTATTTTTCAATGAAGATTTTTCTGTTTAAATTTAAACTTTACTTATAGATATCCAAATAGTTTTAGACAAACATTTAGATCAGGCCTTTTGATTGTGTTTTTTATATTCCTATTTTTCGCATATATATATGTATTAAATTAAGATTTTTATGAATGTTTATTCTTGCTAACAAGTCATAAAGACTGTTTAAAAAAGCAATAATCAACAAAATCGAACCTCTATGCAGACATAGTTGCAGGCACAAGCTAGTTGATTACACGATCTCAATTTAAAACCACGCTTTAAAATATGTGAGGAGATAAGAAATAATAACACACGATTCACATTTATTTAATGACGAGCATTGAGATACATCCTTTAACTTTTATCGTTGACAGTAAAATAAATTCAGCATTCATGTTTAATATTATGCAAGAGTTGTAATTTCTGTATGTGGGCGAGTCGCGTGGGGTAGTCAACCGCATCACAGAAGATGCATCTTCCATGTAGGTACCTGTGTACAGTAAAACGACGCGCAAATTATTGATAAAGGTTTTATACATTTGTATTCAATTATAAAAAAAACAAATATATTTTGTATTGCTATGTCCCGGTCTGTAGAGTGAGAGAGGCAGGGATTATACTGGGTAATGTGTGCGATAGTGATATCCCTTTGATATTACGAGCGTCTATAGGCTGCAGTGACGCTTACTATCACGCGGACTGTGAGTTTGTTAGTCAACCTGGTCTAATAGAAAAAAAGAAAGGTTTACAGTAATACAAAAATGTTTATAATTCCTCAAATCATTATTCAATGTAAAACATTTGATTTTGTCTAATAAATTGGGCATAAACATTTTATGATTTTTTAAATAGACAGACATATACATTTATTACAATGTAATCATCTAATAATAATAAGTTGCTATTATCAAATTACTACAAAAATATTTTTAAGAACAAGATGATATAAGTATATTTTTTAAATCGGTGCTATTATTAATACCGACCTAATAAATGGCTATTATATATATGTATACATGTATTTTCTTTATATAGAATATTTGAAGGTATAGATACCTAAAAATATAGCTAGTCTAGTCTAGCTTAAACCGGAAACCACAGTATCCCACACACATCACTTCATACTCAAATTCAGCGTTATCTTCGCAGTGGAAATTAAACCAATCACTTACGTAGGCCGTTGGGGGTCAATACAACAAATTTTCAATTACCCTGAACGGTAGCAAATTCAGCTGAAATGTAAATTATTTCAGCGTTGCATTATGAATACGAGGTGTGGGCGGAGAGAGCCCGGCCAATGGCAGCCGAGAGCGGGTCTGGGCGGCGCTTGGAGCAAGACTGATGTTTTACCCGCGAAGCCTTCATGGCGAACGCTACTGCCTGATACTTAGGGCTTAATATTTTTTTCGGTGCGTTGCTGTTTTTTTAATAAACGCAAGTACAAGTACTATTTTATTACAACAAAATTATTACAATTGCTCTATGCGTCTTCGGAGTATCTTTTTTATTGCTATTACATCAAATTATATTACATCAAATTATTATAATACAAATAAGACAAAATTATAACTTGTAGCTAAATGTCAGTCACTTACTCCTGAATAGCTAAAAATACTGACAAAAACAAATCATTGATCACGGTAGATTGTAAAAGCTAGCTACCGTGTTCAATGAATTATTTTTGGCGGCATTACCTTGCAATACGTTACATACACAAATTCATTTGTACGCCGTTTTGTCCATTTATTGCCTTTAAATGACGTTTTAGTAGAACCGCATAACAGTTATCGGTTGTATGTCACCGCTTGGTTATTATTAGCATATGCCACTAACAAAGTCATCTGAAACAAGCAAAAAAATCAATCTTGTTATATAAATTCACGACTGTTCTCTGCTGATGAGATGTTTATGGCAAGTTTATTGGATTTACCGTATTTTTATATAAAATAAATTTCGTAAAATAATACAAACTAAGAAATCTATATAATTGAATTAATATTCTTGCGAGAAAAAAATTCATTATTGATATCAATTTGGATTACAAACTTTCCGAGAATTTTATCTTAAAAAGTTGTAACCAATTGTGTACGATCATTGCCTGAATTAATTTATCGGTAGTCATTAATTAATTCACAAGCGCCAGCGAAGATTTACGATCAGCCGACAATCTAGCAATTAGCCATTAACTTTTACATTAAACTGCCACCGAAATCGGAACGGGAAGAGATACTTCCTACAATCACAAGGTGCGACTCACACGTATAGCGGCAATGACATTTACTGCCACAAAATGACTCATAAAATCGCCCAAATTACCCACAACAGAAAAATTTATCGGTCGACACGTCATTCAGTGCGTAAAGCCGTCCACCGAACGATCCCAACACCCATAAGCTCTCATGTCAATCATTTACGTCAAACAAAATATAAAAACCAATTTACGATATACGAGTACTTATTGTAAGTAGACGACTTCATTACAACTCCTGAACCCATAAAACCACTTATAGCATATAACAATAACCCCTATGATTTAATACATTTTATTCAAAATCGTAATAATAGTGTGTCCATTGTTAATTCGTACCACTGCTTGCCTCGGAACAATAAATTTGCGATTAGATGCAACAGGGAAATGTGTCAAGAGAAATTTATATGGCAAGGGACCTTATTTACCTGGAGCATTGTATAGTATCAGGCAATTTAAAATCGACCACAATGTATATTTGAAAGAAGTGATCTTTTTGTGTGTGTGAAATGCGATTTGGCACATCCATTATGGATGATATTCCTTTGTTATCACCGACAAAGTGCAGTGGGATGCAACCATTTTTTTAATGACCCGAAGAAAGTACCTGGAAGAAAACTGCAATGGACTCCTAGTGAGCGTATCACAGAATATAAATATTTATGAGAAATTCTATGATTTCATTTCGTATCCTCCTATTGAAATAGACTTCTAAAATGTCCGTAACATGCCGTAACAAGTTAAATAGGAGTAAAAAGGAGGAATATATAATATTTTCTTATTTACATACATCTTTATATTATTTTTTTTCGCTATAACAATAATCTTAACATGCAAGCTGTAAATTGTTAATTTGAAAGAGAACAGAATACAAAAATAAAAAGAAGATACTTTTTGTCTAGACTTACCTGTATTTTTGTTTTACGTGTCCATTTAAAATTGACATGCAATAAACCTTACGGGTTACGGCCGCGATAAAATCATGTCCCTATTTATTTTGAAAATAGGTTAAATGTCTTCTTAAAACGATTTTCGGCGAAAACAAAGCGGCCGAACGACAACCCTTCCTATTTATCGCCTTTAAAGGACCATAGACCCATACTCGAGTTTCAACATATTCTTTATGCGCCCATTAATATTTTCCTGGACTTATTTATCGAGTCTCATAGGAGCTAACCCTGGCAGGTGGTCCCTCCTTAATCAAGACGTTACCGAAAATAAAAAAGGCCGAAGCTATATCTCCTTTTTTGCTTGAATTATAGTTTTGTTCAAGTTAACTTATGTGGTTGGATGGGGACGTTTTTTGTTTAGTTATTTATATAGGGTATTTAAATTTCGATGGGAAAGACGTATGGTGCAATGAATACATTAGCAATAAAGCAAGAGACCAGTTGTTGGCAGTAAAGTTGGCTTGGACATCTTAATGCGGCTCTCGGCTACGACGCAGCTTTATTTGATAGAAATGAGATGGTAATTTCTAAAGCAGAATTATTGTTAGTATAATTTTGGACGGTGCGTATTTCGTAGATGTTAATGCCACGCACGATATTCGTCAGAACTGGAATTCTGTCAGGAGAACTAGAACCTGTTCTATAAATGTCCATTTAACTCATGATTTTTTTATTTATTAGCGGGTCAGTATGTACTGGTGATAAACTAACTAAGTCAGATTCTATATTCAATGTCAAATGTGATGGTATTTAAGTCTAATATTTCTCTAACGCTCGTTTTAAGCTATTTGAATTGCAGTCGATGAACTGACATAATCTTGACAATGATGTAAACTTAGTGTAGAAGTTATAGCTATTTTATAAAGTTATTTCGTTAAAAATATATTAATATATTCTTTCAGATCTTTAATATTTATAATTTCGTTTGTAGTTAGACTTTATTAACAATCATAAAGTGCATGTTAAATCCGAATTACAAATATATAGACAATTATTAAAAAAAATACCTTTATACGTTACAGAACTTGCAACAAAATATCATATAGTAATGTATAATCTAGATACATTGTATAAATATTAATTTAAAATTCAGTAGGTTCATAAGAAAAAAAAACTTAAGCCGTAAGGTTACCGTTATGAAGGTACATCACAAATAGATAAATAATCTTCTGGAGTGTTCGAATGTAATTATTTGTAACGTCGCTTGTCGCACCCAAAAACAATAAGACAGAAACTGGAAACAGTTGTACTTCAGCTCGTGATTGAGCAAAACTAATAAATAAGCCCGAGATTAAGGTTCCGATAGCCGCGTGATTTAGCCATCTCGGCTACAAGATTTATTTAATAGCCGGATAGGTTTATGAAGATTAACGTAACCTTTGCAAATGGGTGTGTAACTCTCTGGGACGGCCGCAATAATTATTTTGTTAGCTACAAATTTCTAGATGCAAGTGGTAATGTGCACTTTCATAGTTGTAATTGAAACGAGACAATGTGAAAGTTTGGTTTGTTATTGATGTGCAGCGGTAATGCAGATGTTATTATTAAATTCCTAAGCTGTGAGGTATCGGCAGAGTAGAGTAGTACCTCCCCCTGTCCCAGGTGTCGTAAGAGCCGAATAAGGTACCAGAGCTGATAGATTAAATATATCCATCCGCTGTACATGCCATAGTGTACTTCAAATGTCCAGGGCGGTGATGGGCAGCAGCTTCCCCTTCGCGAAAGCTGCGATTGCCAACACGATTACCCTGCGTGGCAATTATGGGCAAAATTTCTCCTTTCTTGGGTAGGCCTATGTCCAGCAGTGGACTTCCAATGGCTGATATGATGAAATTACTATATCCTAATACGTCTACAAAAGTAAGTGGCTACAAAATAGGTTTTTTTTTAATTTTTCAAAACTACTCTTTATTCAAAAACACCGTTTATTTTTTTTTCTACATTTTTTGTTCAATGTTTCGGGTATCATGCGGCAACAGTTCTCAATAATCTATGATCGTTGCCATAGTTATATTACGTAAATATTAGAAAATCTTTATATTTTTTGATTTAATATTGACAAGGTTCTGTCATAACTTACAACATCAGCAATATAGGTACATGAATATTCTTAACTGAACTCAACTAGAGTTCTCGTAATAAAGGGACCATGGCCGTTCCATTTTCAAAAATCCCACTGCAGCAAAGAGGATAAATAATTCCGTCTCACTACAAAATTCGGGTGGAAGCCCCGTCGCCCGGAACTTATCCAAGAGGGCAGAGGGCGAGGCGAACGAGAGATAAAAGAGATATATAAGTGGCCCTCAACAGTACCATCAAGTCGTTACAACAGCCGTAAGATATTTCAAATTGTGCCCAATGCCGTGGAAAACGGAAGTTACGCGTTTGGACCCTTTTGCCTCGCCGCGCGCTCTGGTCGAATTTTAACTGGACTTTTTCGAAGTTTTTAATTTTGCTCGAAACCCGGCGTGCTGTTAATTTGGAATTACAACATACCTTTTTCGAGTAGTGAACTCCGACAAAGGCATAACGTACTTTTTAATATTTTTAACTTTTTTTTTATTATGTATGTGGTTTGTTACTGAGTTAATAAAATGCGCCAATGATATTATTAGGATTTGCAATGGTAGTACCATTGCAAAGAATAGGTTATAATATTATCTTTTTTTTTTAAATTTTGCGTTAACTTTTTGCACATCATAATAATACGAAATTTGTTGGCTTATTACTAATATTCTAATATGCTTTCATAATTATAATTATGGTTTTTATACCACATTCTAATGATAATCCAACGGAAAGAATCATTAAACTGATGTTCATACTTATAAATAGGTTCTACAAGAATAAATTTAAGAAGTACGAATGTTTTTTTCCATTTGGTAATAATATACCTATTTTCTAACTAACATCATATCAGTTTTGGTTTCCTACATATTAATACATAAACAAACATCACCACAACAGTAATTAGGGAACAATGTACCAACATCCAGCTATAAACAGTGTTATTGCCTGATCCGTTCCCATGGCGTACAATAGACGACAATCAGATGCAAATATCATTTGTATGGGGCAGTGTGAAGGGTCAGCCGCCATGCAAATATAACTCTTGAATTTCCCAAGTGACCCCTTTGGACTTTGAAATTGTAATTGTTTATTTTACGATTGAATTTTATACAGTACATAACAATTTAATCGGCTGATGTTAGGTGGGCACTAAAATTGTAGAAATAAATTAACTTTGGTCTATGCGTATTTGTAATAGATTTTCTTTAGTTTTGGAATAGATTGCAACAACTACAATCGCATGCCGTATTAAAACAAAAACGACACAACACAAAATAAAATAAAACAAAGTTCAAATATGGAATCTATAACATTCAAATTTTTATTTTGTTCTATTTTAAGTTTCACATATTTTAGATTTATCGTTATCGGTACAATTACAATAAAGAAATAACACGAATTTAGTAAAAAAGATCTTGTAATATTTGATATCAATACAAACAAAATAATTTAAAGTATGTATCTATTCAAATGTATACGTGAGTGTTACTAAATTAGTAATATTAGCTCCATATTAGTATGCGAATGTTTACATAAATTAATAACCTATTTTCAAATAGATAACTAATGACCAAAACAGCTGGATCGATTTTGCCACTGCTTTCCTTTCTTTTCTTTTCGCTAACAAATCAGTTAATTTGAGCGGTTTGAATTTCGGTTGAGCAATTATTAAAAAAAAAAAAATGTTATACTTTTGAAATAGGAACAAGTCCATAATTATGAAAGAAATATGCAAATATATAAAACCAGATAATTAACGACGATAAACAGTTATCTTTATAATATAATCAAAGACACATTCAATAAATAATCTCCGTCCTAGATAAGGCATGGCGTAGATATTTGTGATATCCATTTAAATAACCTGTTAAGTATTTCCTACTATTATGGAAAACGACTTTTTAAATAACAAATGTGCGAATAATTTAAATTAACGAAATGTTGACAAAGTTCTGGAATAGTTATTTATTTTTATTGACTACATCATTTTAATAATATTCTTATATAATTCAAAGTGTGTGACAACTGTGTTTTGTCGTTAATGAACTTTATCGAATAAACAACAGACACTTATCAACATTGCCAAATCATAGAGGAGAAATATTTTTTAATAGTAAGAATTTGTTTATTTCCTACGAAAACCTCAAATTATTTACCATGGTTATTTTTAGCTATCTAAATCTGGAAGAAATAGCTGCGTAATGCGAACCATTGTAGGTAGTGTTTCCTATATTATAAAGTTCTATTTGTCCTGTTTACAATATTACTGTTATTTTGAATCAAAGTGTATTGTAATTGCTTTTTTATATATAACGTATCGGTGACAATTACACCGCTCACAGCCTATGTATAGAGACATTGCGTCCACTCGAGCGGATCGTCGTTTCACGGCTCGGTAGTCGCTATGCCCTCGCTATCTTATATGTTATGTACTTTTTATTTACTATTTTATAGCACAAGGTGAACTCTAGCTTGGTCCTTAGAAAAGAAAAGCAATCAATTATTAATCACCAAAAAACGCATCTTCTTCATGACATTTTAAGTCTCACCACCTTACGTACGCTCACCTATTTCGACTGCCAAATTGCAATGCTCGCAGTGTTGTGTTCAGAAGCAGTGAAATTACTGGGTAATGTGACATAATATCTTCAAATCATAAGGTTGGCGAGCTAGTGATATCCTTGTGATATTACGATACGCTATATGCTTCAGTAACGCTTACTATGATGCGTACCCATCTTCGCCCTGTTGTATTGGAGTAAATATGCATCGGTTCCGGTACTTTAGTCATCTCTTACGATATCTAGTACAGGAGTAGTAGTTTTTCTACTGCCGGTACCTTAAGTTTATGATATTTAGTGATTCAATTTTTTTTTATTTCTTATAGAGAATAATTAATAAATACTCGGTATTATGTATTATACTATATTGTGTCATCAAGTTTAAAGTTGACGGTAAAATCTAATGGAAGGAAGCGGTGCGCCGGCTGATATCACGACACGAAAAATAAGAGTTAGGCATATGTACCTAGTATTTTATTCGAGTCAAGTCGGATCAGGTTACTAGTATATATATTGTTAAAAGCCCGTGCCCTGTATTGATGTCGTGTATTATAAAAAGAAATAATTTTGAATGATATCGTTACAGTAAAATTGTTGCTACTCTAGCTTAAGTGAAGCGGAACAGCGAATGTCATAAAACTAATAATTTTATAAATAATTGCTTCTTAGACATGACTCATCTCTATATCTAATATGTATAAATAAACAAAAACAAATTGTAATTCATAACTGTTATTTATAAATGTTATTATTACTTGACAACACATGAGGCTAAGCATTGATAAAATCAACGAAAACGTAGAGTTCACTGATACCAGAACGTCAATGACTTTTTTTTCTATTATTACTGTGTTCCAAAAGATGGCGCTAGTGGTAAAATTAGATTGATGCCCAAAAAATGTTGATACTGCTCCGTCTTATATCACAAACAGACCATTCTCGACGTTATTCCGCTGAATATATTTTAATATTTACACCTTCCCACGCTCTTTTACGACAATCCGAAACTTCCTAATCCAAATGACCGTTGTAACCATAAATTGTGTATTCCCTACATTATGCATGTGATGGCCTTTAGGTGTTCGCGCAAAAATTATTCCAAGTAGGCATTTGAGTGACGTTTATAAGGCTGTTGAATAATGCTTTATTTTTATGGGAATCGTAACATGGGCCGGAGCTGGATGTAGGCACAAAGATAGCGGTGGTTCCTACTATGGGTCTGAGAGCTGGATTAAGTTATTAAAACGATTTTCCTCCTCTTTTTTCTTATAACATAAATAATCTGGTATTGAGAATCGGTAGTTTTTGTGACTTGAATGACCGATTCGAAGAAATAACGACAATTTTTTTAATCGATGCTTAAAGTTGTGTTTCGGTCATATTTGATAAAAAAAATTGTTTGGGAAGGTACTGCTTGTAATTTTGTGTTTGTGTATTGTCTTGTTTTCTTTTGAACATATCATCTTAATAAGATATGACAAAGGTGTTTTAAAAATATTTTTCATAAGAACCATACCTACTGTAGATAAATATCTCAGAAAAAATCATAAATTAGGTAGATATGTAGGTATTATTCAAACGGACAATACGTCGTTAAAGAATAATTGAATATTTATTTTGCGAACTTTCTTATAGTTTTTAGAATAATTAACTATATCGATAATTAATACCTATGTTTGAAAAATTTTGTGACTTAGTAAATGAATTATCGACGGGTTCTATGGCGCAGATGGTAGTGATTCTATCTTGTGCGCCGAGGGTCGTGAGTTCGATTCCCACCCAGAAAAAGTATTTATATGTTGATATTTGTGTTTGTTCTGTATCTGGGTGTTAAATATATGTATAACTCCTCTCATTACTGGCATCCGTAACACTATTTCTTTAGGCGACTTACCATTGAGTCAGGTCAATGTATGAAATGTTCTGGGAAAAAAAAAGAAAATAATTAGTTTAAAAATAACTAAGATTAAGGTTCATTTCTTTCAACAATAAAAATACTTGTAAAAATTATATTATGAACAGAAAGAAAATTAAATGTCGCTCCATTAAAAATATAAGCTAGGTCGGTAGCAAATTTTGACCTAGTACTAAACTTAAGGCATTATTAGCAACTAAAAATTTATATAAAATAAACTATCATATATTATTTTCATTAACATTTTTGAACAAAGTTTCTTGACAGATTTTTTTCAAAGGAAGCGAAATGTTAAAACATTTAGACTTCTTTCAAAAAGTTCTGTCACTCAAAAGTTCTGTCCACCCAGAGATTACCCTTAGTAAAGGCTTAAAATGAACATAACATAGTGTCCCTTTGTGTAGGTCCGTTGTTATTGAAATAAGGGCGTAGTACAGTATCCTCAGACCGTGATATCAGGTAGGCTGCTATAACTCCTTATGGGAACTTCCTGTGTATTCTACTTCCGTTGCTCAGGCGGAGTCAAAAATTAAGGAAGGCTGTACCTGTTCCTCAATTCGGTTTTAGCTGAATAAAGACTCGCCTGAAGTTAAGATTATGGTTAGTTTAAGCTTTGTTTTAATTTTGTATTATTATTTATATCTAGTATAAATCTTTAAAAAAAATCAAGTAAAATTAATTTTTTGTCTATCCTCTTGAGGCTCTATTAATTAGGAAATATAATTCTAATTTCTTTAATAAAAAGCGCACTGTTCGCTGTGCGTGTTTTATAGTATTACACTAAAGATAGGTAGCTATTAGCTTTCGAGTTTTTGATATATCGATAGATTCAAGCACTCAATTGCATGAAGGGATAAAATTCCTAGAGCTAATATCCAATTTCACATTCTCAAATTATCAATATTGCTCGAAATATTACCCAAAAATAAGCCAAAATATTTATTTAAAAAAATGACATAACTATATCTAAGCACGGAATGAGATAAATAAAGCCGTATATATCTAATTAAATGAAACTATTTGGAGTACTTGCACGCATGGTGCGATTTATATCGGGCAGTCACGCGAGTAGGAACAATCTGCTAATGTATACGATGTTTTCTCCAAATAGAGAAGCAGATTGGAACTTTGATCAACCAATACAATACATCCTATGTTCTATCTTGTGTAATTATAGTACTTGTGTAGTATATTTTGGTATAGATCTGCGTTTCAATTAATATAAAAAGCTCATTAGATTATATATGTATGTTAATCCACTCTGGTCACTTTGAACTGCACATGACAGCATCTAAATGTTTAATTTAATTTTTTTTTTCAACCAGGTGTACAATAAAGTATATTTTTATGAAAAACATTCCGTATCATTACATATGAAGATCCCTCCCCCTGAGTCTAACTATCACTGACAGCTAACATGCGTATATCCCAAAATATCTGTTACTGACTTAATATGGAACATCTATTTTGACACAACATTGAGATGCAAGAACTATTCCAAATTATATGTGGATCTAAAATTTGTAATTAATAGATAAAGAAGTTTCGATGTACGAAGTAGTGATGACACTTTGCATTAATTTCTTTGCATTAAGTTCTTGTTTTTCCGCGATCAAAATAAATAACTACAATGCCTTCGACCTATCCACAATCAAAAAAATTTCGGTCCCACAACGGCAGTCGGATAACCAGACATACTATCGCATTTATTATTTAATTAGTACGGTATGGTAATTTGTAATTGTAAAAGACAATCATACAGCCATCATTTTAAACCAACAGAAAATGATACAATTTTAAATCTTTGCAACATCGCAGTATCTGTTAAAATATGAATTGATCAGATTACTATATCGCACCGTTTACCTTTCCTAAGCACAGCGACTAGGTAACAATCGGGTTACACAACTAGCAGTAACAATCGCCAACAAACGCATAACTTCTCCAACGATACGAACCAAATACGCTTTCCGCAATAACCGGGCAACATTCTAACAATTTAATACGAAATAAACAATACATATAGTCGAATACGCTGCGTCGCGCCTCCCGCATATGTAGCTCTGGCCATATTTATCGGCTATGGTATTGTGGTGCGATCGTTACCATATATCTGAGAGCGGGGGCGTACAGGGGTGTCCTATCATGAATTCTGATACACAAACACCAGTGTAACTTGGAACGCGACATCCCGCATCCGCTCCCTCCAAGACCCGTGAGTCAATAGAAGCGCGGGGGCGGCAGAGGGTCGAGTTCCGCTGGTGTGGCATAAAAGGGTTTGTTGATTGGACAGGGACACTCTCTAGGGCCTTAGTGACCCGTGCGCCATGTTAATGGGCTTAATCGTCGGTATAGTCCGTCTCGGCAATTTATGTTTCATTTTCGATCCCGTTATGCACGCGGGATTACGCGACCCCCGAATTTGAGATGCGTATCTAATGCTGATGGGTTGATATGCGTATGTAAATTTATAATGTGGTTCAGTGTTTGTTGTCTAGTTGAATGTGTTTGTTTTGCTCGCTCTATATATATATTGTTTTCACGAGATAAACCTCATTTAATGATCGTCTGAATTGATACCTCACTTTTACCTTTTTCCGCCAAATGGTAGTGGGTAATGTGACATAATATCTTCAAGTCACCAGGTTCCCAATGCGCTAGTGATGTCCTTGTGATATTACAAGATTACAAGTGGTTGTAGTTGCGCTTACTATCACGCGGACTGTATGCTTGCTTGTCGACCTGGTTTAAAAAAGAAAAAAAATCATATATAAATAAGTATTTTAACTGGATCAAAAACATTTAGTATTGTTACCATACATTTATAAAATGTAGACTAATCTCCATTGGGTTAATAATACCTTGGGTTAATATTATTTCCATCATTGATTAATCTCACATCATTTTATAAGTCAGACGGAACAACGCTACTCTTAACTCTTATTACTAATATTTAAATTAACATTTACATGTTCACTGCTCGTAATAAAACAACATATTTAACGGCTTTAAAACGCTGGTTGAAACAAAAAATATTTGTACTCTTTTTAACCGTTCATATATATACTAGCAATGTATTGATATATAACAGCTACCCGCAAGTATCGATCATCGCTCTTAACCACTAAACTATACCTTCGTCTTCAAAATCATCCATTTCGTCCAGAGCTTACAAAACTCAACTCCTTATTTCTAATTACATTAACACCTAATTCATAATACAAAAGGTATTAATACAGGTGGAGGGTATTATCAGAATTTAAAACGGGGATTAGCGCCGTACATCTAGGCCGGTATCGCGCCGCACCGGTTCCGGGCGCATTTACCCGGATTTATCCGGATCCAACCGGATTTTCTCGGTTAATCCGGCTGCCGGCCGCGCTTTGCGATATCACATTGTTTATTTTACGTTTTGAATTGCGAATGAGTATTTGTTTTCATTACTTAGCAAACTGATAAAGCGGGAATGGTAATGACGCGGATTTTTATTGCACTTTTTATTTAATGCTATGTTATTGTTTGATATACCTACCATAGGTAATGAGTCTTACAAATATTATACATTACGAAAAATGTTATTTATTTTGTAATGAGAGAGATTATTATTTTTAATAATCGTCAGGTATTATATGCTCATGTGTCCTATAATTGATGTTACAATTTATAGCTGTGTATTGTCCAAAATTTTAATAATGCAATACGTTCAACTGGACAGGCGGCTCAGTCACAGGTTCAATACTGCATTAACACAAAAAAAAAACAGTCTGGATATGGATGGCCTTTCATTATGACCAAAGTAATGTATTCGATTAGCTCTCATACTCATTAATTTGTATTACGGTAATTTATATCAACACTAAATAAAACGTATTATATAGAGTACGGAATTGCAAACGCAGGATAAACTCTCTCAATCTCCCGAATCCGACCCCCGTAGCAGCTACGACGTAGCACTAACATATAATCCTTTTCGCTACAATAGCAATTTCAAACTTCCTTAGGGGCTTCGGATAATCTTTCTTTATATCGAGCTACGAGACACAGCCGCGAACGTTTACCATCTCACTCTTACTTGCAGTGCATCGCCCATGCGAAACAAGGACAGGGAATGGCAACTGGGGATTTTCTTCACTCGACTTCTCAATAAAGAGGGGTGTTGTAATGTGTATTTAAATTTTGGCTGGAGTGTAATAATTTTATTTTTAATTTAATTTCTAATGGTGTCGTAAGTTGGGGTGGCGGAGATATAAATCTAGGAAGCAATCTTGAATAAGTAATTTAAGGCAGAGTTTGTAAAATTACTTTGCATTTTATACATAAACCGTAGTTATATAATATTATTCATTATTTTACAAAGCCTTTTGTTTTGCAAATTAAAATGTTGATTGAATAAAAATTAACAAACAAATAATTATTTCAAATAGGATATAACACTTAGCATGTTTACATTGTTTATTTTGAGGATACATAATTTAAAAAAATATTGGCACTAAATTACAAATGTGTAAAACATTTGTAATTTAGCGCCACTGTTGATAGACACATACATTTTATTATTCTAATGAATACACTTTTATATAAAATAAACAAAAAACTAAATTCATTGTACAAAATTTATAGTTTTATTAAATATCTCCCTGATTCGAATAACAATGATATGTCGTTGTGAATACTAAATAACGTTATGATAATAATAATGAATATTTTTAATTCAACTCAACTCTGACCTCAAAAACAGTCCAATATCAATTCCCTTATTAATTTCTGGAGTGGCAAGCGTTGCCGTAGCCACTTTAATGGGTAATTTTCATAAACAAACTTGAGAATCCCCGGAGCGAGGCGGGACGCTTCCTCCAGATAGAAAACAGCACCGCTCTGGTATAATGGCTTTTTGGAATGGCGTCGTCCGTCTTACCCCCCGTTCCCCCACCACCCCCATCGCGAGAACGGATGAATTCTTATTTCCTCATCTGGCCCGACGGACGAACCCTCGATGTAGATTGCCTTTTCCCGAGAAACCTTCGTATAACATAACAATGGCTTGTTTTCAATTTTGCTGTGTTATTTCTACTTTTTTTTGCGAGGGATTTGCGTAACGGCCGATGATGGTTATTCTTTGTCTTGTGTCCGAAAGCATCTGAAAAAGAAAAAATAATGTTCTTTATTTAAAATTATATTTTAATGATATATGTACTACTATGTATTTAGTAACAGTTTCTGTACTATAATGTACAATTTAAAATAATTTACCGTTCTTGTAAATGGAGTTTACCATATTTTTTGTCATGTAACGGAAAGATATTTTTGTTTTAAGAATTGATGCTAAGGTTGCTTATAGACAGAATGATTAAGTCCTACGTCATAGAAATCTTATACCCGGCCTAGCTTTTTTGTCGACAGGGTCGGTCAGCAATAATTTAATAATTCATAAAATAAACTAATTTAAATCTTACACATAATTTTTGTTAAGCATTGCATAGTACAAAATATTTATCTGAAAAAAAACAAGTAAAAAGGTTTTTATAATGGCAAAGTATAGATCGCTCGAACTAACTGCATTCATGAAGTATACGTGGGAGCCAAAAATAATTTGACATGTTGCCAAACATGCTAACACTCGTAAAACTCTCGAGTGGTTATGACACAAACGGTCGGCTATTGTTATTAGAACACTAGGCATTCGTGTTTATATACTTGTTAATGTGATCGGCCAACTATTAATGTGTGTGCACTAAGACCTTAATATCTTAACTAATGGCCATACCATTAGATGCATTAACAGTTCTAAAAGACCAGTTCGTAAAGCAGATAAGTAGGTAAGCTATTGCTATCCTGTGGTGTGAAATTTGAAAAGTTTTTGATATGATATCAATTATCATCATCATTACTGCAGCCTTAAAATGTTTACAGCCAAAATTAAATCAGTCCCGTCTATGGACGTCAGAAAAAAAATAACCTTCATCATCATTACCGCGTGCGGCAAGCGTGGCGTCGGTTCACGACGGGGATGCTGTTGCTGTTTCGGATGGTTATACCGCCATCTATCGGTTCCCTTACCTCAGTCACCTCTTACGACACTTGGTATAGAGGGAGTTACTATTCTACTCCGCCGATATTCCACGGCTAATATCCTTAAACCTTAATAGTAAATAAAAAAAGAATAAATTAAAGCTTAGAATTAAGCATTACATGAGGTAGCTAGTGATATCAATGTGATATTAAGAGCCTCGATAGGCTGCAAGGACGCTGACAATCACCCGGGCTGTATGCTTGCCATCGGGTAATAAACGATTTCAGTGAAAGCCATGTGGGTATTTATGACCAGCGCATAGCTGGGGAAGAAAGGTTGCGTCCTAGTAATGTCCCAACGGAACATGATGTAAGGTCCACGCAGAATTGCCTTAGATCGGAATGTTAAATATGTCTAGCCGACTTTTTTCTTTATGTTACCGATGTTACTACATCGGTGTAAAAATACGTTTTCGGTTCTGGCGTAACATTCAAAGTGATACACTTTTGCGTTCCACTAAAAATCATTATTATATAGTCGTAATCACATTAGGTAGATCTCATAGATAGGTTGTTAGCATTTGTACCTCACTCACACATGAGAAATAAGTCCTTCAAGGCACAAGGTTGGCAACGCGCTAGTGATATCCTTGTGATATTACGAAAGTCTATAAGCTGCGGTAACGTTTACTATCACGCGAAGTGTATGTATGTCAGTCGACCTGGTCAAATACACAAAAATTCGCCCATTACTGTACCCATATGACCTCTCGAGTGATCTTAAAAAGAAAAAAATATTAAATGTCACTAGCGTCAATATTGTACCGGTAAATTTAATTTGTAACTATAGCCAACGTCAATCTACCATTTAAATACTCGACAGTGCATAAAACATAAGCAGGATTAACTTTGACATCTCTTTATAAAGTCTAGAATTAATTAGAGCAATACTAAGACCGCATAATAATAATCTTTGATGGCTTGCCAACTATGTAGACGTTCAGAAGAATAATAATAATTTTGTTTATTATTAATAACAATAAGACCTCTGCTCTAACCTCTTTAATATTGTTTTTCAAATTTATCTATCTCCTTATATTGTCTATATACTTACTAGTGCTTAACTATTTCAAAACAAGTTCGTGGGGCGGGGGTATTGGCAGAGTAGAATAGTACTTTCCCTGTAGTAGTTGTCATAACAAGCGACTAAGGTACCGGAACCTATAGATGGCGGTAAATCCCGAATCATATCAATGTACCCGTTTATATAGGACAACATAGGTGTAGGTAGGTGAGGTATTAAAGAAGGGCCAGGTTAGAAGTGCCAAGAATAAACAATTATGTATGAAAGTACTAATGCGAGTAAAGGAAGCGTGAGAGGTATGCCAAGATCGTAGCAAGTCGAAATCTATAGCCTCTGACTTCCATATTGTGACACAGGCGTGATATATTTACACGTATGTGTAAACAAAACAATTTTCAAATTACTTCTCATTGTTTTTCATTACGCTTGGAATAATTTTAAAGGACTTCATTTGGTTCACTTTTACAAATAGGTAACAGTTTGTTTTGAATTGGACTGTTCTTGCATTTTATATTGCACCTAAAAGTATGTACATGCATGAAGAAGACTAATATTGCATTATCATCATAGCTGATGTACGACATCTACTGCTCCAATAGTAGATGTAGACACAGGCCTCCCCAAATCAATTCCAATAGTATCCAACTGCATCCGTGATCCGGCGGATCTAGTCAGATCAACTATCCACCTAGTGGGTGGACGTTCTACACTGCGCTTACCTAATCCCATTGGCCTTTGGTTCTGCGTGCTAAGTGTCCTGCCCATTGTCACTTCAACGCTAAATCGCAGCAATAATCATATATTAAATATAAATAGGTCAACAGGTAGGTACTATAGATTTCTTAGAGATTTTTAGGTCATAGAATAAGTATGAGATAAATATAACATTTATTTTTTGTTCTTGTATTTTCTTATTTTTTATCATCTGACCTTTAAAAGTCATATTGATAAAGAGATATAAAAATCTGCGTAGAGACTCTTTTTATTTTACACGTTGTTTAATATTATTTTTCTTGTTCAAAAGAATTATTTTACCATTTCTATATCAAGATAGGCTGGCGTTTGAGAGGTAAACACATAATAAAGCAACTGGTAAACAGCAGAACTAGCATTACGAAGCGTATTAGGACTCATAATCAGTTGCCGAAAATCTGCCGTATTCTCGGGGCGCAGTTACGAAAATGCTTAAGCACACAACCAGTTTACTTTGAACTGCGGGTGTTCGTTAAGTTACTTCTTTTGTGGAGATATTATTGTCTGGTGAGGGGGAGCGGGAAGTTCTTTTGGGGCTGGCGATTATATAGCAATCATAGCAGTTGGATGAAATGAGAAGTCTCCCTTAAAAGGATAAACAAGTAACGTGTGCGCGGAACAGCCGAGACGCGCGCATTCATATTTTACTTGGGCCTCCCTTCACTGGTGCCGCGTCTCGTGATATCACGAATTTTACGTTCTATGGCACTCTACTTGTGTTTTATTTAATATTTTTATAGGACATATTCATTGTTATTTTTCATAGACGCGACCTTAAATGTGCCATTATTAAAAAAAATACTTTGCATTTGTACCTACCTCAGAAAACCTTTTAGCTTCTTACTATATCTGTTTCTTTGTAGATTCCTGATTCATCTAAAAATAAGTTTACAATAAGCTCGTAAATTATATTACCAGTACATCCATTGGCAACAAGGAACTCATAGTAGAGCATCAGTTCATGCGTGCTACAAAAGCAATGTTCCAAAATGCTCCAGTTGTACCATTCCACCATCAAAATTGCTTTCCTTATATCTTCAATAAATGTTTAAAACATGCCGGCAAGCATGTGTTTTATCGTTTTTAGGGCTTGTTATATTAATTTTACTGGTTCTTGTATTTACGTGAGCGTGGGGTGGATCTGGGAAGTTTTTCTAGGTCATAGATAGTCGGATAACTGTGGCTTTGAGATACGGTGCTTTTTATTTTAATATTGGTCGTAAGGTCATTGTCTTTAGGTTTATCGTAATTTGTGTTATTGCAACTAAATTTTTTTGTGATATATAAATACCTGCTATAGATCTATATAAGTAAAAGGATTTTAACAATTATTCTTAACCAACATCATATCAGCCATAAAAAAATCACTATTGGATGTAGGCCTTCCCCAAGATAAGAGGATTTTTACCCATAATTTTTCGTGCTGCGCAGGCGTGGTGGCAATCACAAAGTACATTTTTGCGACGAGGATGCTGCTGCACATCCCCACCCCGTAGTATTTAAGCTGCGCTGTTTCAAATGGATATCGCCATCTGTAGGTTCCGGTACCTCAGTCGCCTCTTAAAACACCTGGTACAGAGGGAGGTACTATTACTTACTGCTGCGGCGATACCCCACGGCTTATTATGATTAATATTTTAAATTTAATAAGTATATTGATGAATATTTAAGTACTTATACATCTGTTTTTAAAATAAACTATGTTTCAAGTTGAGCAAAATAAATTATAGGAAGATATTTATTCTTGCTAGTCCAATTAATCAAGCTCCTGTAAGCGTTAATAATCCAAAATGTATATGCTAACCTATAACCTAATTTTTAGGTCCGAAAATATAAAATACAACTTCGGCAAGTTCAAGTATCGGTACGCTTGCAATGTATCAGCATATTTTTACGACAACTTAAAATACCTGAGTATAAAACAATGAGAGATCCAAAAGTATATCTTTTCTCGCTAACTCTGACAATTTGGGTGTCATAAATAAATTCAGGGATAACAATAAAGTGGGATGTAGATACATGTCGGTCCGCCTACTCGGGATTTATGCTTATCTTGCTCACATAAACTGGTATTAATGCATATAAATATATCAGGAGAGAGAGACAATGGGGTGACCACAATTTAGAATAGATTTGGTTCTCAAACTATACACAAGTTTTTGAATGTTTTGGCGCAGTCATTATCTTATAGCGCCCTCGCGAGTAATTGGGGGTAATTCTTGTTGAGTGCTTTTGAAAAACTTGAAAGTGGTTATGTGTCGAAGTCAAATTTATAAGTATTTATTATTACTACTTAGACACAGAAGGTAGTGATTCTATCTTGTGGGTTCGATTCCCACCCAGGATAAACATTAATATTATGATATTTGTGTTCGTTCTGTGTGTGGATATTAAAAACATGTGTTTAAGTATTATATTTGTGATTGTGTCTGATGCACAAACGCAAGTGCTTTAAGCGACTTATTTTGGAGTCAGTTCAATCTATGAGATGATATTTCAATATTATTTATTTATTTATTATTATATACACTGTATGATCCCCTGTTGACCTCCACGAAAGATTTAATAGTATCCGCATTTAATTACCGCTATGGCGTGGTAGAAGTTAAAGAGCATAACGTCGCGGATGCTGCCGTACATCTTTTTCTTATTAAATAGACTAGGTCATCAGACAAGCCTACAGTATACGTGATAATAAGCATCTTAGTAGCCTATAGATGCTTGTAATATCACAAGAATATCGCTAGCGCATTGCCAACCTTGTCACATGACCCAGTAAGTTCACTGTCTCTCTTATCCTTGAATGAAATAAAAAAAATCTATGGCGGTAGAAATAGACGAAAGTGAGGTACCAATGTAGATGACCTCAAGGAATCATGATCAACAACTCCGCTCTTGTTGCATGGATGCTTTGAATGGATATAATCTTAATATATAAAAATTTCGTATCATTTTGTTTGTCCGCGATGAATTTCTAAACTACAGAACGGGTTTATATTGATTACTGCTTTCTTTGTACAGTCTAATCCGACTTAAGAGATAGAGTACATAGTTTATATCTGTAAAAAAAACTGTCGCAATTTTTAGGTATAGAAGTAAATAATAAAACTTCCAACTAATAGATCCACGACGGAGATAATGTCTATGAATATGTTTCTGCCCCTTTCTATACCATCAACTTATTTGATTGGCCTAACGATCTATTTAAAGTGCAACTAACGCATGGGTTGATAGCCTTTTTTATCTCAATCAATTCATTAACTAAACATCATTTCATTAAAAATTTTTTAATGAAATTTAATTGCCTAAAAAGGCAGTTTACCTCTTTAGGCAATTAAAGTTTGTATTTGCTTTAAGGTGAACGCAAGGGGTAAAATACTATTGGAATGTAATAAACATTACTATTTGAATATTTTTATGTAAAACTGGAGCCATGAGGTACCGGCAGAGTAGCATAGTCCCTCCGCCTATACCAGAGGTCGTAAGAGGTGACTAAGATGCTGGAACCGACAGATGGCGGCATATTCGTCCGATAAAGTGTTGCTCATTATGCGGGGTTGGGCAGCAGCACCCCTGTCGCGAAAGGTGCCTTCTGCAATTGCCAGCACGTTAGCTCAGCGCGGCAATTGTGGGCAGGATTCCTCCAGTCCAGCAGTGGACTAACAAAGATTGATATGATAAAGTAATACCTGCGTAATTATCTCTCTATAGAATACATTGAGCATACTTCTAAGCGCGTCTTGCTTGTATGTTTGTTTGCTATTTGAAATTTAACAAGTTGTTTTTGATTTACAGTCCTAACTTATCCCATGTAATCGAGAGTAAATGGTCTCCCCGCTGGTCCAGGATACCCGATCTCCCTTTTGCCGGCTCGGCGGGAAAGTTCCACAGATCCGTTTCCTGTGTTTGCCATTTCTCCCCATCCCCCCTCTGATGTACAGCTCACAAATAAATACATACGACATACCCCGAAAATAAATCGGACGATTCGAAAAAGAACGGTTATTCTGGAGGGTAACTTTCGGTTAAATATTATTGAAGAAATCTTCTTCAGACAATTTTGCAAGGTATGAACTGTTTTGACCTCTGCCTCCCCCATTTGCAATTTTTTTTGACACTACGTATGCGATATTTATTGCAATATTAAATGTTTTATACTAAATATTTGATGAGTGAATATTTTTTTTGTACAAAAAATGTATATTAAGCATTTTAATGAGTTCTGAGGCATCAAACATAAATTCCTTTTATAATTGTTTTATTATTTGTTTATGCGAAAATCCCACGTATTATTATGTGAAACAAAGAAATGTTAATATATTTTCAATGCCTATAAAATGAGAATTTAATATCTTAATTATAACAATTAAAATAGGCCCGCTTTATACATTTGCGGGGAAAAAACATTTTACGCTACATAAAGTAATTTGATCCGCGTAATTCATACCCACGCATAGAAATGGCTTCATTGTGGCATCAAAAGATCCGGTGGATTATAAAAATTAATGATAGCCAACACTTCAACCAGACGCGCATACCTTAATGAAGGGACTTGGAGTACTGTAGCTACAGGAAACTAAATGTATCTGGATACGGATTTCATTTTAGCTTTGGTTTGGTTAATACGCAAGCAAATCCAATAATGGCTTTTAAATATATGGCATTATGGTTTTTTTTTATTCTCCTATCATTTATTTACTTAGATTACAAAATTAAAAAAATAACTGTACAATTTCACGTGTGCTCCGTGAAATTATAAAACACTAGAATTTCAATGGAGAAGATAATAAATAATAAATTGATTCATACTAAGTCTCATAAATTAACCTGACTCCATGATATTACGCTTAAACCACTTGTGTTACGGAAATCAGAGAACAGAGCTTTCACAAATATAATGCTTAAATACGTATATTTAACACCGACACACAGAACAAACACAAATATTATCATATAAAAGTTTGTCCTGGGTGGGGGAGATAGGATTAGTATTTGCGCGATCGGGCCTGAGATGAAAAAAACCGGTCAATCATATTTAAATATAATAAATAATAATGCTGGCGAAATATCATGCATTCATCTGAATCCAAGACAAGTAGCTTAAAGCACTTGTGTTACGGATATCGGGAAACAGAGGAATTACAACTATAATACTTAAATACGTAAGAAGTGATATTTTTTATTTCTTGATATATTTGTATTTATTCTGTGGGCCCGTATGTAACTAATATATTGTTGTTTTTATTGTTATCGCGATATTTGGATTTCAAAAAAACATGCTATTCACTACGAACTGATAATACAACGATTGAATATTTAAATTATATTATTTATGATTCTAAAATTACACTGAGTAATTGGGAAACAGGTTAAACTCAATTGCAATTTATTTAAATTTTAAGAATCGCTAAATTATGTTTGTTGTTTGAGTCTAATGGAGTCAACTTCTTAACATTTTATCAATAAAACTAAATAATGAACTTTTTCACAACAACAAATAAAAGATAGAAAAATAATTTTAAAACGATAAAGGCTATAGATATGACATACATCATTAAATTCTCTTTTCATAGTGTCATAGTCGTCTCGTCTATACACACGGAATGCCCCACGAAGGCAACAATGGCAAACGATACTGGTACAATGCCCGCCTCAAATGGCCCGGAACTTTTTCTCTAATGGTTTATTTAAAAAATCTCACAGTTTTCATTCCAAGTTTCCTTTGGGGTGGACGATAAATTTCGTTTATACCTCCTTAGAGACGTTAGCTTTTGATCGGAATTGCTTTTATGGCGTGTTTTCGCTTCTCCGTATCTATTCTGATTTAATGTTATGCACTGGACGCGCGGTGTGGTAGTCTGTACCATTACTTGGCCTGGTTGAACTAATGAATTCTAGAATCGTTCAATTGATTCTTTAGTATATTTAAAAAAATACATGATGATGACATCAAATGACAGGGTGTATTATTAAAAAATGATAAATACCGTGAAAAATATTTTATTTTCGAAAAATAATACTAAATAACCTTTAATAAACAAAGAATAATTATTGACACACAGCTAAAAGAATAGGGTATATAATAATAATAAATTCCCACAACATCTCATACATTGGCCTGACTCCGTGGTAAGTCGCTTAAAGCACTTGTGTTACGGACGCCAGACAATAGAGGAATCACAAATATTCTACTTAAATACGTATATTTAACTCCCAGATACAGAACAAACACAAATATCATCATATAAATATTTGCGCTGGGTGGGAATCGAACTCAAGACTTTTGGCGCAAAAGATAGGATCACTACCATCTGCGCCACTGGGCCCATCAAAATATTGACACAAATACACACTGGATTTATAAAAACAAAGAAAGGAAAATGCATCGTAAAAACGCTATCAAGCGTGTATAACACAAAAAAGCGACACTTCTTATTCAGACATCAAATTCATACCGTGACAATCTCAGAGCGAAATCTCCATCGCTGTATAATAGACTTAGTTTTTCGCTGAGGGTCACATCGGCGGTATTCCACCCCCATTCCTTAGGCACATTCGCGGTATTGCCCCGAGCACTCACCGCCGAGACAATCGCGTTTACGACGCATAAAAGTTAGCCTTTACAACCGAACGGTGTATAAAAGTGGCGTTTATGCCTTTTTAATTAATTGTCGTGCCGTTAAACGTCGTATCAGCTTTGTAGTCGATGCTGATGGCTGGAAAATTGTTAGTTGAGCAGTGATTTAATATAAAAACGACTTTGATGGGTGTTTGGTTCATAAAAGCGTCGTAAACGTCGTAATAAACGGCCTTGTACGCCCGCAATGATTTGTAGTAACAGTTCGTGATAGACCACCTCCGTTTATTGTTCGTTTACTGCTGATTAATATGGATGTATTCAAATATTGGTATAGAAACTTTTACTTAAAGGCCGTAAATTTCTATCGTAATGTGCGCTTATCTCGTAATTTGTGACCGATTTTTTATGCAAAGAGATTTTTTTTTACTAGCCGAGGTGGATGGACCATCAAGCAAACAGTCCGATAGTAAGCGTCACCGCAGCCTATAGACGCTCGTAATATCACAAGGATATCACTAACGCGTTGCCAACCTTGTGATACTATGCCATAGATATATGCCACTTGAAGATATTATGCCATATTACCCAGTAAATTCACTGTTTCTCTTACCTTTCAGACTATCTATGCTATCTGGCGGTAGAAATAGGTGAGAGAGAGGTACCAATGCAGACGATATTTTGTATCCGACATCTTACATTATCAACCAACAAATTTTAGTGCCCGTCCCAATCGAATGTAATAAATTATTACAACACGAAATTAAATATCAAAATTAATTACCAACGAAACTATACAATCTGATGTATAAACGAAATAAATAACTTAATCAGTGATTTCGAATATTCATTAAAAAAAAAACAAAGCACTTAATTAACTGATCCCCGTGGGCGGAGTCGAATGTCTTCATCCCATTATAAATTAGATCTAATGTTCGGTAATACAAGATACAAAAGCTACGCCCATTAGTCACAGCATGGAGGCCCATCTATTCTTATTTACCGGCCATTTTATCCGTGTAATAAATAAAAAGATTCTCCAAATCATTTCTCAATACAAATCCCGCTTCCTTCACTATCAACCTATTTCTTATGAGTACGGCAATAGACTCCGTTTTCCTTTGTAAACACCGAGGTTACAATTTATTCTATGATAGGTTAAATAAACAGCATCTTACAGAGAGCTATTAATAACCTTAGAGCATTTAAGGTATGCACGTGTCGCCTTATGAAAATAAATTCATTGCTTCGGTATTTCCATGTCTGTTGCGTACAAACCCACTGGATTATTAATAGCATAATCAATCTGTTGACAAAAAAAACACGAAGTAGGCCAGAGTCATATCTGAAACATTTTTATGAAAGGCCAACTCTGCGATGCGGGTGTGTGAATTTACAAGCAGTACCAATTAATTTTTTCCCTCCTCTTTTTCCTACGTCAACAGTAAAGAGTACAAAATGGCCATAGATACAAATACAAGTGGCTATAAAACGAATGTAGCTGACTCAGGGTGTCTCTATTGCGCATGTGCGGTACATTCCGGTACTTTTATTGATTTCAGTAGCACTAAAGGTCCATAAAGCCGACGTGCCGGACTGGAGCCGACTATGCCCCTTATTACGTACTCACGATTCCTACTGAATTCAACTTGTTAACTTTTAAACGGTTGGGGACTTTTCGTACCTTTTTTAATTAATTGGAAGGGGATTTTTTACGGCGCACTGAATGTGTTTCTGATTCCGATCTCGACATTTATTTTAGAAGAAGAATTTCACATTAACCAAACTACACTTATAACGTTTAAATGCTCCGAGACTTGGCATTAAATTAACGTTTTTATATATTGTTAACTAGTCAATACTTTCAAATTGTCATTTTTCTTTTCATCGCGTTCCCCGGGAATTAAATCAAAAGTACTTATTTCATTCCATTTTATTTAAGACATTGCAAACTTCATGAAAGTCAGCTCATCTATTAAGCCCTGAAAGCGTACAAAAACACAAACATAATTTAAAATATTAATATAATAAATGGTATTTTCGATAGCAGAAATTGATTGGTTTGTGTACAAGTGAATTTGTTCGCTATTATACTTGCCAAAACAAACGGACCCGTTAATGCCGTCGGCAGTCAATAAACACTCAGAGCACGTATTTTCGGATTAACTACATAGGGAGTCGCCGATCTTAATTGCCGACGGTCTCTGCGACGCGTGGTCATTCTGGCCTGAACCTGCAGTGTGTTATTTTGTTTTCACGGCTCATTTAGAGGGTTGGCTTAATGTTACTCTATGTGCGGTTGCAATTAATGTTGTTCGAGAAGTTTATATTGCGCGGTGCGGTCCAGGCTCGCTCTGTTTGTTTAAGATTAAGGATCGACTTGTGCTTCTCTGTTATTTTGCCTCACCAGCGATATATTTATAATAACAATTATGAAAACTTTTAACTTTTTTTTTACTATTATAATCATGCCCAGGTTGAAGAACTTTACATATTTAATACCCTGTCGGCAAACGTTAATCTAAACTAAAATAAACAAATTTTTAAAACCCGTCTGTTGCCAGTGACTAGTTTAAGGTAGAATTAAATCCTATATCTTTGGTTACTCTTACGATTTAGGCTTAGCAATATTACGCGTAGAGAATCGAGTATTTTATTTCTTTTTATTAAAGAATTTAATTTAAAAATATGTCAATCAAAACGAAGAAAAATTTGATTAGCCTATACGAAAAGAGACACATTTTTAGTAAGAATTTGTATCTAGAATAATCTTAGGATATTTAAAATAATATGGAACGTTCAGAGATAAAAAATACAAGTAAGTCAAGTCTAACTAAACCCGGTGACTGCTTCCAAGCACTTAGAGAAAACAGTAAGACAGGGATTGTCAACCGTAAGCACATAATAATGTTTCGGAGTAATATCAAAAGAGGACGTTAGTAGGTGTTCCTTGTCTAATATCGGATGGAGCGACGGCTGCAATGCCCGCAATGGAGCGTTTATTAAAACAAAATTTCTTACCGCAAACCGTCCGCAAGCAGCGGAGGGTTATTTCGTATAGACCACGAATGGCTACTTGTTACATAACTGGCGACATAGTATTTTTGAACTCATTCCTTTAGAGACGTTGTAGGGAAGTTCAGTCTTCTAAGAAGAGTTATTGAATGGCGTTTTTTGTTTATTGTTTGCTGAGTAAATTAAATTGGCTAAAATTAGACTAATGGCAGGTAGATATAATTTTTAAACAGATCCGCCTTTTTATCTCGATTATTAATCTAAGACTATATTTACATATTACATTTATTAATATTGATACTGAACTGTTTTCCAATTTTGGTAAAATATTATTATGTAATCATAACTTATCGAATGTCAAGTAAGCACACTAATATATTACGTTAAATTAACATTCGTTTTATATTAATTATTTACACAAACTAAGGACATGTTTGAGTTCTGCTATCAATAGTTATTACAAATACCTCGGGAACCGAACCCGATACCCTTACATTTCCACCGGCGGTTTGAACCCTAATCAAATTATATTTTGATTTGATAAGGGTGAATCTACCAGCCATAAAACTCTCATGTTTTTAAGTAATGTGTTGTAAGCACGGGAAAATGTCGGTACACACGAGGTGTACCGAAACATTGCAGTGTTTACTAAAACAAAACTATCTAAGGAAAGTAGGAATTGAATATAAAGTTGCGATCGCATACAATATGTCCACAGAGGCAGGGCTATGAAGCGATGATTTCGGTACATTTCGCGCGACCGTAACGATGCCCCGAATCGTCTTGATGGACGCTATGAATGAGCTCTCAGGGCATAAAGAAATCCCCTTAAAAAGGGTAGCGCTGGGGTGGAATAACGGGGACAGTGGCGCTCAAAATGTACCCCGACCGTTGGGTGCATTACGCAAATATAGATGGTTCTCCAGAATAATGTAATAATCAAAAATAAAATCTATATTATTGTTTGCTAGTTATAATGTTAACTTGCAGTTATGTTATTGTTTCTGTGAACAAGTGAAACTGTGAAAAAGTCGGATTCAAGAATAAATCATAGAAATTAATTATATTCTGTTTTTGTGGTTATATTATGTTTCCCTTTAAATTACTATTTATATTTTATACTATTAAAATTGTAATAATAATACCTAATAGTTAAAATGTGTAAATTTTTAACGCGATATCATTTAGTGGCTAACCTACAATACAAGACTTGAATATTTTTCTTTAACTATTAGTAAAAGCAAAATGTTGAACATTTACATGTAACTGAACCGATAGACGATACCCTAATTAAACTATATATGTACTTATGTTTGTGATGAAAAATATAGCGACTACCTATACATTGAGATACAAGCTATCTCTCAAGTTATATCAAACTGTACATAGTAATGCAAAAATGTAATACAATCGTTTCAGTAGTTTAAAAGTTCATCCTGGACAAACAGCGTGACTCGTATATTTTATATATAAAAAAAGAAGACATATGGACTTTAAGTTAAAAGGTTTGTGATATGTATTAACTAACTTTTCCACGACTTCTATCATCATTATCATCATCATCATCATATCAGCCATAAAACGTCCACTGCTGAACACAGGCCTCCCCAAGTAATCTCCAATAGGACCAGTTGTATGCGGCATGTGTCCAGCGCGGTCTACCGGTTTTAGCCAGATCGTCTGTACATCTTGCGGGTGGACGCCCTACGCTTCTATATATTCTACTAAACTAATAGGTGTTCATTTGTAGATAGATATTGGAGGAAAGTAACCCGTTTCATATATTACAAGTAAGTCTAATGTTTGAGAATCTCTGTAATCGAGTACAGCACTCGAGGGAGCTAAGACGAGGCGCGACTAATCCCGAGTGTTTCGTCCCAAGATACAGTGCGCCGGGCTTGCAAGCTCTGGCCGACTCCAGCTGTCCTAATCCCAAGATACCTTGTGATTAAGTTATACATTAACAGAAATAACAAATTAACGGGGACTTAAAAGTCTAATTAAAATACATTAGTCAAAACGTTAATGTTCAGTGTAAATGCATTAATTATAGTAATAAAAATTCCAGTATTATTACTTTGTTTGACACCCCATTACGAAAAAACCATAAACTAAATTTTTACTAAACTCTGTAATTATATAGTTCATACAAAAAAATAAAGTATAGGCTAAAATTTATAAAGATATGTGCGCAGGCACGGAAGTAGGTGACCGATTGTAGTATAAACAGTTTAGTTTTTAATTAATTGACTTAGTGTTTGTTTTTCTTTTTATTAGACCAACGTCGTAACCTAATAATAACTAATAAAGCTAACGCGTTGCCAACCTTTTTACTGACAGACATTGTGTCACATTACCCAGTAATTTCACTGCCTGTTCCATCCTTAAAACGGGAATACAGCAATGTGAACGCTGCTGTTTACCGGTAGAAATAGGTGAGAGTGTTGTGCCAATGGAGATGACCTTTTTTATGAGGTCTCCTGTAGACATCAATTCCAGGAGGTAAAATACACTGTTATTTGTTTCGATATAAATATGACTTTGTAACGATAACAATTGGGATGACGCACAAATTGCACCATTGCAGTACCAAGTTGCGTAGTACGAAGACAAAATGGATTAATTTTAAAATTTCATTAACACCATCCCTTGTTTTTTTCCTTTGTTAATGGTATAAAGCTAAAGCAGATATTTTGATGGAACTTCACAATTATACCTGTTTATAAATCTTCCCGTCTTTATTACATCCAACGTTTTACTCCTTCGACAATATGACATTCATAAAGCCATCCAATAAACTATGTACAAGTTCCACGAACTAGGTAACATAACATTACTCTAATAGATTTAGAGAAGCAAAACAAGCAGAAATATCTCCTAGGGTTACAAAATAAATCCGACCAACTCCACCGGAGCGTTTTGACCTCCCTCGCGAAAGGGGGCATGTAAACAAAACAACTTTTTTCCTATCCAGATGAATAAATAAGACAAGGGTCGCAGTTCGTTCACACAGTTACAATCTTAGTTACACACCGGCGTTCTTATTGCGATGACGTAAAGATTAGAATCGTACGGAATGACGGACTGGAATGTACTCCGAATTGGGGAGTATCCCCAAGTTGAAATTGGCGCTTGTTTGATTTGCATGTTTTAATCCTTTCGGATATCTTGGCCTCAGATGGTGCTTCTGTTTACTTAAATGGATTGACACAATATATCTGTATATTATTTCAACGCATCTGATATTTTATTATTCACGAGAAATAAATATGATTAAAATGGATTATAACAATAAATAATATGCAGCTCAATAACGGTGACATAGTTTTGCAATTGCGCATGATTTTTTTTCATGGTACTAAATCGGCAACCTAAAGACCCTTGTAACAATAATATGACTAGCACATTGCCAACCTTGTGACATGAAGATATTATGTCACTTTACCCAGTAATTTCACTGCTTCTCTCACCTTTCAATCCGGAGCACAGCAATGCAAATACTTCTGCTTATGTAGAAATTGGTAAGAGTAAGATACACATGCAAATGACCTGTGTATGAGGTCTTCTTCTAATAGACTTTACATGACATTACTTGATACACAGCTGATTTAGGTATAACAAGTTGTTAATTTAAATTTTTTTTTAATTACTTACTCGCTTTTACACTTGCAACAAACCCTGATCAAGTATTTAAGTCACCGATTTAAAGTAACTACGATTCTCCGATTGTAACTCCAATAATCTAAACTACTATGTTGAGAAGCGACTTAAAGGTTGCAAAACTACAAAACTACTTTCCGGAATAGACGAAAACGACAATGAGAATAAACAAAAGACAGCATCTTCGCCAAAACACATAATTCTACACGGATGGCCGTGTAACACGGAGTCCGGGGAAAGCCCGGGTGACCCCAGCGATGAAACTAACGACCCCTGGTATCAACAAAAGGGCAATAAGATATGCTTGGAAAAACTAGCGAATGTTTCCCGTGAGCGCTTTACTAGGCCTGGGCGAGGGGCCGCCTTCCGCTTGCCCGTCGAATAAATGGCTCGATATGGTTTTCAAAAGGATCGTGTTTCATTTATTATAGGCACTCCGATATTTATTTGGAAAGTGTTTAATTATTTTTAAATTAAAAAAAATACGTTGGAAAAAAGTACATTTCAAACTTGGCATTTTTGAAAGACAGGAATAATTGATTATTATCATAGCAACCGTGGAACGTTCGCTGTTGGACAAGTTACGGGGAATTCGCTCGGCAGACTTGGTTGCATTATTTCGCGACGAGAATTGTGCTGCCCATCCCCGCTCTGTATTGTTTCGATCTTTCGGAGGGATATACTGCCAATTGTCGGTTCCGGTACTTCAGTAGCCTCTTGCGACAACTGGTAAAGAGGGAGGCACTGTTATACTCTGCCGGTAGCTTATAACAAAAATGAAAAGAAAAAGGAATATCGTTAATTGCAGACATAATGAATTAAAGCTTACTTGATCTTCGTTTGTTTTATTAAATTCAAAATTTTGCAGCTCTATTATTTTGTGTTTTTCATTGGAGCGGCTGTAAAAATAGTTATAAAAAATCGACTAGTTTCATAAAACTGCCGTTGCGATATATCCCATTTGGGGAGGTATTTCGTGCAGTATGTATAATTGCCCGGGCCGGCACCAGGCCGCCCGTCACCGGGACTGCCGCGTATATCCCGGTAATTGGAGCGAAACCCGGGATTCCACTTTCTTTATTGCAAATAAACTAGTCCCGCACTGGTGCTGTTCTTTACTTGTGGTACAAGGTATAGGTTTATCTTGTTTATAATGTGTGTTTGTTTAATATGCTTTATACTTAGACCATTATATTAAAATTACTTAAAATATGAAATTAATCTGTAAAGACATAATGTAACAATCTATTTTCCATATATTTAAAGAGTTTATAATAAATTTAGTATTTTCATAACTCAATTTAGTTAGGCTTGATACATAAAAAAATAACATTTTGCCTATCATATTATTTGCCACAAATAGGTAAGTTCATCTGCTACCAGATACTATCTACCAGATTGAGGATACCATCATTTCCAATTATAAAATATTACAAATGTTTACTTGTTTAAACTTGATTCATTTTATCATTAAATTTTTGTCTCATATAAAAATAACCAAAAACTCACTGCTTCAATAATACCGAAATCATCAATCATCAACATATCAGCCACGGCTGATCATAGCCCTGCGCAGAAAAGAGGGAATATTGCCCACACTGCTGAAACCGTCACCTGTCAGTTTGGTATCATAGTCGCCTCTCAGAACATCTGGTACAGAGGGAGGTACAATTTTACTCTGCCGGTACCTCACGGTAAATACAAATACCTAAGTATTAAAGCTAATAATTTATTAAGACCTGTCTAAATATAATTTGTTTGATAGTATAAGTACACACAGCAAAAAAAACCTACCCAAATCTGTCAAAACTTCGCAATCAATATCAATTATAATCAAAAGCGAGCTATTAAGTTTAAAATTGTCTGTGAAATATTTGATCTGTTGCACACCGAACCTAGTCGCTTCCCCTTGTAATTTGAGCTGCCAAAATTGGAGATAGCATTTGCGAAATTTACCGGTTTAACTTAAGATCGTCCTCATTACGGGGAGTGTTTTGGTAACTATTTTGAATAATGGATTTTATTTGGCAAAGTTTCTCCTAGTTTTAGTATTAAAATATTCAAGTGACGAGCAAAATTTTTTCAAATTATTGTTTTCAACGTTAAAATGAACGCTTTTGTGTGTAATGTTTAAGAATTTAACAATACATTAATTATTTATTTTTCTAAATATTCCTGAAGCGATTTACTGTATTATATACAATACAATATAACCTTTTTAAAAAGTGTAAATTAAAGTACTTAAGACGCTATACAAACGGGAAAAACCTTTTTACATTTCAAAGAAACCAAAGTAAGTAGTCTTGCAGTTGGCGGCGAGACAAAATAATTACGACATTTTTCTCTCTGCGTTTGTTTTATTCTTTGTTTTCGAATAAGAATGTATACGAATAAAATGAGTGGACTCCTTGTTTTGTCACTTTCGTAATTTCAGACATAAATAACACTACCTGCTTAATAATAAAGATGTGATGTGGTTGAATTGAATTCCGATCATCATATCTTATCTCAGAAAAGAATAATATTACTTTTTTAAGATATTTAATAAATTCGACATACAATTTGTAAACTAGCATATTATTTTTCACAATAAGTTTAGAAAAAAAAAGTTATAATCAATACGTAAATTGAGCGGCATTTTAAATAGATAATATCATCATAATCCCTACATCTTTGGCGGTGGCATGACTCAAGAAGTCATCCTCATAACCAGTAGGTGCAGATGCATGGTAGGGCAGGCTAAGCGGCAATGAATAGCAATTTATACGCGTTTAATGTGCCAAGTAATTACTAAAGCTCTCTAGTGCCCATGCGCGCCTGGTACTCTCAATTCAACATGGCATAATGTTTATGTAATTTAAGTTAAAGCACATATTTATAACACTCTCATCTCTTTTGAAACAAATTTACTATTTATTTAAGTGTGTATTCAAACACTTTTTACATATTCAGAAGCTTTACAAAAATATTTTCTACCCAAAACCAAACAATACAAATGGCCAATAGAAAAATAGCGACGAAACAACGTCGAATCTGCTTTAAAAAATAAAGGTATGGTGAAATTTATCAGTAATGGCCGCCGTACAACAGAGTTGATATTACAAGAAAATACACTACCCGGACCGGAATTCCATAGACGGTCCCCGTAGTCGCGCCTTAGAAATGTAGTCAGGGACTTTGCGACCGAGGGTGGTCCAAAAGTTAGTTGCCTGCCGCCTTAGACTTTTGTATGAGTTTTCGGTTCGGGACTTTTGGACCGTAGCATGCTCATATAGAGTTGTCAAGGGCGGAGTCTCGTGATGAATTGGAAACGTTGTAAGCGGGAGGGGATTTTTTAAAGGGAGCTGAGTTCAGAGAAACGAGGGGTGCGCAGAGGGGGTGGGTGATTAATGTCTCCTGCTAGAGGGAGCCATGTTCATTATACCGATGGAACGATGTGTTACTTGCCCAATAATATATTTGGCTTTCGTTCGCTTAGTCGAACGATCGCGGCATGTTATTAGTTCTCCACATTTAAACTATTTTTATCTCTTCCGGAGATAAAAAATGACGGCTCACTGATTACGGTTCGTATTTGAAAAAAAACAAACGGATGGGTTTTTGTAATTTTAAAAACAATAATTTAGACAACGGAGTCCATTACAAAAATGTTTTAGACATTTTCTAATATTGATGATTCAATTTTAGAAATTCTATCGACTATTTTAGTGTTTTTATGACTCCAAAAATTGGTGTTTGTTTTTTAATAAAATAAATTTTAGTATGCTGTCATATATTATTATTATTATTATTATTATTTTGGGTGAAACATTAAATGCATAAGTGTTTACTGAATTTAAAATATATTAGATTTCAGTGTATTTCTTAGTTATACTTTCAACATTTTATTCTTTAGTTTCAGGATTAGGTACGTAAATAACTACTAGATATATTTAATTAAATGTAGGTTTATTTGTAATACAGCAAACATATTTTACAATAATAGATATTTTTGAAATAAACTTTAAATTGCTTTGCGATTTAAGGAGTCCCCTGAAAACCGGTTGTAGAAAAAGATAGCGGTTTTGATTTACCAAAACGCATTTTCCCTTTTCTACAATAATTCTATAATAATTTTCCATAAACGCGACACCCACGCGCCCTTGGCGAATTAGAAATGAAACACGGGGGTAATATCTGCTCTTCTAATACGCTGTAAATACGCACCCTGCGTGTATGAGAGAGATAGGTAGGGTTGGCACTTTATAGGAAATAAATAAAATAATAAACACAAAAAATATTAATAAAAATATAAATTTTGATGAAGCAGTCGGTAGTCGCTAATTTAAAACCTGTGTAAAACTAGTTTATTTTAAATAATAATTACATTCTAACTAATTTTTTAACGGCCTAGAAAATGTAAACTCTTAATATACATACCTAAGTATTTGGGTATATTATTATTAGTTAAAATGTTTTTATATGAGATATTTTTCAACGACTTTCTATAATTTTTAAAGTTTCAATTTATTGGTAAGTACAACGATGTGCCGGTTACGAAAGCTTTTTAGATATATCATAAATCGGTATTCCCGTCGTGTTTAAATAATTTCTAAATCATGTACCCATGATTAAACGTTCTAAGTGGTTGTAAGCATTTTGCAAAAAATAACTAAGACTTGGAAGATAATAGATGCTCGGTTCACAATGAATCTAAAATTACTATGGGATGAAGTGAGGTGTTGAAAAAAATCATTGAGATTCCCTGCATGTGACAACCCTGTGTTACTTACACGTAGCAAGATTTAGGCTACGTGTTTATACGATCGTCAGTATGTGTATAATGTGTTATTACAATATTTATAATACGGTAAAATCAAACAGAGTGGTTTTTCAGTAAATAAGTATGTACTCTTTCCGAGGAGCGGGGGGCAGTCAATGGTAACCATAGTTTTGACAATGACAAATATAATGGAAAACAAGTTCATGTAAAATAAATATAGAAAAAAAATCTCGGCGCAAATTTAAATTTATAGCGATTAAGAATTCAAAGACTATGAATTTGATAACATATCCCAAATATGTTGTATAGGATTTCTTTTCGGTCTGTACCTATTACCTATTCTCTGCTTAACCTACTAATAGACAATTATGTACCTTACTAATAGAATGGCATTGGGTGGTGGGATGATAATAAATTAACATTATTTTAGTGATTTAAAATACTTTAGTGACCAAAAATGTGTTCTAAGTTCATTCTACATCAAAAGGATATTAAAATTAAATTTACTTCGCAATCAACCAGAGATGAACAGCAAAGCCTGTATATATTTTAGTAGCTATCATTGTTATGTTATTTTCATAAATATGTAACATTGATATTTAAACCTCAAACCAAAAGCTACACTATTATTATTACTTATAATAAAGAACCCCCAAAAACAAATTAGGACCCTTAAGAACAAAAGACAAAGTCGTCTCAACCCGTTTTCATACAACGCGTGAAGCACACGCGCACACAACATAACACAAAACGTTAAGTAAACAAAGAGCCGTCTCTTGAACTTAAGTATTCTATTCGCACGCCGCTTTTAAAATAGAAACAATGGCACCATTAAAAATCCGGGATATTTTCCGAGCGGATCCCGTAGCAAGAATAAATCGCCGGCTTTCCACCGAAGCCATTTCCAAAGGAGCGTTTTCTATTCAGAAGCGTACACCCGTTTTTCTTAACCCCCTATTATAACCCCCTCCGAGGGGGGCACCCCAAAGTAGAGGTTAAGTCGACGTATAGGCCGTTATGAAAGTTTATAAGTAGAATGGATGATAATTATGCTGGGTTTTATGTATACGGCGTGCTTTTTGAGCGGTAACGCCTAAAAACGCGGCGAATTGCGAATAGGCATTTGGGCTAGCGCATATGAATAATTACCAGGATCTTCGCTCCTTGTGAACGGCTTTCTTTATACCTTTGTAATCAATTTGAGACTTTTGAATTACGGCGGGTTTACAACGTGTTGTCTTTAAGGTGATATATACTAGAAATAATTCACTTGTCTCAGGTTTCAGGCGGGACGAAATCTTGTTCAACTCTGACATTACGTATTAAAATATAAAGGAAGTTACGGTATAGTCAATCTATACTTTAACTTCCTATTTCCTAATATATTAACAGACATAACTATATATATATATATATATATAATAAACAGATAATTCAATTGAACCTACCTTAAATTAGGCAAGGCTTGT
>JACJUM010001610.1:6849239-6883495 GCA_020976665.1 Heortia vitessoides | reverse complement strand
ACTCTACTAGAGTTCAAAACGCTCTTAAAATGTTTATCTACCACTATAGGTAAATTATATTGAAAAAATACTGACTTTGAGTAATATAAGATTAAGTTACAAGATCTTTATTCTCATTAATTTTGTACATTTCATTTATAATGAGGTTAAAAAAGTTATAAAATAATCAAAGAAATAAATAATCAGCTTAGATATATTTATGCATTCACACTCTTTTATGACTTTAGATAGCTTATTGAATAGCTGTGCTCTTCCAAACAGTACAGTCTAGAAATAAGTTTCAAGTAAAAAACTATCTCAATAGTTACTTATTATAAATGCGATTTATAGTGAAATATTAAGTACCCCAATTTAATATCTTTACCATAGGTACTGTCAACCTGAAATTTAAGGATGCGGGGTCAACAGAGCTTAGCGTTAGGCCAGAACCGCATAACGGATGGAAACGGCCCCATTAGGCCACCTTTTAACGTATTAAATCGCAACTTATCGGACACTGTCGTCGGCCTAACCCGGCCTTATCAGGGGCACCACTCACTTAGAACAGAGGGATGGGCAGTTTGTGGTATATTTGGCGGTTAGACATGGGGTGCTTATCGCGAGGTTTTAATGAATCGTTTACTGGATCTATCTGATTCATAATACATATGTATATTACACACTGTATTTTGTATTCACAGCGTTGACAAGTATACAATAGTACAATGTTTAATTAAATTTTAAACTGGTTACTTATGTGCAACTGAATCACATGGCGTTTTAGTTACTCTTATAAATATAAAAGTATTTCTACTTTAGTAAAAAGTAATATGTGAGTTTTGAGACGAAACCTGCCCATTTTTAAAGGTTGCTTGGGTAAAATATTAACAAAAATTTTAATTACTTAATTATATTTTAGTAATTTGGAATCCCTACTATTTATTACCCTAAAAAAATTGTATTAAACTATGGAAGTTTCATACAAAGTTTGTAACTTCTTTTTACCGCGTTAGCTACATTTTTACATGTTTGTTAGATATATCATTTCATTTTAATTACCAAGTGGAACGAGACACTCATAATACTATTTAAAAACGTTTTTCAGGAACAGTACAACTGTTTTAATTTGTGGACCCGAAAGAATATTACCGCAGGTCACAAAGTCCATGATATTTAGTTACAAAACCGCCGCTAGAGTGCGGTATAGCTCCAACATAGTCCATCACGTCTATACAATAGGACAAGCCTTGTCAAATAGATTATTTATACTACACAATTGTTGTTTAATTTAGTAAATAAATTTAATTAAAACGTTTAATTAACAAAATAATAACAGAGAAAGTAAGTAATAATGCATGTTTATTTTATTCATACAATAAATGTGCATGAATTTGTGTTTTTTTCTTTTATTATTATTTCACTACATGATATTAAGTTGAAACTTAAATTTTTTGTAATAATTTTTGAAATTTAAATCTTATTAAGCATTTTAAACGTTAAATTAAAATCGTCGTAAGGTTTCGACGCTTGGCTGGTTCGTATCCGCGGCAGGTTGATAGCGTGGAAGCCTCCGTGAGTATATAGTTCCTATGTTTTCTGCTAGGTGGCGGTACAAGTATGAAAATATTGAAAAGTAGGGTTTCCTGATTGTTTTTAATATGTTATAAAATAATAAAGTATTAGCTCATACATTTCTCTATCTTACAAATAGCAGGTTAAAATCTATGATAAATAATAAAAAAAAATTCTACTAGTATTGTCTTAGTTAAAACTAGCTCGTGTTTTATTCCTAAACCTACTTTTTACAAGTTTAATAGCCGAGATGCGTGCATTATACGATATATTATTTCATGTAAAATAATAGATTTAGCGATAATAATAACACGTTCCTAAAATAAAGTTATTGTACGGTGAATTTATTTATTTAGAATTAACGTATTCGTATATTCGTATTGAAGAGCTAATTTCAATTAAATAAAGCTTGAATAGATATCTAATGTTTTAAACCTCGTTTTAAAAACCGGAATAAATACTAACATATTAATAAATCAGTTCGAAAATACGCGTGTGCTCATGCCAGAGAGAGAGCTAATTGGTAAATATGATCCAAACGCACTGTTCTTTACCAACGAAAAATTTTACCAGAGGTTTACTTAAGGTAGAATTCCTACAAATGTCGTCTGTATTGGTACCACACTCTCGTCTATTTCTACCGCCAAAGCGGAATGTTCGCATAACTGTTACGGTTTGAAGGGTAAAAAAACCTACATACGTTCATATATTTAATCTATAACCAAGTATATAAAGGAAGAAGGTGACTGTTTGATTGACTGACATATCAACACAGAGCCTAAACTATATGGACTTGAAATTTTGCCTTTTCAACGTAGAAATTCACTTCCTAAGGGGGGTAAAACAGGGGTGCAAAGTTAGTATATAACTTTGCTGATTTTTTAGTTATTTTATTAAAATGGAGGTTCTTCGTTAAAATTCATGTTATTCTTGTAAAATGTTTTTACCAAAATCATCCCTTAAGGAGTAAAAAGACGGTGCAAAGATAATATGACAGTTTACTGATACCAGGTTTTTTCTACAAGTTAACTCGGTGGAAATGCAGGCCGCTAGTGCTGTATTTATTAGATAATGCCTGAGTCTTCGTCCGCGAGATATAAAGTGCTCTTAAAAACCATAATAAAATTATATATAGCCTAAGTTACTCCTTATTATAACAGCTATCTGCCAGTGGAAGTATCATCAAAATCGGTCTAGCCGTTTTAAAGATTATATTTTTGAGTACATCAAACAGATAAAAATTTAAAGCAATTTTATTTTTTTATACCTCTTTACCGTGTATATATCCATTTGCATTTAGTAAGTAAACCGTTATAAACAGACAATCTAATTTTATTCATGTGTATTGGCTTTCTCTGTAGACATTTGTTTTGAATAGTGATAAAATAAACAAAATTGTTTTGAATATGAACATGTGTGACGTTTACATATACTAATAAATATTTATACATATAATCTGTCATTTGCTATAATTTTAAAATGAATTTGTAAAATTTTTTGAAGCGCAGTAGATTTTGAATAAATAAATTAATAAATAAAATAAAAACATTATGAAAAATTTTTAATCTCACCCATATTAACGAAATCTTTTTTTATTAAACAATCATGATCGAGTAACTACAAAAAGCATTAAAATAACAAACGCCATCCATAATGTTAACTGTTATTTAAAAAGCCTAACAACTCTCAATTAAGGATGACACAAAATACAGCATCTCTGCCCCTATACGCTCGCCATTCACGTTTCACATCATTGCTAAATTGCGTCCAACATAAATCGCGCCGTTATTTTAATCAACACCCGCTTATTTTATATATGTATACACTATAGCCAATTCAAGTAGACCCCCGCAAAACGTTCACTTGAACTAAAACATTGGAGATTTCGCCAGAGAAAGGGGTGAGGAGGATCAAATAATTCTGGATAAAGGGCCGCTCAATATTTTTAAGTTACGTGGGAGCGAATCCGCTCGTTTATTTTATTTAAAAATTTGTTAAGTAATAGTTTCATTTAAATGAACACTTCAAGCGTTTTACGGCACAGTGTTGTTAAAAATAATAATCAATTGTAAAGTGCTTATTACATACTTTATTGTTATTTAACATTTATGTAAGTGCTATTTTAATTTTTAATAGCCCTGTCGAATATAAAGTACCTATCTACCTATGAGTACTTAATTTTAGCAGCCGTAATACGTCCACTGCTGCACATAGGCCTCCCAAGAAACCCATTTATTTTCTTCTTCCTCCGAATTTGCCCATAATTTGCCGGGCAAGCGTGGCGGCAATCGTCGAGCGCAGCTTGCTGAGTGCTGCTACCCATCCCCGCCCTGTTGGATTTGAACTACCCGTTCAGGTACCTCAGTTACCTCTTATGACACCTGGTACATGAGAAGGTACCATTCTAATCAGCCGATATCATAGGTTCATTAAAAAAATATTTGTAAAATTTCAGAAAGCAATTTTATTAATTATATTTTCATTCAGTACCTACTAGGTACTCACCTAGGCACAGTAAATAGGGTTTCCATCCGTACTGTGTACTTTTCTGGGAAAAAAAAAAATTGTCTTTATTCTATCTGGACCTTATTTATAGAATCTTAATGAAAATAAACGGACGAACATTATTAACAATCATAGAATAAATGTAATTTATTCTATAATTCAATTTATTCATTAATTAAATTAAAATATTTGTAGCAACCATAATTGTGTTATTAAGAATATATTTTTGATTCCTCTGTTGTATGATGTTCCTAACACAAGTGCTTTAAGCGACTTATCACGGAATTAGGTCAATGTATGAGATATTAGGGGAATTAATAATATGTTATTTATTTTAACTCTAATTGAATTGCTACAAATGTAACCTTTGCGTTTTGTTAATAATAATTATTATGTTTAATATAGTTTAGAGTTGAATTTTGTCAAGAACGGATCCTAGACGCATCGACGTACAAAAAGGATGTAGGTATGTTAGATAACTTAGTGTATTCAGGCTTAAAAAGTTTTTGAGAAGTATAGAATAGTATGTAGTTACCAAGTTAATGGAGTTTGTTCAATAAAAAAAAATTGATCTAAGCACTGTTCTAAGGAAAGTGCTAATCTTAGGAACTACTGGATCGATTTATATTTTTTTGTGGGTTAGGTAATCTAATTATCCAGCAATGTTTTGTATAACATCCCGCTGCAACTAATAGGTGCGGAGCAACAATAGAAAATCCGTTTTTTGTTGAATACGTTGCGTAAACAGTTTAAGTTGCTCAAACCAAGTATGTTGGATTTATTCCTCGTTATTTTATTTTAAAAAAGACCATACAACATATTCTATGTTTTAAGATTGACTCCTCTCCTATAATTATGGTATGAAATATTTACCGAAATTAGTTTTAGCCTAAAAGTTTGAAAAGGTGTTTTATCAACATTATATTAATCGTTATCCAAATAAAGTCGTTACAAGTATTACGTTTTCAATAATATATTCCTTTACATATCATAGTTTCAATCAAAACTTTTAAAGATTTCTTAATTTAAAAAAATTACTCGGCAGCAAAATGGCGCATGACGTTCAAGAAGGACAAAGGGAAGCGAAGTTGCTCGACGGGAAAGCAAACATACCGACATTTACTCAGACGAAGTCGCCGGCAATAGCTAGTTAATTATTATTATTCAGATTTAGTAAATTTCACAGAACAACCAGAGGACGTATAAATGAAATACGAATCTTGACTCTCGCTTTAAAATCTCATCAAAAATCTTATAATATTAAAGAATAAGAAAGATTTTTGATAATCCGGTCAAAATCTGTTAAGCTGTTGAAAAATAGATACAGCTAAAGATAAGGATGATGATATAAGCAAATGTCGTTACAGCCATAAGGTGTGTGAGAGAACCCCACCTCAATTCAACTATTCTGGCACAATACATCAAATTACAACCACTAACCATCTTATTTCTTGACTAATTTTAATTTTATAATTTCATCTTTCTTTCTCTTCTTGAATAAAGAATAAATTGACATCGACAGTATTCTATATCCATAGAGATAAAATTCAACAGTATAGATACTGGACAAAACTCGATTACTCTTCAAAATAATATGCCGATAACAATAGAAGGGATATGGGTCCCATTTAAAACTCGACAAGATGGCGTCGATCGTAGGGTGCTACCCTGCCGGATACGAAACGCATCGGAAGCGTATATGATTTATTAGCCATGAGCTACTATTTATTTTAGTCACATTCTTTTATTGAAATTCAAACGCAATAGACATTCTATTGATTGTTTTTTTTAACGCGTGTAAAATACAACTGAAATTATTACTGTAATTGGAAAACAGCAATTGAAATTATCTGGTTAAATAATCATTATAAATTACTGAAGTGTTGACCGTGAGAAATAAAAGATAAAATGCGGGTATTTGTTCTAGAATAATGCTATAAACTATTTTATGACCATATACTTAATAAAAACATGACGAAACTAGGTAGGGTAAATTACTGAATGACATGATGATGTTATCAACATTTTATTTAATTATTCTTGGTAAAGCATACTAAGCCCTTCGGGGTAGTTTACTAAAATCATTTGCTCTAAATTGTACAAATGTTATGGCTTTTTTATCGTTACAAGTTATGTTCAATGACAATTGTTTTTACACATGCATTATACAAAATGAGGGAATATTTATGACTAGAAAAATATTTGCTTGTCAGTAGTGTTCCGAAGAAATTGACTATCATTGTAGTCTTCCGAAACTTAATATTAATTCTAACACATTTTTTAAGTGCAGTAAGTGTTTCAATAAAGTAAAATCAATAAGTGTCATGTTGCAGGTGTCAATCTACAATGACATCTGCATTTTTTTTTGTTTGAAATGGCACCTAAGAGGAACCACGCAGCACAATTAAAACTTATATAGGTAATTTAAGTGCAAATCCTGATTCTAGTAAAGAATTAAACATTTTATATATCAATATACTTATTTTTTATGGAATTTAAAAGTAAATCGTCTTCGAAAACACAAAGCCTGTGGTCAAATCACTGGCGACGACTTAAAACAAAAGATGATTTCGCATAAGTCAGCATTATTTAATATTTTGATATTGTTTGAAAACTTACTGTAATGTTACTCTTTAATTTGCAAATTAAAAGAAACCGGCCAAGTTCGTGTCAGCCATGTGTAACGCTGGGTTCCGTTCTCAACAATGCAGACTAGGAATACGGATTTTAGTACCTAATAAAAACAAATTCACATAACATCTCGTACATTAACCCCATGCTCAAAGCACTTGTGTCAAGGACATCGTACAACAAAGATAATAGCAACATAATTCCTAAATATATACGTGAAATACCCAGACACATGTTACAGAGACATAGGTTGTATTTATTTTTACAAAAATAACATCGTTTTATAAACTAACCCGAAAGACATTGAGCTGTTTTAACTATACGTAGGTGAATGTTTATCATAAATAAAATTGCAAGTATAAATTGAGTATTTGTTTTTAAATTAAACCAGGTCGACAAACAAGCACACAGTCCGCGTGATAGCAAGCATCTCTGAAACCTATAGAAAGTCATGATATCACGATGATATTACTAGCGGGTTGCTATCCTTGTGACTAAAGATATTAAGTCAGATTACCCAGAAATTTCACTGCTCCCCTTACCTTTCGAACCGGAAAACAACAATACAAAAACTGCAGTTTGGCGGTAGATATAGTTGGGAGTGAGGTACCAATGCAGATGTCCTTTAAATGAGGTCGAACTATATTAAAGTACCTTCATCGCAATGTGTAAGTATAAATAGTAAAATAATTGGTAATTACAGATAGTCTGTATCTGTGTACAATATACTTAGTTGTGGATGGAAAGGCGTGCGGTTATGGCGGGATTTTAATTACTACAGATCCCTAAAAATGAAATCCAAAGCAAAGAAAGAAATGAAGAAACTAAGGCAACGCGTCCCAACGTCAGATAATGCCGTGGCCACTGAAGAGTGAACGTAATGGTCCGTCCCGATACTTCCGAGCCATTTCACACTTTGTTGATACCCTACATCAGGAGGGGAAGTGCGCTTTGAGATCGTTTAGGTATTTACATAAGAGTAAATATAGAGAAGTAAATTATATCAATTGCATATTAAAATAATAATTGTCTGTCTTTATTGCTAAAAAGCTGTAGCGTCCCCGTAGCGAGAGCTGCGCTCTGCGATAGCCAACATGCTTGCCCAGCGCGGCAATTATGGGCATAATTCCCCCTTTCTTGGGGAGGCCTATGTCTAGCCGTGGATTTCCAATTTCTGGAATTATGATCATGATGACGTAACATAAGTTGCATTATACCTTATTAAAAAAATCGTATCTACTGTTGTACAATGTAAACAACAAACTCAAAAAATACTGAGTCTTTTTAAAAATAATTGCAGTTAAATAAGCTACATTATCAACAAACCAAATAATTTAAATGTTAAGGTAGCTCTTAAAAAGTATTTCCTAACGCAACACTTCAATTAATTTAATACAATAGATGTCTCTGTCATTTCCCCTCTTTCTTAAGAGGAAATAAGCAAACCTCTAAATCAAATCAAAAGTACATTTCTAAAATAGATGATGTTTTTATTTTAAATACACAGTTAGATATCTTCATTGCATTTTATCTACACAGATAAAAGCATATACATACATATGACTTGACGGGCTCGTAGGCGCAGATTATAGTGACACTATCTTGTGCGCCAGAGGTCGGGGGTTCGAGGCATCCAGGACAAATATGTATATGTTGATATTTGTATTTGTTCTGTATCTGGGTGTTAAATATATGTGGGCAGGGTATAATAGGACCTGGACCTCCCTTGTACCAGGTGTCAAAAGTAGGGGTTAAAGAACCAGAACCGATAGGCGGCGGTGTATCCATCCGGAACAGTGTAGCTCAAATCCACAAGGTGGGAATGGGCAGCAGTCTCCTCGCAGCGAAATTGCGTTCTGCGATTGCCAACGTGCATGAATAGCGCGGCAATTATGTGCGAATTTCTCCCTTTCTTAGATTTTACCGATATATAGTTATTTTTGAAAGAACTAAAAGATGCATTTATTAACAGAAATACATTCTGGATCTATATGTGCCCGTGGGCTTGGCAGTAGACGGTTCCAACTGTCCTCGGTAGGCGTTCATAGAAATAAAAGAAAAAAGAACGATTCTACCGCACGCTAATAAACAATTTTAGATTCCAAATACCACGCAACAAAAATGATACATAGTCTGCGCCATATTTCAGTGGAATCAAACGCGCGTGATATTTTACGTATGCCACGTACATGTCGATATCAAGAGGTCATTACAAACATGAATGTGTTATTCGAAATTGAACTTAGTAGCTATGGAACAAAATTCGAAGTTTGTTTGTTTTGTGCTCATGCAGTATGAAGTAGTCGGACAAAGAGCGCAGCGAAGCGAATTCCAGGTTATTTATCGGCTGCGATATCGGACCCAGTAAAAATGTCAACGTTCTCCTGATGTTCGCTGCCTATCGCATCGCTATCGGTACTGTAGACCAGGCACAGAGTACTATATAACAGTAGGACCAATGCATTACCTAAATATTATTTAATTAAAGATTAAATAAAATTAACTAATATAATATTACCCTAACTATTAAGTTATTTGAAAAATAAATGTATTATAGCCACGGGGTACCGGCAGAGTAGAATAGTACCTCCCTCAGTACCAAGTGTCGTAACAAGCTACAAAGGTACAAGAACTGACAGATGGCGTTATATTCATGCGGGACAGTGCAGCTCATATGCACAGGGCGGGGATGGGCAGTTTCGTCTCCTTTCGCGATTGCCAACACGCTTGCACAGCGCGGCAATTGTGGACAAAATTCCCCATCATCAGGCCTATGTCCAGCAGTGAACTTCCAATAGCTGATATGATGATATATTTATTAAAGTCTACTTGTTGCTTACAATTTTACTTCCGGTAAAATTATGTTATGAAAATAATCGTCACACAGACAAACAGACGTTTATTAATAGAAAATGTGTTGATCTCGTTACTTACTATTTTGTTGGTTGACGATTATATTCTTATCACTGCATCATATTATCGAAGATAGAATAAATTGATTCCTACTACTATTGTTTTGAAAGAAAATTCCTATTATACTTTAATTTCTTGTCGTTCATACCTAATCAATTTAAAAAATAAATGAGTTAATACAGCATATGAGAAACAGAAGCTATACCTCGCAGTGCGTAGCAAATAAAGTATAATATAGCTCTAAACAATGTTGGTACTAAACAATTAAATAATCATCATGATATTAACTGTGGTGTGAGTGTAATTATTTTGTAAAAAAAAGCTACTAATTAACTTTTTTAACCTAACATCAAATAAATATATCTGTACTAATATTATAAAGCTAATATATTAAATAAAAAAAAAGTTCGCGACAGTATATGTCTATCTCTCAAGATTTACTTACATAATAACATTATTTGTCGAAGAAGGCTTGCTACCATTATAATGTGCAAGCAGGCCGCGCGGCGGCGGGTTGGGGGGAGGTGGGCCTCGCCCCACCGCCGTGCTTGCCACTACCACTCGCGAGTGTATCTTTGCGAGGTACCATGCCGCGCGGCTCAGACGCGTGTCCGGCTCCCTACGGAACGGTTGAATACAGCGTGCTTTATTTTTAACAAAAATTCATCCATTATTTTAAAAAAATATTTTTTTACATATTATTAAAAAAAAATATATTATACGATTATACAATAACATAAACCACGTGAGCAATCAAAAAATAATCTCGATAGAGTTTCCGACAACCACGCAAACGAAGTCGCGGGCACAGATAGTTATACCTCTTATAGATGCCTATAAGAACAGGCTAGACCTAGTTTAGGTACTTAAGTATCAAAATGTATTTTAGTTTAAGTTTCCTTTTGTTGTTGAATAAAGTTATTATTATACATATAAATAGGCGTTTACATCACAAAAGAGAACAGAAACAATTTTAGTATACTGTAATCTAATATAATCTGTAATTATGATTTCTTAGACTGTGGCATGTGTTTTCATCTCACGAGGAGAATATACCTCAGTGGATCATTACCAGGTACATCTGTTTCCAGAACTTTACACAAAATACGGTATATCTATTATCATTCGGTGCCGTGGAGTACCGTCGGGGTAATGTTCCCTTTATACCGAGTGTCGTAAGAGGCGACTGAGGTACCCTGTCGCAAAGTTCCGGAAGACCGGAGAGATTGTCAACACGCCTGCCAAGCGCGGCAATTGTTGTATTTGACGGGCCCGTTGGCGCAGATGGCAGTGATCCTGCCTTGTGCGCCAAAAGTCATGGGTTCGTTCCCCACCCAAAAATAATATTTATATGATGAATAATTGTATAAGTTCTGTGCCTGAGTGATACTTATAATGTGTTTAATTATCATATTGGTAATTCCTCTGTCTTCTAAAATTCGTTACTCAAGTACTTAAAGTAACTTATCTCGGAGGTAAACGTATGAGATGATGATGAAAAAAAATGTTGGCAAATATTCTTCTTTATTGGGACTGTGTCCAGCTGTGTGATAATTTATAGTATCCCATTTTATTAATGAATAATATCAACCGTCCATGCATATACTCACGCTAGTTTCCCTGGAATGCAGAAAGAAAGCACAATTTATTTAATAAGTTTCTAGCGTGCTTTATGTGCGTGATAAAGGACCCAGAAACGAATAACAAAGCCTCGTTTGTTTCACCAGAATGAATCAATTGCAAAGTGAACAAAGGCATTTTGTGGAATAAGTTCAAGCTATTCTAATTTAAATTTTAAAATTTAACAGATTTTGATGCGGCTTTATTAAATCGATAGTGATTGAAGAGAAAGGTTTATGTGTATAATAAATACATAATAAAGTTAAGAAACACTAATATTTTTTGAAGTTATTCTTAACTTTGTTTTTTTTAATTACATTGAAAACGCTAGCTGTACACGACAAGATAAGTTGAAGTAATGTATTTCAGCATTGTAGGTACACCATTAAAAGTTCTACAAAAAAATCCGCGGTGGTATATGTCCATCTCTTAGGGATAAGCCACAATAACCAACCTAGTCGCTAGTTCTTTATAAATTAGGACCACTTGTAAATATATACATGTTTATTATAGAAAAAGGTTCACATTTAATAAACGCAACCATATTAATCCATTTAAAGTATTACGCAGTTTTTCTATTGGCCTGGTAAAAGATAAATGTTTTCCGGCAGTAGCTCCCATAGTTTAAATAACAATATAATTTAAAAATGGCCCCTCGAATCAATTAACGCCTCGAAAACTGCAGGTTTGAATTAAAATTCATGAACTAATTATTTAGAGGGCGTTTGCGAACAAAATAAACTAATTACAAGTTCCGCGGTACGACCAATTGCATGAGATTTATCAGTGTTGCCTGATCAAATAATTAAAAATGCTACGGGTTTAAATCGCGAGGTTCATTTCTGAACCGAATGGGACTTGATAGGTGGCGTATTGTTGGATGAAATTTATTGAAGCGTTGCTTTATAATTATGGATTGGTTCTTCGATGGTTGGGTTTCTAAATATTTAGCTGTGTTATATATGTATTGGAGTATACAATTTACTAATGTCGCTATAGATTTCTATACTTCTTGCATCAGTAAGGTGAAGAAAAAGAAATAACCAGTTTTTTATCCAACTCAATTCACTAATTTTTAAGACATTGAATTAATTTTCGGTACTTAAATGTGCTACCAAAAACTAGTTTTACAAATAGTTTCAAATCAGAAATATTTTAAAAATAATAAAGTGTATTTTCTACTATTTATCAGTAATATAAAATTAAGTCTCGAGATGCCTACAATCTGAGGTTTAGACAGAAAACAAAAAATAGCCGTATCCTACCTTTTCAAATTCTATTAATGTTTGTTTTTTTAAATTTGGGTTGATTTAAGAGAATAGGCTTTACATTTGCAATCTTTGTAATGTTAACAATATTAATAATAATTAATTCTGATGCCAGATACCAAAATACCAACATCATTAACTCGTGCATAGCTAGTACACTGACACTGATCTTTAATTCTAATCAAGTTATATTTTAAGCAGTACTGAAGTATTTATTTATCCCTTTTTTATTTTTAGTCCATATTTTTTAGAAAGATAGTTATGTAATCATGGCCATATATATAATTTTCACACCCATGACAAAGTCGGTCGCATCAGTGCAATACCCCGTACGTACTTACAAAGCAGGCTGCAATGAAATATCAAAAACACCGATTAATCAAAACACAGTAGCTGGCATAATCTATACAGCAAACACATAATTCAGGACAACATTTCACGTTTATGCACCACGGCTAATTGACGTCAGTGCGGGCCTGATGCGTTCCGCAGCACAGAAATATTTACGACTGTTGCATTCTATATTTTTCCTAAAGGCATTAATGCGTGATGCGCGAACTGAAATATGGACGAGAAACGGGATGGAACTGCGAGGCCGCGTTTGCTGCTGCCAGTTACTTGCACGGACATTACGATTAGGCGTCATTTATTAAAAAGGAAACGTTTGGTTGGATTTGGAAATTTCTTCCTATTTAGCATATTAGGAAGACTAACAGCATTATGAAACAGACATAACAATAAGACTAGAATCTTTTTTAACTTGCCATAATTGAACCTTCATTGATTCGTCATTTCAACCTAAATCTTGGTAGTTGTGACATTGAAGGTATCATACTTATAATCTAGAATATGAGAAAGTAATTTAGACTGTCCCGGTAACATTTTTTTATTAGACAAGGTCGACAAACACGCATATAGTCCATATGATAATTAGCGACACCGCAGCGTATAGACGCTCGTATTATCAAAAGGATATCACTAGCGCGTTGCCAACTATTGCCTTGTAGTTTCACTGCTGTGTGATATTGCAGTGTGTGATAGATATGTTTACAGCAATGTGAACACTGCTATTTGGCGGTAGAAATAAGTTAATGTGAGGTACCGGTTCAGAAGACCGCTGTAGGTAGGAACTGAAGGCGAAGCCAAAGCCACGCTCGACCCAGAGCCGACTAATAGATACCGAGAGAGCTATCTGCGTCCTACAGGACGTACTCGGGGCCATCAGGTCCGGCGAGAACGCCGTATCAATAATCCTCGGTGGAGTAGCACAATTGTTGCAATCCAATAGCGCAAAATAAGCCGCTGAGGATAGTACATTGGAACGCCGTACGCCGCCGCATTTACAATGGGCTCAGATCAAAGCTAGGACTGCTGCGGATCTTGTTTCGAGAACAAGACATAGATGTGTATCTTATATCTGTGACCCTACTTAACGCCAAAGACACAATCAAGATGCCCAACTACTACCTGTATCGGAAAGACGAGATGTCGGATCGCAACCTCGGTGAATAAAGAACGCGCAGCTAAAAAATTACAGAACACCCTCGACTTACTGCCCGAGTGGCTAAGCAGGTGAACACTGCAGGTAAACGTAACCAAGGCTCAGGCAGCAGTCATTGGCCGTTACCATCAACTCCCGAAACCACTGAAGCTAATGGGTCAAGAAGTCACAGTTAAATACCTGGGGATCATAATAGACAGCTACCTTTGCATGAAGCATCACACCGAAGAAGTGATCAAAAAGACCAGGTCGGTCGCGTATCAACTCTGCCCGGTATTTGCCTCCAAACTCCCGCTCAGAACAAAGTTGGGAGTTTATAAGACATATGTTCGACCTCACCTAACATATGCAGCCCCGGCGTGGTATGCACTAACCAGCCGGGCCCGCGTTCTACGCACAATTGTCGAGGGACCGCGTATGGTTCGAAACACGACGATACACCGGGACCTGAAAAAGGAATATCTAGAAGAGTGCATCCGCAGACTGTCGAGCGCAATTTCGCGCGCGCAGACGGCGCCTCCCTGGCGAATCCGCACCTGAGCAGCATAACACCGCTCCACGCCAGACCACCGGACACCAAGGCCTACAGGCGGGAATTCGCAGCCGGTGAGGTCGAGCAAGATCCGGGCACAAGACCGAGACCGCAACCCCCTAAAATCTTGTAAATACAGAATGCTTAACCGAATCTAGCCAGCCTAATCTTGGAGTTCTGAGAGTCAAGTTCGTTTCCGGTGTTTAGGTAAATGTATATTTGGGAGAAGTTCACAATGTTAACTTTTTTCAATATCTTGCCAACTCCTTAAATTTCTAAGTAACCTATGCCTGATCATGTATCGGGCGGCAATATTTTTTTTTATTTTGGGTGAAGTTTAAACAAACAAATCACGATCGTCGCGTCTTATCGCACGCATTCACTTCACCCCCGATACTAACACGGCGCCACAGTTCACTTAATAAGTTTCCTTACCAGTCTAGTGGATAGCAGTGTAAAGGGAGCACGAAGGCGATATCTCGAGAGTTATGGATTGCCCGGCGTGCAGTTAAAGTACTGCTTTTTGATCACTCCGCTCCCAGCCTTGAGGGCTTTGAACCCACTTTATTAATCACACGCCAGGCCTTTGTCCTCAACACGTAAATGGGACATATCTAATGTTTATACGCGTGTCTCAGTCACTTAAATGTAAACAGATGTGGTAAGTATCTTGGTGAATCTAACACACTATAGCATGAAGGCTAAATTCTCTTTCTTGGGGAAACTATGCCTTGCAATGAATGTTCTGCGGCTGCTATGACGATCTTTAGTCTTCAATCCTTTTAAGTCAAGAGGAAGTCTATTAATATATCAATACAATTGATAAGGAATCAGAAACCGATATATTAAGTCTCGTTGACCTAGAAATATGCTTGCCATGATACAATACACGAACATTTCAAAATATAGTTCATAGGGTACCGACAGGTGGAATAGTATCTCCTAAAAGTTACTGTGAGAGACGACTATTTTTGCGTAACGGAAGGCGGTATATCTATCGAAACAATGTAATGAACAATAGGACTCCTATCGCGAAGGCAATCTCTGCGATCGCTACCTAAATATGAAGCGCAATAAAAAACTTATTATCTTTTATTAAGTTTAAGAGAAGAAGTATAGTTAGTTTTCATCCATATTTATTTTGGTTTTTTTAAATATAACGTTGAGGTACGGGATAAAATAAAAATCTTAAAAAGAGAAACTTGTATATAAAGTAAATATTGGCAAACCATAATACACATTTATCCTTGAATATTTCGGGAATTCTATTAAAATTTATGAAGTTTTTAAGCAAAAATATCGAGATGTCCAAAAGCTAAAGACCATCGGGTCCGCTATATAAAGGGAAATAAAAAAAACTAGTAATGCCCTTAAAAGTATTATAGAAACGCACCATCGATCTTGGAGACATACTTAAATTTCTGCTCGTGTACTAGCAAATTACGTACGTTGGGGTGACCATAGACAATATTGGTGTAAAACGAAAAAAAAATAAGATACTTCAGTAGTATAAGACCATAGATTATCTTTTATTAACAACAAACGACCTGTCATCTGGGTGCATAGAAAATTCTATCTCGTTGATTCCGTAAGAGCTTTATTTCCGTTCTACCCACCTACCTACAAAGATCAGGTAACACTATTTTTCATATAAACTTCTAAATCCCAGTAATCTCGTGCAAACCAGTTGCTAACAATTACAAAAAAACAAAAATAAGGAATCATTCAATTTATTGCAGCTTTTTAATAGAGTTATATGCGTATGTATATAATATTTCGACTATTCATTTTTATTTATACTGATTATCAGCTCGCTTTGAAAAGTTTGTAGAATTGTAACAAACATTAAATCATTTTAATAAACTGTCACTGTTCTTTCATATTAATAATAACACGAGTGAAGAAATAAAGAGTGATCTACTCAAAGTTTCGCCTATTTGTTACCCATATATCATCGTCGTAGTAGCCTTAGAACGTTCGCTGTTGCACACAAGCATCCCCAAGAAAAGAGGAATTATGCCCATAAATTTTGTCATGCCGGGCATAGTGGCAACCGAGAGTAGTTTCGCGTTAGAAATGCTACTGCCCATCCCTCCCTATACTATTGCATTATTCTGTCGGTTCCGGTACCTCAGTCAATAACTTATAATAGACTAGCTATGCCCGCCACTTCTTCCGCGTTCTTGCATATTTTTTGCGTAACAACTCCTTACGCAGCCCACGCACCGAAAGTTCTAAAAACATATATTTTCACTCTGTTTTTGCTACATTTTTGATTGATGCTCCGCTCCTATTAGTTGTAGCGTGATGTTATATAACTTAAATTATTTATTATATCAGTTATATGCCAGTGAAAGTCCCGTTAAAATCAGTTCAGCCGTTCCTGAGATTAGGCGGAACAAACCGACAAAAATTGTAAAAAAGTATATTTTGGTATGTGTACTATATATACATTCATATGCATGTAGTATAAAGCGGTTATTTTAATATTACAAACGCTACCTAGTTTTATTTTTATTTATAGATTAAAACAAAACAAAATTATAATGCCACACACGAACACTTGTAAGATTTTACTGAAGTTGAGATTCGTCAACATCAGTAAAATATTATAAGTGCAGCAAGAAAAAGACTAATGTCATATATTTGCTTAAAAAAGAAGCAAAAGTGTATTGAAAAATACTTACATTAAACAAAGTCCAGCCATTTCAAAACGCATGGTGGTCCTATTTATAAATAAACATTAACAATGCCTCCTTGGAACTGCGAACCGTCCTTACACTTTCCGATCACGTCAAATTGCATAGCAGTTATAAGGTGTGAGGATCTTAAACGCCGGTAATTGGCCAATTGGCTTGTTCCTCTCGCCCTTATTTCTTTCTGGCCCGGCGGAATTTTAATTAAATTTTAATTTAATTTTAGAAATGGTTTCTCTGTAAATTTATGTGATATTTATATATTTTACAAAAAGTTCAGTTCGTACGAAATCAGTTCTTAGGTAAAATCATTCAACTGTACGTTTTGTATTGTTCTGACGGAATAAAGTTTGTATAAATATTTTTTATATTTTGAATTGATTAATGATAACGACCTTTAGCTATACTTTAATGACTAAAAAGAGAGTGGAACAGCGATATTATGTTTTTGATTCAAAAACATGAAATTGAATTGAACCAAAAAACATGAAATAAACGCTACATTATGTAGCACTAGTTATTTTAAGTATTTTTTAGGCCTACTAAGATACCAACATAAAGTAAACTAGGTAGAATATATATATATATACTGATTGTATTTATAATGCTATTTAATATCGCATGTCTCTAAACCTGCAACATCTAAATAATGGTCTAAAGCCAGCCAAGTTTCAGAAATTCAAGACCCTAAGTTCCCCAAGTCGCGTGCTGCGGTAAAACTTCGGCTCGTCCGCCTCAATAACTTACTGACAACTTCGCGAAATGCCCGAATCTAGATACAATTCCAGCTACAAGCACTGTTGAACACTGTGACACGTGATGTATGGACTCTATGTCAACTTATGAAGGAAACTCAACACGGTGTATTTAAATGGAAAACATAGAATGGACGCAGCGGTCGGCATAAACAACAGGGTGTTCCAAACTTATTTGCATTTACACGGGCCGAGTAATTGCGCTGCGCTTCAGGGAGAACTTTAATTAAACTTAAGTGTCTTAAACTGTAGTAGGTACTTATAGAACACTTGAGTACTTAATAAGAAAAGTTTTTGAATGAGACCAGCTGTAAGGAGTCTTAGCCGCATGTGTTAGGAATTCCTAGTGCAAGTTTTAGGTCATAACTTTGAGAGTATATAAGCATTCATACGAGGTACCTACATATTTATTCGTGTTTGGATTGAATGAATCAATGTTTGTATTTTCTCAGTCTAAATGACTAAGTAGTCAATGATTTGCATAAACATACATACATACATATATATCTTACCTCATAATGAGCAACAAGATAGATTAACAAGCTTCAATAAATTAAAACATCGATACCACTTATTATTCAAGTAGTATCTTCGAACTGTCTGTCCATAGATAACGAAGGTATTTTATTTCTATGCTAAATTAGCAAATGAACGAATGATTTTTATCACAATATAGTAACACAAAAAATATTTTTTTGAATGACCCTAATACTTATATAGGTATACTTACTTATATACATCATATTGCAGCTGAATTATAAAATAAATACATTATATCATCATCATCATCATCATACCAGCTATTGAAAGTCCACTACTGGACTTTGTCTCTCCAAGAAAGGAGGTTTCGGATGCAGTGAATACTCTTATGATACCTGGTGTAGTGGGAGGTACTATTCTACTCGCCATTACGTCACGGCAATACATTATTTAGTACATAAAAAAATCTAAATATAACCAAAAACTTCTTTACACTGATAAACGTAACATAGCTACTTATGTGTGTTCAATTGTTTACAAAAAGTCAAGCAAGATTTACACTTTGGCAGACAACGGCGTATTTCACTTACATCGAAACTAATATTTAAATAAACGAGCTTTTGAAGCCATCAAGAAGTCGTTTTCACTCGATCATTTTTAGTTATGTACCTCAACATTTCGCTATATGCCTCCAGCCAGTACATAAACAAGGTGTTGCTAGATAAATAAAATGCGTTAATTCTAGTTTATGCGCTGGTACCTAGTCGCAGCGCGCTGAATCAGCCGACTGATGTATGCGACCGCGTATTTATGGGGGACGCGGACACAAATTGAAAATTACGATCTGACACTTTGCACGTAACGAGCACTGTAAATTACACTTTGTTTGTCCGACGCGTTAGCTTTCGAGCTTCTATGTTCTGTAAGGGTTAGTTAAGCTTTTTGCAGGTATTATATTTGTAGTGTGGCGTGTTGTAGTCAAAAATTGTTGTGGAAAACGAGAAAATATTAGAAGCATTCTATTTATCGGTTAGAAATGACGTAAAATGTGCAATGAAAATAATGACATGTCAGTATATCTTGCCCGCCTGCCGGCCTTAAGGTACTGGTAGAGTAGAATAGTACCTATCACTGCACCAGGTGTCGTAAGAAGCGACTTATGTACCTGAACCTGACTATCTATCCGAAACAGTGCAGCTTAAATGCACAGGGCAGGAATCCCCATCAGCATCCCCATCGTGAAAGCTGCGCTCTGCGATTGCCAACACGCTTGCCCAGCGCGGCCATTATGGGCAAATACCTCCTTTCTTGGGGAGCCATATGTCTAGTAGTGGACTTTCAATGGCTGGTATGATGATGATATCTTGACTACACAGCAGAACAGAATACTGGACCAGGTGTCGTAAGAGGCGACGGAGGTACAAGAACCTACAGATGGATATACCGTATATCCATCCAAAGCGGTGCAGCTCAAATTTTCGTCGCGAGGTTACGCTTCGCTTTTGCTTCGGTTAACCAGTGCAATTGCCCCCTTTCTTGGAGAGTCCTCCAATGGATGTTTTACGGCTCCTATGATGATGATATTTGATAGTATTTTAGTAAGTAGTGTACAATTCCTTTAGATTTCTAAATTTGCAAGGTATTGTAATAAGGTACCTAAAAACAAATAGAAGTATATATAATAAAATAAATATTTATATAAAAACAACATAATCGATTTAAGGCAAAATATGAACAAAACATATCTTAGAAAGCTGTTATTGTTTTTATGTTTTTAAGAATGATAAGAAAAGAAAAACTTGTCTAAGAAATAATCCAAACAAACTAAGCAATTGAACAATTAATAAATATTCATAGAGAATAATTGGATTGAAATGATCATATCTAGCCATTTCATTCATGTTTACAACATTTAATGACGATGATGCCACAGTGCGTGCACGTATTGCGTCCGTTTTTATCATTTCAAACCAACCGTTTTACTCGCTAACTCAAATTCCAACTATCGTTTTGTGTAATATTTAAAAGGATATTATATCTGTAATTAAAAAATATATAATAATTGGCTTCAAAGGGTTATTTACTATACCACTTTGCAATAATGTAATAATTCGTTGCGTTATATCGCATCCCACAGAAACATCTTTTAGATCAGGCATAAACTTTACCTTTTATATAAAACCTTTTATATTTATATATATATAAAACCAAGTCAACAAACAAGCACTAAGTCTACGTGATAGTAAGCGTCACTGCAGCCTATAGACGTTCGTGATATTACATGGATATCACTATCGCTTTGCCAATCGTGTGGCTTGAAGATATGATGTCACATTAGCCAGTAATTTTACTGCCTAGCGGTAGAAATAGGTGAGAGTGAGGTACGCAAACCTATACTTTTACAATATCAGTGGTTAGGCGGTAGCGTAATATACAGACACACTTTCGAATTGACAATGTTAGTGTGTACGTCAACACACGATTGTATAAGGATCACGATAGGACATGTCACTACATAACAAAGATCGTGCCGATGTCTGCAAAGGTGCAAATTGGAAATTACTACCGAGAACTCCATAAATAACATACCATAATGAATTATTTACACGGCAACATAAATATTTACAATTTACAGTATTAGGAATAAATACGCATTCTGCAATTAACGTGTAAGGCTACATAATTTGCACTTAAGAATGACCAATGACAAAACGCGGCGTCAATTCAAAATTTACATTACCCAGTTGATACAAGGTTTGTTTTCGTTTAATTCCGGTGTTATTTGAGATAAAAGCTCGAAATGAATCTAGGAATATTCTCACGTTTCCGTATACAGTTCAAGGTTGATGCGATAACGTTGCGTGTACGCATAAAGCGGTCATTCTAAACTTAATTTGACCACATCGGTCATGACTGTACGTGACTGACATATAATATTAACCTCTGGGGCTTGTTTTAGGTGAATTTTGGAGTGGAACACGATATATTCCACTAGATTATGTAAGTACTGGCAGAGTAGAACAACACAAGGCTACAGCGAAACAAATACAAATCTGTAAACATTTTATGGCAGTTTACATATACATGGACTCGCATTTAGATTTTAATATTGATTACGAAATTTTGAATGGTTTGTATAAATGTATATGATACTTGTGTTACCGGCCCATTGTATAAGGATATTGAGGTACTGCAACAGACAGATGATAATATATCTATTTTATATACAAGGGACTGACTTAATTATGTAATCATATAAATGAGTGAAAATAGTACGATGAGAGTATAGTAATAGATAAAGATTTTACAACTGGCATGGTGAGATTATATCAAAAAATAGTTTTTTTTTGATAATATAAAATAACATTATACTTAAAGCCTATAAGAATTCCTTTACTGTACCTACTACTAGGTTGTCTTTTTTTACTGATAGTACAAAATCCTTGATCTTAAATCCAAACCGTTTCTACTATATTAGTAGTTCATAAACGTATGTGTTATCGCGGACTGAATCAAACCACAGGCCAAATGTAATCAAAATCGGAGATATTGTTGGATAACCTACTCAACAAAAACGTTGCATTTTGAAATACAGAGTCATTATTAGTTTTAGCTGATGTTAGTCATAGTCTAGCCGGCTAAATGGCATGCTAAATTAGTTTGCGTTCGCCCTCGTGTGATCGCAAGGAAGGGCGGCGGAATATACGCGAAACACGTGCCCGCTCTGAGCTCATATAAATTCCACAAGTTTCATTTGCTGTGTATATGTGTGGTGTAAGGCATAGAATTTAAAGGGGCTTTTGTATAATATGGAAAACGATCGGTTTCCTTGCTAATTGAACACCTGCTTTTTGAACAATCATCAACTATCGAATAACAGTTATCAATGGAAGTCGATTAACACAATTATATAGATTTATTTAAGGATATACTTAATATTAAGGTTTTTAAAGTGTGGTGGGGAAACAAAATTCTGTGCACAAAGTGTAAATATCTAAAAAACAAACTGTTGTAGAAATTTTGGAATTGTTGTATTTTTAAAATTAAGATATCTGTCTCTTTGTATTATAGGTTATCAATAGGTGTCGCTACACCAGACCAACAAGAATCAATTAAATAATCAAAAATCTTACGCTAAATATTTGCTACTTTTTTTTCAAAATCTTCACATCAAGAATATGCCTAAAGATGCCGCGCTAGGATTGCTATTGTCCATCCCCGTCCCGTTATATTTGAGCTACACTGCTTCAGGTAAACATTTTTAAGTATTATATTTTTAATTCTTCTGTTGTCTGATGTCCATAACATAGGTGTTTTAAGCAACTTACCTCGGAGTCAGGTCGATGTATGTGATATATTATCGCCAACTGCCGGTTTCGGTACCTTAGGCGCCTCTTGCGACACTTGGTGCATGGAGACGCATTATTTTATTCTGGCGGTACCACACAGTTATTTTTTTATTATTCACACCTATATATATATATATATATATATATATATATATATATTTCGCGTCTAAACCTTCGTTTTCACCCCGCTACCGCCTTTGCCTTGACCGTGTCGTTGACAAGAATATACTCACGAGTATAATACGACAGTATGAACATTTAAGGTGGTCGGATCAAAGCGGGCCACTGTCGTTAATTACTGGACGTCTTCACCTCGGATAAAGGGACCTTGGTGACGTGAGGAAGTGCGACTTTAAGTCAATGTTCAAAGAGCTGTTTGGGTTTTTGTTTTATTTAATGTCCGTTTTATGTTTAGATTAAATAGCCTGGTGACAATTAAATTGGATACGAGAAAACAATTACAGGGCTCACAGCAGAATCGCAATGGCCATTGATTAATGACTCTACATATGAATCATTCAGTAAAGAGCATACAATAAGTAATAATAATTGTTAATTCCATTTACAGAGCTAGAACTTTCGCTTTTCACTAAAAAAAACCATTTCTTCGGGAGACGTCTAGTGGGTTCAGAATGTAAATTGAATTCTGCAAGTTTTTACAGACATAATGATTAATTAATTAGTTATTATTTAGATGTATTTTTAGTTTTCACTTATATATTCTATTACTTCCCACTTAAAATTTTAAGTATATCTTAACAGGTTTCGACGCAAATAAAGACGCGGGCAGAGTTGAAATAAATTCCAGTTCGACCTCATATATTTTTCATAGCTATAAAAAGCATGACTTTTAATATACAACAAATGGTGGGCCTCTTTGAAATTAGCAACTTATGTTTGGGTTATAAAAATAACCCAAACATGAAAAACCCAAACGTGGAAAAATAGCAGTAAGTATAATTTTATCTATTTTTTAATTATATGTAGATCGATTAACTATCTATTGTTCCTTTATAGTAAGTATTCAAAGTTACCTCAAATTTTATACAAATAAATGTTTTTACTTGTCTGTCTGTTTTTTACTGATTTAATGTAAAGATATAGAAATGAATCCTCTACAACATAAAACTCGTTCATCGTCCATTAATTACTTGGCTGAGTTTACAAAAAAAAAATAAACTCACACAATCAGCCTAAGTGCGTACCATAGATAATATCCTTCCCAGACTACTGGATGAATGTACCATTTTCGACACCACTGCTCGAGTGTTGCTCGGGTTTATTTCTAGCACCAAAACCTAGTGTGGGCACTTAGAAACATAATATGTACATCTACTTGTAAGATCCCGGATCCATTGTGGCTGCGCGTGGGCAAGCACCGAGTAGTACTCCGTAACTTCTGCTAACAAACCCTTTTGTGTTGGCTGAGTTAGTGCCCTTAAAGCATTCTCTCACCATATTTATAACTAGACGAGTTATATCTGTAAGTAATGGGGGCTATGTAAAAGCATTATACCATAGTAAATCCAGTTGTCGCGTTTACTATTTAAATGTATTTTAATATATCCGCACTTTCTTGGCGTCATGTGGAGAGTTTGCGTGAGGGGGCCATGAATAACTCATAAGCCATTCGGTGCCTACAACGTTGTGATACATAAAAATAGTCTTTACTTACCTTCTGTATATACAAGATACAAGCATGGGATAACTTTTATCCCTTGATCCCTTGGATCTATCGCGTACCACATAAACGCGGTGGGAATATATTAGCCTGTGAAATGTGGCACTGTGTTTTTTTATCTTTTGATCTCCATCTTTGGTATTTTTTTAGTTTTTTTATATGGAAGTATCACTAGAAATCTATTGTTGAGACCTAAATCCAGAAATAGATGTCCCACGAACATTACTGTGAAGACTATAATTTATAAAAATATATGTTAATTCACGTCTATTTCCCACCAGAACAAGTATACTTTATGTACACAAATCTCTTCAAACACAAGTGCCGCTTGTCCGAAGACCGCTAAGGATCTTTTCTAAGAATGTCTTCAAGTTGTTATGTCCATTGAGACCAACTATACCAACTGCTCCATTAACCTTATCTGTATATAACACTATCATTAATCTACTCAACATGTCTAAACTACATTATCACGACTCTTTTAACTCTGATGTCATATTATGTTTCATTAATCAAAATAACACCAACTTAAAATTTAAAACTATAAGAATAAATGCATGGTATAGTGCTCTGTATCAATTCTGATTCCTAAAAGCTACTTCATCATCATCATCACATCAGCCATAGAAATTCCACTGTAGGTCATAGGCCTCCTCAAGATAGAGGAAATATTGTCCATTATTGCCGCGCTGGGCGAGCGTGTTAGCATCCCTGAGCACACTTCGCGATGAGGATGCTACTGCCTAGCCCCACACTGTAGTCGGTTCCGATACTTCCGTCGCCTCTTACGACACCTGGACAGACAGAGAGAGGCACTCTTCTACTTCACCGGTACCTCACGACCCAAAAAGGCTAAAAAATACAGCTCAAAAGCTATTTTCTTTATCTTAATCAAATGTTAATAGTAACACATCCTGCCGTGGTCACACATAATGTAATAAATGTATGCAGTAAATAAATAGGCCGTACCCATGAAGCTTTTTATGTAAATCACTAGTGTTAAATACACTCAGAAGCTACACCTGCCGTTTAAAATAAATAATTTTACAGTTATTTATCTATGCGACAAACGTCGGAAGCGAATAGTACCTTAACACGCGATCCAAGAAGAACGCAGGAAACAACTTATTACACATTAATATATACCTATTGATATACATTGAAAAGATGATAATTTGCATTAGTTAATATGTGCACAAGCCGACTTGCATATGTCAAACCACGAGTAAGTGAATTTAATGTTTTATATCAGTAGAAAAACTTGACTTTTGATTAATTTTAAGCAATCTACGCTTTTATGTTACAAATCTACAGTATGTCATATATTCAATGTTTTTATTTTGAACTTAGTTGAAGTAGTAACTATAGGTATACACATTACACACATACATTTAACATTCTGACATATCTCTGTCAATCCTGAGCATGATTGCCGTCAAATATAACGAAAAATATTGCCATTAAAATGTGATTTTATTAAGAATGTCTTTTTACGCTTTCACAGCTACTCTAATGGGACAATTTTTATTAATTTTAAGTCCAAGGTAATGTACATAGGCTACTTTTGAACCTGGAAAAGTAATGTCAACGCGACATAAACTAAAATCCACGCGAAAAAGATCGCGTGCTTATTGGCTACAAATAATTGTTTGTATGCATCTCCGGCCCCTTAAATCTGATAAAAACAATTGGACATTAACGATTCGACGTGCTGTTTCGACGTTATAATACTCTGATTGCGCAGTGCTAGAGTGAGTTTACTAAAAAAAATATAGAACAAGACATCAAGCAACGAATTATCTTGCGAAATAGAATGACAATCATTGAGAAAAATCTATTATAGAATTTGTCTCGCGACTTCAAGTCATAGAACAAGCTTTAATGCGAGTATGCTAACGCCTCTATGCAATCATGCTTGGCGTAGACGAGCAATGTATATGAAGCATACATAATTCCCATGGAGACTAAAGGTTGCTTATTATTAAAATGTAAATAAAGATTACATTCAAATTAATATACATTATCTTTTGTATTAACAAATTACATATCAATATGTTAATTTTTAACAGCTCTGCGATAAGAAGGAATCCTATTTCCATTCACAAAAACCACACCGTACATGTACATTCGTATCGCATTGTCTAGATTTATACGAAGTTAGCATGAAATAAACCCATAAATAAACATTAATATGACAGCAGCAAAATCGCATAATTAACCACAATTATACGTTTCGCGGTGTTAATGACAGTTTAATATTGTTAGTTGATATAATCATTCAATTAATAAATACTCTATACATAGTAAAATCAGCGGCCATTCATCATAAAGTGCAGGAAAATTTTAATATATACTTGTGTCTTATTTGTTATAGTTAAAGTTGATTGTTGCTTGGCAACGACGAAACGAGTCGCAACATTATAATGATCGTCACTGTTTAAATGGATGATCGATTCGGGTAATTGCAGGTAACTATCACTAATGTAATGAGTTATTAATTAGTGCGTTATTGCTTGTAAGCAGGTTGCGATTCGATAAGCAAACAACTAGGCAATTAATATTTTTCTAATTAACAGTGAATGATACTTGTATGCACCTAATATTAATTTCATTCACGCAGGAGTGTGCAGAGAAAATATAGCTTTGGTTCTTGCTGCTAACGCAGTTTCTTTTTATTAAGCAGAGTTTTTTAGATCAGTCTCGGCATTATTGAGTTTATTTCTTACATTAATGCAAAAATATAATATAATATATATATAATATATATATTATTATTATGTCCTGCGGTTTTGCCCTACGTTCTACTATCATTCATTATTATTTTTATTATTCGGCATTATATAAAAAATATTTTCTCTTATAAAGAGAAAAGATTTGAGATCAAGTAGTATAGACAAAAAATATATGTAGAAAAAAATCCAAGTAGTATAGAAAAAATAAAGCCACCGACACTGATAAAACTGACCCGTGACGGTAACCAAACGCCGTCCGATCAGCGAAGCAGCGAACGATGGAATAATCAGTAACGGAAAGTGGTTTGAATATTGAAATCATTTCAGTTGAACGCCGTCCTCTGCTAGACTGGCCTGTTTGGAATCCATTACAATAGGTAATTAGACATGTTTATTTGTACCTCCATCACGGATTGTGAGGTAGGACTCCGTGTGTTCGTCTGCAGAAACGTCACCAAGACGTGGTTCGTTCGTATAACAAATAGGACCGCCCGCGACTTCTTACACATAGTAGCAAGGCTGACTAGGTATTGCTTAAAAGATTTCATCATCATCACATCAGCTATAGAACATCCATGCTGGGCATAGACCTTCCAAAAAAGGGGGAATTTTACCCATAATTGCTGCATTCCCATAATTACCGCAAAAACATGAGCATAATTACCTCATGCATAGGTAATGCTTTGTTACTCTACTCTCATCTATTTCTTACTGCGTTTAAAGGGTTAGTGGCAGTGAAATCACTGGGTAATGTGACATAATGTTTTCAAGTCACAAGGTTGGCAACGTCCTTGTGATATTACGGTGATGTAATGTGTTATTATGAAATAAAAAAAAGTTCTCTGTTGGTTCCGGTACCTTAGTTACCACTTACGACATTTAGTAACCACAGGGGGAGGTACTATTCTACTCTGCCGGTTTCCCAAAGCAAAGATCTCTGAAGACCTTACAAACTAAACTGCCTTATATCTTAATGAGCTATTATTAAAATCGTTGGCTCTCTTGACATAAAGGGATGGCTATAGACTCCGCTTCGTTGCCTACAAACGACTCGGCAAATATTCAACGTTATATGATGGCACGTTTGTAGTGTCTTCTTGTGCGCCGTAAGTGATAAAAAAAAAGAAAACGAACATACGCTATGATATTCCAGAAGATATAAGCCATTACTAATAGAAGATATAGTGATATCTACAAATATATGGATCTGATTATCAATAAATGACACAGATTGACTACCTGTAATAGTAAATGGAGTGGTAAACACGTTGGAACAGGTTTGAATAAACAACTCCTCAATCTTTCTCATTTCACAAAGATAAACCAAACTGCTAGGCGCATGCAATTAAAATCGCATGCTACAATTAATTGTTCGAGCGTGCTGGCTGTAGTTTACATACTATTAGCATAGTGATACTATGTCTAGATCTTCAATTAAACGGAACACCTTGGTGTAATTGAGTGGTTAATTGTGGAACCGTTAGTTAGAGCAGTTAATGAGACCGTCGCGTTGTATATTCCCCAGTTTATGGGCAGGATTACCTATGTTAAGCGAGACAAATTGGAGAAATTATGTTGGATACTCTTTGTAATTGGTGATCGGTTCTCTGTATTTATATCTTCTGGTTGCTGGTTGTGGCGTCTCCTCGCTTGTGTTTTGTATATTTATATAGTAATTTTATTATTAAAAACATTGTTCCCACTGACTATATTAGAACTGTTACATCTTGTCAAGCGTAGTTTTTATTATAAACACAAAACCATCCCAATTTTTACATAATTAGTTGGTTGGTCGATTGAAAACATAACTGAAAGACATAGGTGTAAACTTTAACCTTTACATCCTACTTACAATATTATAAAGGCAAATATTTGTATAGATGGAAGTATGAATGTTAGCATGGTTGGATGTATGGATGGATGTCTGAATGTTTTACTCTTACACGCTGGAACAACTGACCAAAACTCTTTGATACCTACTTTGGAACATCAAAGAGGCTACTTTTTATCCCGGAAACATGTTTCCCTGGAATAGATCTATAATTTTTTTTATTTTTTTCTCTCGCGTATAGGCTCATATACTTCCCGCAATAACAAATTTAATCAAGGATAAAACATAAAACAAGTTTATATAGACAACTAAATAAATATTAGTCTACCGATAGCCGATAGGTATGAGAACCGGGATTTCTCCTGATCAAATGTAGATTTAGTACGCAGAACCGATGGCTGATGGAGTTGTAAGATTCTGGAATTGAGACCACGTACCGGTAGGCCTATCTTAGAGAGTCCACCCAAGTAACACAAGGTACGCAAGAAGAAAGCGGCAGCAACACAATTCGTGTACATCCGTTTCTATTGGAGATAATTTGGGGAAGCCTACGTCCAGCAGTAGATTTCCTACAGCTGATATGATAAAGTATAATCTGTTTTTAGAAGTGGAGTTCAAAACTCAAATGAATAATGCTACTCGATAAAAAAATCTCCATACGAATTCAACGTGTTCAATTTTTAATAGCCAGTCGTAAACCGCCGCCACACAGTCTCAACGATTGAAGGCCCCATTCACACCATCAATCGCGTTAACAAGCCTCCCAAACGATCCATCTTTTAACATTACACCAATAAAATTACCGCGTGAAATGGCGATCATGCACGCTCAATCATTCGGTTAACTCCACTCGTGATCGAGTATATTGCGGTCTCGCGTACCACTTTAAAAAAGTCAGCATTGACCCGCCAGGGACCTACTTAAATTGTTTCCTTATCGAGGCTAAAGTTATTTTAACTTTCGAAATTATAAATCTTGGATGGTTTACGTGGCACGTCTGGCGCGCAAGCGATAAGCGCTGCAGTTAAGATAATGGTATTCTTTATTTCCATGACTTCTGCGTTCATAATTAAAGTTTATTTGTTGGTGTATGAACCTGACTGATATGATATATTTTATACGTAATACGTAACTAGCTGCGCCTCGCTGGTTCACCAGTTCTTATTCCCGTAAATATAATAAATAATAAAAATAACCTAAATTACTGCTCATTACATTAGCTATCTGGCTGAATGTCCTGTTCAAATTGATCCAGCGATTTCATAGATTAGCCGGAACATACAAACAAACGAAAATAATAATAATTAAGCACTGCTTATACTTTCATGTGTATTCAGTAAACATGTGTTAATATGAAAATACAAACAGACACTCCAGTTGTATTTATATATATAAAGATTGTGTAAATTTAAATAAGAATTCGTTATAGCCATTGTAATGTTAATGCAACCATAACTTAACCAGCGACCACAGCCGATGCAACGGGGCCTAAACGCAGATCGTAAATGTGAATAGTTTATCGAGTTTTATACCGTTATGAATAGTTGTAAATAATTGATTACCAATTTTCTACGTTAATACTTTGATACACCCTGTAGAAATAAAATCCACCTAATATTAAAACTACAAATTGTAACTTTTCAAACTTACGAAATTGCTAGGAAAGAATTAAAAACGCCGCTATCCAGTTTCCATATCATACAAAATCTTATACAATAGTTGGGTAATATTCGTTTCTTTTTAACATTAAAGTAACTTTTCAGAGATATGCAACAAACATTTTAAAAATTAAAAAAATGTGGACGTGTGAATATTTGTTACAGATCTAAATAAAATTTCATGAAATCGGCTACTTTTTATCCCGGAGAAATTAACGGTTTCTGTTAGACAGATTTGGTTAATTGATTACACAAAATGATCGACAAAATTTATTGGATAGTGTCTAGCAGCTTAGAGTTCAAAGAACGACATAAGCGCATGTTAGTACCCTCTGTAAGTGTCGTAAGAGGCGACTAAGGTTGTAGAACCAACATATAGCGGTATACCCATCAGTTACAGTCAGAAACAGTTTAGTTCAAATACACAGAGTAAGGATGGCAGCAGCATCACCGTCGTGAAAGCTATGCTCTGCGATTGCCAATACAGTTGCCCAGCGCGGTAATTATGAGCGAAAATCCCCCATTTTTGGGGAGGCCTATGCCCTGCTGTGTACTTCCAATGGCTGTAATAATTAAACAAGAATTCATGAGGGACGCGCTGTAAATTGAAGTTAACTCGAGCAAAATCGCAGACCCGAAGCTAGTCTTTGATAAGTCAAAATAAAGAAGACCAAGGATCATATTTTACGACATAAATACAAGTAATTAGATTTTGTACTTAAAGTTTAAGTAATTTAAGTATATTTTTCCCTATTTTAAACAAAATTGCCCCATTCAGTTCTTCAACCGTCAGCGCCTTTACACGCAATCTTTCTTACCTTATATTCGAACCGGCAAGTAAGAATCTATAACACAGAAATGAAAAAGGGACCTGCAGGAACATTACAGGTACAAGTAGTTTTTTTTAATATTTTTTTTATTAGACTAGGTCAACAAACAGGTATACAGTTCGCTTGATAGTAAGCATCACCGCAGCCTAATGACGCTCGTTTATATCACAAGGATATCAGTAGCGTGTTGCCAACCCTATGACTTTAGGATAATTTCACTGTCTCCCTCCGCCTTCAAACCGGAACAAAGCAAATGCGGACACTACTATTTGCCGGTAGTATAGGTGAGAGTGAGGTACCAATGCAGACGACCTTTGAATGAGGCATACCCCATGTAAATATATTGAATATAGGTATCTAAGTTGGCGAAATCGAATCTAGCGTTTCGTAAATTTAGTGTTGCCACGTTTTTAATGTCCGTCCTTATTCAAATCTAAAAAAGATTCCCAAAGATTGCACCCACTCGCATTATAACGAGCCGCGGCCTTTTATGGGAAAATGTATAAGAAGTGAAACAAGTTTCCCATTATGTCAGGTAAAGTTGAAACTTGAAGCGGTCGTTTCAAAGAAGTTGAAGTATTTGAGGCGCGTCGATGGCGTGTCTGCACATTGATTCATTGTTGTCTACAAATAGATCGATATGGGGGCAAAAACATCGAAGGCAATAAACAAGGGCGACGCTGAATGTTGATCATGTTGCACGTTGTCGTACAATTTTGAAAAAAGAACAGCCAGGATACGGTTTCAATTCGAAATTCAAATCAAGGATACCAATTGAGTAATCGAAGTGTAGTTAAACTTGAAGAGTTGGTCTTAGACTAATCAATCGGTACACTGATTTGTTGAATTCAACAAATTAGTGTTTATCTATTTATTAGTCGATAAGATTTTACGCAGCAATATCGTGCTTTAGAAGGTGTAATAAATAATGTCCTAGTAACCATTAGGTACTTGTCCGTTTCAAACGCCCTGGGACGCAAAGGGTTCTAATTATGCTGCCTCGTGATTATGTTAGTGTGGTTTAAATGGCCGAGACATGTCTTCCTGGACCCCCTTATGCCATCACGGCTTATTATTCTCAAATTTCATAACATACACCGCACTCATCGGCGAGTGCGTGATATGTCCTCATACATAGCGGATATCAGCCGCACTAGTACTGCTGAGCGCATCCACCTTCGTAAGTTCTGTCAAACGACGGCCACTCAAGCCAAAGTTCGTTCCTTGAGTGATCGCCAACGGCTTGGTTCCAGTCCCGCGACCCAAGACTTTTACATGATGTAAGACTGCTACAAAAGATCATTGTTATAAAGGCATTGGTACTTTCCTCTCACCTATTTCTATCGCCAAATAGCAGTGTCCGCGTCGCTGCGTTCCGGTTTGATGGGTGAGAGAGGCAGTAAAATTACTGGGTAATGCGATATAATATCTTCAAGTCACAAGGTTGGCAACGCCCTAGTGATATCCTTGTGGTAATACGAGCGTCTATAGACTGAGACGACGCTAATTTGTCGACCTGATCTGATAAAAAAAATCTGACGGGAGAATTTAAATTATTTTCTTGTATTCTAGACTATATGATACCTTCAATGTCACTACTACAAAGATTTATGTTGCGATAACGAATCAATCAAATCGGAATTGTGGCCAGTGTCTATAGGCTACGGTGACGTTTACTATCAAGCTGATTATATACTTGTTACCGATCTGGTGCTATAAAAAAACCCTGCTCTTTCCACCTGCTAAGACCAACGTCAAAGTCAACCAGCAGTAGTCAAAAAAGGTGGTTCATGTCCCTTGCTATTTACCAATCGTTACTTAAGCCATAACATTTGTAGATATATCTCTTATGAAAAATATAGTGGGTTTAAAATAACCGTCTTCGACGCAAAACGAGGCCATGAAGATATTATAGAGATATAAAATATATAACATTACTATTTTACATTTATTTATTTAAAGGTTTAACTTGAAAAATATGCACTACAAATGTATCTAAACTCTGCACATACAACATGCCAAAGTTTGCTCTTTAACAATTTCTTTGGTAAAATTCTCAGAACCTGAAAAGGGTATGAGGCTTCCCAACCTTCACCGCACTCGCGCTCACCTTTGGTAAAGCCGATGAGTATAATTGCTTAAGTTGGTACTCCGTACAAGGACTCGCTGGCATACCGGTGATTCGTTAATAAATCCAGCGGTACACGCTACGGTTTGTTCAACTCCATAATTAGCTATTGGCGGTCGATTGTGTACAAAGAAACGTTGTCGCAAAAATAAACGTTTTCTATAAATCCACTTCGTTACCTATTGAAGAAGACATTTTTGAAGATTTTTTTTAAACCCCAGTAATGTGATCGTATTTATACTTGATTTTTAATTTATTGAGATATAAAATATTTATAATGATTATTAATATTTAATTGAACAATATGTATGTATTTATTTACTATATACTAGTAAAATATGTATAACAACTATATTATTCGCTAATAAGAGCTTTAATTATGTAATAAAACTAGGTCTAAATTACACTATGTTATAATCTTGATTGTTATAATATTTGTACTTAAAATCCTGTATTAATGAACCGCACTGTTCACTCACACCGGACAGACGTACAGTCAGCATCGAAAACATATTCATACACATTAGAACCTTGTCGCAGTAACATTTAATATAAGTCATAGTACTCGCATACCGTTATGTCACTGTGACATGGT
>JACJUM010001610.1:6689929-6849229 GCA_020976665.1 Heortia vitessoides | reverse complement strand
ACCCAAAAAACTATTCCACGCGGACGAAGTCGCGGGCACAGCTAGTTAGTATATAAAACACTACAAAAAAATCCAGAAACACAATAAGCAGCTACACCCGGTTCAATGCTAATAAGAAACCACCACTATACGAAGAGTAAGAAACGGTATCAACCCCCCTTTACTAACCGATTTCATAGTAAGCAAAATTTACGGAATAATTGATGTATTTTCGACAAATTTATGCGACCCACACAGCTACTAAGTACACGTAGTAAGTATATAATTGACAATCAATTTAAGACCCCTTTCCTAAAAAAAATTTTTCACACAATAACGCATACATTGACTTGACTCCGAGATAAGTCAGACCAAAAACAAACATAAATATTCATCAAACAAAATCTTGTCCCGAGTGGGAACCCACGACCTTCGGAGATTAAAATACGATCACTACTATCTACGCCATTTTGAAGTTTATTGACTATATATATTTTTATAAAGAAAAAATATTATTTAGTGTTATCATCATTTCAGCTATTATGAGCCCACTGCTGAACATAGGCCTCCCCAAGAAAGAGGGAATTTTGGAGGCTTTTTGTTGCCAATTGCAGAGCGCTGCTATTGCGACGGGGATGCTGCTGCCCATCCCCGTCCTGTGCATTTGAGCTACACTGTTGTAAATGGATACACGTCATCTTTCGGTTCTGGTTCCTTATTCGCCTCTTACGACATCTGATACAGGGGGAGGTACTTATTATTATTTGAACTGCCGGAACAACACTGCTTTATTTATTACTAGTAGTATGTAGAAATTGACAATATATTACAAATATCGGGGTACTCCAACGTATTGAAATTATCCAGTTAAGATAGTTATAAGGAATCAAATAAATAGACAAAAAAATCTGCGTTTGCGCAGAACTACTACACACATTTTTTATGAATTAACGTTTTACACTTAAGTTCATTAAATGACTGAGCATTTTTCGAGCCCTTGTCTAGGTCTGTTTTTGTTTATTCAGTACATTTTTTCTCGGGGTTAAGATTTGCAAACGACAGCCCTATTCACATGAGATGATAAATGCTCGGCTCGGCCTCGACCAACCGACACACTCCCCGGAGGGGGTCAATGGCCGACATTTCGGTTATGAAATGCGGCTCTGTGGACACCGGTTACGTAACACTAGTGCCTACGCTAGTGTGCTTAGCCCTTATGTTTGAAATATACCATAGAAACATTATAAAAAAATAAGTTCTCAAAAATACGAATTATATTTATATATGTATATAAATGTCGAGTATGAAACTTGAAAACTATAAAAATGAAACTACATGAAAATATTTACTTTTTATACACCTTTTAAAATTACGAATGCCTTGTTTAATATTAACACAAAAACAACGCCTTCTAAGCTCACCTATAATGGTAAAATTCTATTCGATAATCGAAACGTGTGTGCGATTTATCGATTAAATTATTCACGAGCTATCGATGCGCCCACAGTAGCATTCATGGTACACAAAAAGTTCAATGTAAAACCCCCTCAGGTGTACCATTTGCGATACGCGTAATATATCGAGTGAGGGTGGACGTTTCGCATTTTGTATATGGTTTCGTTGTCATAAATCGCCGACGACCGTAGTTAAGATAACTCATGATAAATCAGATTTACGTGTATGTAAAACTGAAGCGATAATTTTCGCATTCGATAAATTGCGGCGCGTCCATTCGTTTTCACTCAAAACCCATCGATTACACGCAACTGGCAGCCCACAGACGCCAATGTCAGGTTTCGAAACAAAAAAAGAACAACTCGAATCATATCGAGTAACATCAATTTTAAATTTCGAAGACCTCAAAATATCAAGTTCGTCGACACCTACTCTTCCGGGTTTCTGTTTACGGTTGTATAAATAAATAAATAAGTCGCGTGAGACATCGATTCTTATCGTGCGTCCGTGAGATTTATTCGGAGCTTTCGAGTCGATTTATCGTGTTACAGCGAACCCGTTCCGTGCCTACTTAGCTCAGTAAATAATGTCCCACCGAAATTGATGGCGTTCTTTCTTTAAATAGATGACTAACTACCCCCTCTCACGTTATCTCAGTTACGAAGGCTTGTTTATATAGGTTGCTTTACGTAATCTAAGCTTTCGGTTCCATTAAGATTGTAGCCCTTACCACTGACTTGTTAGTTTTAGATACACTTCATTTTTATGGACGCTATTGTGTTACGAGAAAATGAATAATGTTGGGAAATTTGATCCGACCGCGTTAACAAAGGTAAATTCAACGCGTTAAATTATTTAGAGTTGCATAAATATCTATTACGTATCTTATTTATTGACACCTAGGAGATGTGTTATTTAACAATCCGCAGGATCCGTATAATTTTGTAGGTGCTATTTTAGTTTAACTAATATTTTTTGAACTTAAGGAAAATAATTGAAAATATCGAAAAGTAGTGGTGTATGACCAGTGGTAGGGGCCCTATATATTGCATTTCAGTTGGAGCGAAGAGTCAACGTCGAGTGAAATGTTCAGAACTAACGGCCAACCAAATTAAACAGCCTTGGAAACACTCAGTTTGAGGCGGCTGCTATATCACTCACCGCTCCGGCTAGGTGGGTGATTTGCTGCCAAGGTATTTTGTTCCGAACTATTCAATATCATGGTTGTAGATCGTATCTATCTAACCAAGTTTGATGACTTCAAGAATTAATTACCCGCCTACCTAGATATACCACAAATCGATATAAGCAGTACTATAATCCGTTGATTGCTTGATTAGAATGACAGTTGCCAAACTAATGTGCTAATAAATTATTTTAATGGTTTATGTCTTAATTTTAGGTTGATTTTATATAATGTGCTTTATATGAGAAACCTTTGTGAAGTAAATATTATTTTTCAAAAATATGATGTCAAATACCGTAATGCCAATATAAATAATAAAATACAAATACAATTTAAAGAATAGATGAAAGTAGAATGACTGCACAAATATATAGAGTGGAAGTGAATGGATGATTTGGTATAGGCGAACAAATCTAAACCAGGTAGAAGAGGTAGCTATTAAAGAATAGCCAGGTCAGAAGTACCAAGAATAAACGAGCGTGTATAAAAGGAATAATACGAGCGAGGAAAGCGAGAGTGGTATGCCCAGATCGTAACAAGTGGATATCCATAGTCTCTGACTACCCCGATGGGACACAGGCGTGATGTAGGTATGTATGTAAATAGCTTATGCAACGGACTTATACTACATTGACATCTGTCATTGTAATCAAACGATATAATAAGATTCACAGTAAAAAGAGATTTATTTTTCCGACATTTCTTTAACAGGTAACGTCATGGTTAAAAACGAGCACCTGTGATTATTCTAAAACAAGTAGATCTTCGCTAAATTCAATTCGCTTTATGTGTTATTCGTGGGAGGAGATTAAATGGTGGGGTCAGAAATAAATCATCCATCTCTACTATCTATCCTTCGTAAATTATATGTAAGCTGTATTAAAATTAGTCTTAATACCCTTGTTTCAAAGATATGTATACCAAATAGAGTATACCTAAATCATATCTAATACCTACCTTACAATAAAGGGGTGTGCACCCGTAACACGCACCAGATCGCACCAAAATAGGTTGTCGATTTATACCTACATGACACCAAAAGATTCACAACACCAAAATCCACTTACCCCTTACAGAGGAGGCCATAAGTGCACCACGCAGTTGTTTACAAGAAGGGCTCAACTTATTTATTTGTTCATTAGAGCACGCAGGGGTTCCCAGCGAGAGGTGAATTTTAGGGTAATAGCTTTGTAGCTGGATGGATAGCCTATGTGGGCCATTACACACTTACGAGATTTCGATCCACCCCTTCTGTGGTGTTTCGCAAGGGCCGGTTCTGGGTCCATTCTTGTAAAACGTGTACATAGTAAATAGGTGTAAATAGGATAGGGTGTGTTTGTAAGCATGGATTTTATCAAGTAAAATATACTTAGACAACAAATGAAAGAACAATAATAAAAATCGACCACAGACAACAACAAAAAAACGTGAAACATCGAATAAAAACGTGAGAACCAACACAATTCGATCCGGTGCACTCGTTGTCTGGTTAGAATCGAGTCGTTTCGCAGACGATATTAAACAAATCGTGCAATAGAATTTATCGGACACAGATAGATAAACTTTCTTAGGAAACAGTAAATAAACTTACAGTTGTTTAAACGAATGTTGATGGTTACGATCACTCTGTGGCTGTGAGACGAATTGGCGGTCGTAAACCTGAATAGGATTCGGCTAAGGCGTTCGATAACATGGACCGTGTAATTTAATAATGGTCCGCAAATTATAACTAGCTTCATATTCACCGCTAGTACTATTAAAAACAATCAACAATTTGTTTCAATGCGATCATAATCATCCGAAGATATTATATTGTACCCGATTACACTTTCGAATGTTTTTATGTCGGTTTTATGTTTTCCGAACTCGACTGTAACGACTTCATAATCGAGCTTATTCGATTATCATCTGTTTACGAATCGATTGAATATTTAGTAACCATAAAACTCGTCAGCACACCAATTTTATGTGTCAGTTTAGTATCAATTTATATTGATTTCTTTGATCCGGTTCATTACAATATATTTTATTAATATGCAATGATTTGTATCATAATGTCTTTTAACTGATAATAAAGTAATATAAACTGACATATATTGGGGGGTCCGATGGCGTATACAGTAGTGGTCCTGTCTGTATGCGCTAAACGTTGTGGGTTCAATCTCCATCCAGGACAAATATTTATATGATGATATTTATTTCTTCTACATCTTTTGTTGTTCTCTGTTGTCTGATGACCGTAACACTGGTGCTTTAAGCGACTTATCACGTAATTAAGTCAATGTGAGGAGATGTGGGAATTTATATTCTTTTGATATTGCTAAAATTTTATAAACACAGTATTTTATTATTTCAACAAATAAAAGCTAATGTGTCTATACTCAGGTCAAAAAAAATCAAAAAAATGCATGCTTTCAGTTCAAATATGTGTGTAAGCATAATGATTTGTTTTTAGTGTTATTGTAACAGTGACTAGTTTCTTGTTTACTCAATATTACCTTTGTAGGATTACAGTAATTGAGTACAGACTGGGTCCCGCGCAAAACTACCGTCGGCGAGCCATCAAATCATTAACGATTACAGCAAGTGGGTAACTTTGCAACTTCCTCAAATTTATCTCTCATGGTGGAACACACTTCGAAAGAATTTGTTAGCAAAGACATCTCGTTTACGATAATGTTCGATTTTCTATTAAACTTGAAAGCGCTTCTCGTCCCACATTCTTATCTAGAACGTTCCACGACATATTTTTCCAAAGTTTCCCGGCGCGAGCTTTCAGGCGGCTTTATAAAGCTCTATTCACACATGGTGGGAGATAAGGCCGCTTTCACACCATTAAGCCGCGCGTCGGAGCTGGGGCTTTTCCAGATTAGATTATACAGTCGATTTATGACGTCATTAAAGCTTTGATAATTACTCGGGACAGGCTGCGTAGGTGGCGGGGGAGTGCGGGCGGGAAGAGGGGAGGCATGTACTGTTTGATTGGATTCCTGGCACTGCGAGGGTTAAAGGATTAAACTTATGGAGATTAGTTTGCCGCCCGCGGGCGATGTTCGTTTATGTTAAAAGGTCTATAGAGATGTGGTGGATAAGAGATTGCTTATTGGCAATTGTGATAGCGAACGCTTTTAATTTCGTTTCGCGCTCGTTTGTAAATAAAGCCTGATTGGGTTTCCGATTGCTTCCGAAATGGGATGTGGGCCTGAGTTGTGTTTTAAGTCGGATATGTAAAAAACGAAAACAGGTTATGCATTTTTGTATCAACACATTTATCTGATAACTACTCCTTAGAAAACCGTATTATAGAATCATTATATTTTTGAACAGTTGCCCGAAACTTATTCCATATTTATAATTATACTAAATATTTGAGCGTGTAACACAACATCTTACAAAGACCTCCCCTAAAGTCTTCGCCCTATTTTCATACTAATTTTCATAAATTTCTCCATTTAAACGCACATAGGTGGGCACTTAGTTCATGTAATGGTTCCCTCCACAACTAAATAGGACCAGCCAGTACCCCATTCTCAAAGCCCTATAAATTACTCTAAATTACCTTGAAAGGATCAATTTCGTTCAGTCAGTGTATCTAATATTATAATTCAAGCAATTACAACCGTTATTCCTTACGCATTACAGGTAAAATTCCATCGTAGTACTCGCCCGTTGTTTGTATGAAAAATGTACATTTTCTCGGAAACAAAAGCAGTTATACCTACTTCCTGTAAGCCTTATCTATTATGCCAGCAATATTTCCCTTGTCGCCTTAACGCAAAGTGAGCGAGAAATTGGTCTCCATATAAAGAGAGGTTAGTTGAAATATTCATAAACTATTGTTCTTGTACAGGAATTGAAATTGGCCGGGAGGCGATAAAGTTCGCACAGTTCAGCTGGGAGTAATTGGTTTCTGTCTTGGATAACGTAGGACTTTTATCAAGGAGGGTTTGTTTGAGTATCGGACATACAATTTGACTTTCCAACGATATATCAATGTGCGCGGAATATTCGTGTGTTTCAACTCTCATCGGTATTTACTTTAAAGAAAAATTGGATAATTAAACAAATGCCTATCGACTTACCGTAGTAGGTAAGGTTTACATCCTTATTTACACAGTTATGAATTTGGAGTAAATTTACGGGTAAGACTTAATATAGACAACGAAAACTTTCTATACACCTAACAGTTTCCTCAGGAAACTACGTCGACATTTCAGTCATCAAACTCTAAGCACAAGTTCGCTTGCTGCTTTACAATAAATAAGCAAGAAATCGGCTCAAATTACCTATAGATAAAAAAACGTTATAGTAATGACTGAATGCATTTCCGCCTATCTGTTTCTTCCGGTAATTTAGCCCCATGTTTTTGTAGTTGTAACTCCACATAAAAATGATAGGTTTCTTTGACTAGCACACTGTAACGGTGTATTCATACAGAGGCTAAACGCTCGAAGCGTTCAGTAACTTTTTGCCCTAACATTAGTGCGGTATTTTAGCCTGTAACAGCCATCAGGGCGCAGCGGCCGCCACGAATGACCCTACAATTAAGTGTAATGAGCCGACCCTCGATTCCGAACCTACATTTACTTAGCTATATATATAAACCTGCCCAAATAACTTGAAGATACTGCCAATATTGTGAACATGCAATTATATAATGTATTCATTTCACCTGAAGGCAACTAGTAATGTGCAGCCTCTATTTGCAAACTTGTCGGTAAATAATTGGAACTGTAAATATTAACATTAATTTGAATATTATAATCGGTGTTATATCGGTATTATAGTGACGGATCCGATGGCGCATTTAGTAGTGGTCCCGTCTTGTATGCTAAGGGTTATGAGTTCGATCCCCATTTAAGTCGAACATTTATGTAATGAAAAATTATGATTGTTCTGTGTCTAGATGTTAAATGTTTGAGCTTAAGTATTTTATATACTACTATACTAGGCATTTATTTTTTAAATTGGGTCAACGATGTTGTGTGTATTAACTATAATTAATTATAAAAAGTAATATAAGCAGAACATTTAAAAAATTATTATTTATGTAAGATATTTATTTGTATTTTTTTTTACTTATACTTATATGATATACCACTGCTCATAAATTATTTTAACTACCGCGTTCTTGCTTCCTTTCAAATAGATAAAGCTTGTCTTGAAGTTAGCAAAATATTTGTTGATATATTCAATGTTCTTAATATTATATTTAATTTAATCAAAAAATTAATTAATAATACTTTAACCTTTAGAATTATCCAAATGCGCAGAACAGGTTAAAACCGCGTTAGTATCCGTATCATAGTTATTTTCTATTTATGGTAAAAATATATAGGTACATAACGTAACGAAGGACTTGTTTTATATACCTTTGTTTGATAATAATATATTTAAAATATTAATAATATATTCAAAAAGAGCAGTTACCTGCGTACAAACTAAATGCAGCAGAATCCACCGCAGTCTCTCACTCATGAAGTTACGCTCTAAGATTGCCACCAAGCACAATTCTAAGCTATAATTTCCCAAGATCAAGAGATAATAGGAATAATCTTGGGAAGGTTCATATCTCACAGAGGTCAGCTTTAGAACTGCTCTGATGATGGTGAATACTGAGCAGTCATCATCATTATATCAGCCCCTAGAATGTCCTCTGTTGGACATAGGCCTCCCCAAGAAAGGGGACCTATAACTGCAGCGCCAGGTGGGCGTAGTGGCAATCGTCCAGATGTATTTGAAATGAGGTATTTCGGAAGCATATACCGCCATCTGTCGATTCCGGTAACTCAGTCGGCTCTTACGACACCTGGTACAGTGGGAACTACTAATCTACATTTCACCGGCAGACACTGCATAGTAACAAATGAAAATCGGTCTCCCTTCAGGCAACTCAAACAAGGAAATATAGCATTTCCTGGCAGTACATTTCAGCGATAGAACATTAGAATCTATTAGGCTGTTACAAAGGGGGCGTTAAAAGTGGGGCCCAACACGAGACTATTGTGGTCCCGATACGTCGAACAAATGAGCTGTAATGATGCCCTAATTTCTGTTAAGGCGTTCGGACTTGATGCTATTGATAGTTTAATGTAATTATTATAGAACGTAAGATATAAAATTAAATGCTCAATGATAAATTAGAATATTGTTTTGTTTTAATTATTGATCCAATCGTGTGGTACCGGCAAAGTAGAATAGTACCTCCCCTCGTACCGGGTGTCGTAAGAGGCGACTGAGGTACCGGCACCCATAGATGGTGGTATATATCGAAACGGTGTAGCTCAAATACAACAGAGCGGAGATGGGCAGCGACTTTCTCATCGCGAAGCTATGCTCTGCGATTGCCACCACGCTTACCCAGCGAGATAATGATTGGTCAATTCCCTCTTTCTTAAGGAGCCCTATGTCTACTTGTGGTATTGTTTTCTCTAAATATATGTTTTAGCTGGTAATATATATAATTAATGGATTAATTTAATGGAAAGTGTGTCTGTGTTTTTATCATAACATCAAGTTAATATGTATACACATTGTGTAACTAATATTTGTAAATGTATCTCTATAATAGTATAGTAATGCAATAACATAGCACTTGGCTTTCACTAAAACAAAAAAATCTACCATCTAAAAACGGTTTCAGAGTTTTATTTCAAAAATTAAATACCTTTTATTTGAAATTATAAAGAAAATGAGCTAGAATGTTATGGATTTGCAAAAACTTAGATTAATGCTTAAATATATGGGATAATTTTTAGCACACGTTTATTATTTTTATCATTTATATTGTATCAATATCGAATGCGAGTTGTGCAACGAGAGTGGCATATAAGCCGCCGATAGTGTCCAGTCAAAATAGACGATAATTATGAAATGTGGCGCCGATTGTCGCTCCATTAGACGGCTTTGTGGCGCTCGCGCGTCGTGCGCGCCACGATATGCAAATATATCCTAGGATTATATGTAACCGCTGATTTATGCAATCCTACGGGCCGAAGGAGACTTTAAGGCTTTCGGGTTGGCTATTAAAGTTCGTAGCACGAATAGGTAGGTAGGCTTTGTTTGAAAAAATAAATATAAAAGTATATTTTTTACTATATATTAATAAATAAATGTAGGGGCCTGATAATAGAAAAATGTATTCATGGTTTTCATAATTTAAAAATAACATTAAAACAGAGATATATTTTTTGTTATAGGAGTTATTAAAACCAGAAAATATAATCTAAAAAAACCAGAAAAGAGGATATTAAGTAAATCAATAAGTTTAAAAATAGATAAATAAAAACAAACCTACTTACCGTCTTGATTTTATTAAGTCCATACGAATGCATCAGAAAAGTTCAATGTCATCTGTATAATGATAATATAAATAAAACTACACAGGTACCTGAAAACCGTTGACGAAGTTGGATTTATGGCAGCCATCTAAAGCCCATCTATATGAACTTGAATTGGGCCCTAAATCGAGGTACCGTTATTTATTGATTCTTCACGAAAACCATTTTAAAGTTTTGTTTTAAACAGCATACACACTTCAAACTATACTATTTCAAACAAACTAGCCTAAAGAATAAAATTCACTATTTCTACATAACACCAAACTAAGCAAACCACCAAGCAAAACTGAGCGAAAAACACAAATTGAAACTTCTTTGTGACCGTTTTTATTTCCGTAAAAAATAACAACAAGCCATTATTCACCTGCGACAATGTTTGACAAAACGCTCATAACAATTATCATATTTTGCGCAAACAAAACAATGAGAGAAAGACTTTCTTTCCAAAAGGTGTAATTATTTTCTAACCATTGTTATCTAACAAGGATAATGGGCCAGAACATATTCCTACATTGTTAGCGAAATGTCTTGCAAGATACTTTTTAGTGGTTTACGATGTAATAAAATCGGTTTGGACAAGGCTAAACATTGCGGGATTCCTGAGAAATTATCTGCATCGCACGTAGAAAGGTGCTTTGAGATTTTTTTAATGGAAGAATTTATTGCACCGTCTCCTTGGGCAAGTAGAACTGTTGTTAACCCATTTGGAAACTTTAAAAAACATACCTAAAGTAAGGGTTACGTTTTCAAAGGAGGTTTTTTTACTTTTTTAGAAACTTTTTTGTAGCGGGATCTTCTGCGAACGCGGCCCGGTACAAAAGGCTGAAGCGTTTTGTTTTCGTTGTTTTGTTTTATCAAAGTTAAATACATGTTTGGGGCTATTGTGTTAGAGCAACTTGTTGTGAAGTATTTTTAGTCTCGAAAAAATCGTTCTAGTGTTCACCCGAATTTGTTATCGCCGCATAATATTCAGTAAAATGTATGTGTATCTATAAAATTGTGTAATAAATATTCAAGCAGTGTTATTTTTAAACCCGATAAGTTTATTATATTGGTAAGTACTTCCGTGTTTAATGAAAATAAAATAGCTTATTTGAAATTTCCACAGGTGCAAGAACATTTTTAAACGCTTACAAATCACCCGCTCATGTGATTAAAGTTTTTTGCCAAAAAGCACTGAATATTTAACGTGGAGTGTGAAACTTCGCAGAGGTGGAATACTTTTGCATAATTATTCACATAGTTAAGAGTCTTTTTAGCATATTGAATGCGTTTCATTCGCTCAAGTGTTGTCAAAAATGCAATAAACGACTTCGTGCCCAACGCCCGTGTACACGTAGGCATGTGAGTAGATGAATTATTTTGAAACGACATACATGATATTTTTTACATGTATTTTAAACCTACACATTAAAGTATTTTGTCACGTGTGCTCATTAATTATATTAGTTATTCAGCCATATTTATTTATAGGTGCTTCTTTTAATAGAGTCACGTTTGTGATTGCCATTGAATTACTTAACAAGAATCGCTACATAATATGGTCTTTAATAATAAATAAAGGTACATTAACGACGAATATCGAACAATCATCAGAGAAATATCCCTAAGAATTCAACAGCAAAGTCTTAACAAAACAATTCACTCGAACAAAGAAACTTTGGTTCGAATCCAAACGATACACCGGAGTGAATGTAAATAACACCTACTCCGAGACATACCTCGATATACTACTTAAATACCTCAGAGAATCCCGCTTGCTATCTCATACCGCTCGCTATATCTCAACCCGCCTTTATAACTCAGTGCGGCGTGCTAAGATACCGCCCGCCCGCGCCCCGCCGCCCGCTCCTCCCACATAAACTTAATACTAAATAAATCAAGCGAGAATAAATTATTGCTGATTATACTACTCCTTTTTATGTCTAGATTTTATTTATAAATGTTGAGGCCAAAATGTCACATAACTGGTAGTGGGACGCGGCGTTTACAAAATAGATAAATGATGATTTAGTGCTTGTTTTCGTTGATATTGCCGGCGGGTGTGTGCTGTAGCCATTTTTAATAAATAACAAACAAACCTGCTTTGAAAATGTCTTATTTTAGAATTGTTAAGTTCCTTAGGTTGGAATAGTGCCTACATTAATTTGGAGATAACTGCCTTTTATTATAGTCTATTTACATTTCGGCGACGTTTCAGTCCCATATGCAAACGGTTGCCGCAAGGTAACCAAAACGTTGAACAAAAAATATAAAGTGTTTAAAATTATTATACAATAACACTCACATCCATTGACCTGACTCCAAATGTGAGTCGCTTAAAACACCTTTTTATCATTCAGAAATAGAACTTATACAAATATTTATACATAAATGATTTTCCTGTGCGGGGCTAGAACCGACTACCTTTGAGTCATTAGTTAAAATCATTACTATCCGTTGATATAATGTTTAATTAAGGATAGTAAACGCGTAAAAGTTAGAAAATATTATGAAAAAGTGTTGAATCGCAAGTGCTAAGTTCCCGGAGCCGTAGGATAGTCACGAAGGTGTTTTATTTCCGTGATGCGCAATGCATCACGACGCAGCCGTGACGTGGCCGTGACGTGACCGTAATAAGACTTGAAATAACTCTGTCCGCTGCGCACTTAATGTTTTGATGCACACCTTGATTTATGAGACTGAAAACAAATTATTACTGCGGGAAATATATACCTAATTTAATTTAAATTTATTTAACACTGGAAGAAACTTAGTGTTAGACAATGAATAAATGTAGTAAATTTTATAGTAATAAGTAATTTTTGTAGTTTGTTTGTTTGATCAATGTAGTACCCCGTCTCATCCCTGCTATTGTAAATTTGAGTAACGCTACTTCGGAAAAAAGTACCGCTATTTGTCAGTTCCGGTCCCTCAGTCATCTCTTATGACACCTAGTGTAGAGACAGGTATTTCTCTCTACCGGTAACTCTCGGCCAGTTTTAGAAAGCGTATTAACATAAATTACATTAAAGTCGTTATAATATTATGTATATTAATAATAAATAAAATAATTAGGCGTTAGGAATCCGTAACGCCGTACAAAAATTGTGCAAATTATAACACATTAATTAGCTATTAAAAATAAATTTAATAAATATGAAATTCACTTAACATCTCAGTCATTATCCTGACTCCGTGATAAATCGCTTAAAGCACTTGCGTTACGAACTTAAGACAACATAGGTATCACAAATATGAAACTCAAATACATAAAACAAAGAGTTTTAATATTAAATAAGATAAAGGAAACGAACTAATTATATAACACAATTTTATAATCTCTTCAGAAACTCCAACCAACAAATTGCATTCGAACTGAAAACTGGCTATAAATCCTGTGCAAAGAGTGCTCGGAGGTTCTCCTCCAAGCCGCAGAGTGGTCACGGAGGGGTTTATCTCCGTGATGTATAGACGCAATCTGTCACGACGGTCCGACGTGACCGAAATAAGAGCGGGACTATTTCCGGCAACTCCTGGTCTGGATGTTTTGATTCATGCTTGAGTTTCTGTGTCAAATAATTAGCAGGAAATTGAGAATACAAGTAAATAATAAATAAATTACCATAACTTCTCATACATTGACCTGACTCCGTGGTAAGTCGTTTAAAGCACGTGTTACGGACGCCAGACAACAGAGGAGTCACAATTATACTATTTTAATACATGTATTTAACACCCAGACACAGAACAAACACAAATATTATTAGATAAATATTTACTCTGGGTGGGAATCGAATCCACGACCCTTGGCGCACAAGATAGGATCTCTACCATTTGCCAATAGACAAAATATATTGAGTTACTCGTTGACTAGGTACGCATAATAAAACTAAGATTGATATTTTCAGAACGCTTGACGCATGGTATTCGAAACGTCAAACAAAAAATGTAAAAAGTTAAAATAACTGCGTTGTAAAGCCGTTAAAAAAGTAGTTTTACTTACGTACTATTTCAGTCAACTCATCAATTTTAAGTACCTAGTAGGTACAATGGATATGTTAATTAAATAGTTCACGTCAAACCACCATATATTATTAATAATTTATCCATCCAGAAGTTGCCGGTAAGAAATTGTAATTGTATCTCGTGCGCCAAGGGTCGTGGGTTCGAGTCCAACCCAGAGCAAATATTTATATGGAAATATTTGTGTTAGTTCTGTGTCAGGGTGTTAAATATATGTATTCAAGTAGTATACTAGTTATTTCTCGGTTGTCTGGCTTCCGTAACACAAGTGCTTTAAGCAACTTACCACGGAGTCAGGTCAATGTATGAGATGATGTGGGAATTTATTTATTATATTATTATTATTCTTGTACTATTCCGTGTTTTTGTGATGCACTTATTGTTTTTATTGGTGTACAATTAAGAGTAAACTGGTGCGAACTTTAGATGAATATCATAGATAGGCGCCTATATACAAATTTTATTAATACATTAGTTATACTTGTTATTAATTTTAGCTTTGTGACTAAATTATGAATCTAAATATAATCTCTGGATCTTGGCCAATAAGTCTTTTCAAATGTCTGTTGTTCATATTTGTATGACATGTTGTTTAATTAATACATTTTAAATAAGATACGGTAGGTAGGTACTGTATAACAAATCGTTTTATTTTTACTTTAGTTCTGTTGGTTTTTTCTTTGAAACGGCTGACCCGACTTTACCGCATACTTAGTTGGTATTACGAGAATTAACATAGGAAATTTTGAAAAATAATTATGGTACCTCCCAGGTATATTTTCCATAAACAAAGACTGAGTGTCAGCGAATGATAAATATTTATCTCAGCGTTCTTATTTATGACCATCATCATTAAAGCAGTCGTAGAACATCCACTGATGGACACAAGCGGATGATTGCCCATAATTGCTGCACTGGGCTGATGATCGTATCTAAGCGGCGAGATTATTGCTGCCCATCTCCGCCCTATAATATTTGAACTACGGGTACCTACTGACATATTTCGGAGGGATATGTCAGTAGGTAGGCCACTCGAAACCATATAGCTCAAATGCGACAGGGCAGGGATGGACAGCTACATCGCGAAGCTGCAGTCTGCGATTGCCACTACACTTGCCTAGGTTAGAAATTATGGGCCCATCCCATTTCTTGGGGAAGCTTATTTCCAGTAATATATACCTATATATATAAGTCTAAGGGCTTCAGTTTCGATTCTTGCATAGATACAACATTTTTGATTGTTGTCTTGCTGCCTATGGTAGATACCTCCATTGGTTCTGGTTCCAATAACAAATAACGACGGATGTATACGACGTCTGATATTTTTGTTTTAATAAATTATAGACACAATCTACAAATCACATGGACTGGACCTTCCCCGTCCGATAAATCGTCTAAAACTTTCTATCAAACTATAAAACGCAACCATTACAATTAATGCTAATCAACATTTTATCTTCTTATCACGTGCCGCCAAATCTCTACGAGCATTCAACTTCCCGATTTATGCAATTTGGCAAAATTTATAGGCTATATAGTGCGCTAATACCATTATATTTAACGAGATCAGCTACATTTGCTAAATGCCGGTCATTATCTCTAAACAGGCGGACGTGAAAGCAGTGCCAAAATGTGCCCGATCGATTTACAACGCACATGCCACCGCATATAGGCTATATATGATCAATACTGGTCATTTACCACATAACATGATTGCTTCATTGCATTAATTAATACGTTTGTTAATTTGGAGGATAGTTAACGTTCTAGTTAAGCAACCTTTACAGCGGTTGGCATTAGGATGAGTGCTCGTACGTAGCAATAGATCAACCCGCACAAATTTGATAAAATTTTGCAATGTTAATGTGTGATTGGGACAAAATTTGTTGTAAAATAGTGTTTACAGTTTTGTGGCACAACTGTTCCGCATTGCGCCCGCGTAGTGGTTCTATAATATATACAAGGAAAAGCTAATTGAATGACTGACTGACATATAAACACAGGCCTAAACTAAAAGAGTTAACAAACTTAGCATTGTGAAATTCTGGAATTTCAAATGAAAGGTTTTATGGAGAAATCCCCCATAAAAGGGAAAAACGGATGTTGAAAAGTTAGTAGAAGACATTGCTGTTTCTGAAGTTATTTGAAAAAAAATCAGTATAAGGGTTCGTCATTAATAGTCATGAAAAACGTGTAAAATATTCATTGGAAATCATTCTGTAAGGGGGTAAAGAGCAGGTGCAAAATTAGTAATAAAACTCCACTATATAATGCCAATACCTACAAACATATTGTTGATTATAAACTCGATCCGTTATACATTTGAAAATCGAACATTAAGAACTCATTCATGAAAAACTATACCCGTAAATGGGCTCTTAAAACTTTAGTACTAAAATTAAAAAAAATCTTCCTGATAACACGATGCAAACGCTATTGTGTCTTACCCAATTCCCATGGGAGGTAAACGATACGAACTTCGGGAAAAACGTTAAAAGACCGTTAATACTTGGTTATAAATGTACAATTATTGTCAAACGACTGATGATTATATACCAGACGACTAAAAAACGTGTTAAACTCACCAAGTTTCGTAAGCCAAAGACAAACACTCGTTAACACTTCGCTGGTTTTGCCTTAAGTGCCTGTATGTAACGATTAATTATTTCATACCTTAATAATATTGAATAGTAAAATTTATATGTATACATCAACCACAAATAGTAAATTCATTAACGCATAATTTTTCAATTTAATGGTCAATTGCATATATTTATGTAGCTGACCTCAACTAAAAATTTATGGTCTAAATTTACAGAAACTATTTTTAATAAAAACTTCTTTTTAATGGCTTAAAATTCATGTTTATAAATTTTCTTGCATTGTTTGTATTTACATGTTTTTCATGCAGCAATTTTATTATAAGCATGGATCGCGTTGTTGTTATAAAATATTAGAAACAACTTCTTTAGACAGGGACAAATTCAGCTAGGCAAATTTTAGCACATACCTAGTCAGTAGTCAGTTTAGTATTTATTATTCTTACCTACCTTGTAAATTATACGGATATTTTAAATAGTATATCGAAAGGTATGAATTAAGAGTCGTGAGTTCGATCCCCACCCAGCAAAAATATTTATATGATTATATTTGTATTTGTCCTGCATCTGGGTGTTCAAAGTATAAATTTTACTGTTATATTTGTGATGATTCTGTTGTTTGATATCCAATTTGTGATTCAAACACAAGTGTTTTAATCGACTTACCACGAAATCAGATGTGTATGAGTTGTTATGTAAATTTAATATACAGTAAGTATATATTAAAATGATTGTGTGAAAAATTTTGTTACTTTTCCATAAAAATACAACTCAAATGGTTTTTAACGAAACTGTGCAATAATATCATATAATTACATATCTGAATAATAAATCTATAAATGATACGAGTTACCCGGTGGTGTTTGAAAATTGGTTGTAATTTAAAAAAATACCACTAGTTTTTAAAATTCTTTACAGCATGATCATACATCTGGATGACTGAGCTCTCTTAAGCGTGTCAAATTTACCACATAAAACACTTGCATATAAATAGAACATAACACAACGTCATAGTTGGAAAACATCATGAATCTCGATCACACAAGAACTGGTACGTTCCCGATAGCAGAGGCTTACTTATGGGCGCCGTAATAGAATGTACCGGCCGCCGATAAAGGCGCGACACGGCGCTCTAACACGGAAACAGAGCTGGCCTGATCTATGGATCGGTGGATGGGCGTATGAGTAAGTCTTTAACAAGATACAAGCTTATACGAGATTGTTTATTGTAACATTGATTGGAGTTGAAAATTATGCTTGTATTTGGTAAGTAGGGATACCGGCAAAGTAAGTCATTACCTGCCCCTGTAGCAGGTTTCGAAGGACGACTAATCTATCTGAAATTGCAAAACCCAAATATAACAGCGTAGCAAAATCTCCGTCCCGAGTTTGCGAATCGATAGAAAAATATCTTATTTCTTGTGTCTTCAAAAATCTTTCTTCAATATGGATGTCCTTACCAAAATAATATGATAACGATACTTTGTAAGGAAGTGCTTACCTGCACTGAATAAAAATGGGATCATAAAAAAGGTATTTGATGCAATGCATTCTTAATTCCTCTTCGTCTATTTATATATTAATCATATAATATATATTAATTCATATAATATATATTAATTTATAAAAAATCATTTTGCACATCAAAAATACAATGCATAAATGGCGGACTTAATGCCTTGTGGCATTATCTACCAGTCAACCATCAACACAAAATAAATAAGGTGGTGCAACACATAAATTAAGAAAAAGTAATTAATAAATAAATCCCGAAAAAATGGTCTGACTCCGAGATAAGTCGCATAAAGCACTTGTATTACAGATATCAGACAACAGAGGAATCACAAATATACTACGTAAATACACATATTTAACACCCAGACACAGAACAAACATAAACAAATATCATCAAATAAATATTTGTTCTGGGTGGGCATCGAACCCACGACCTTTGGCGCACAAGATAGGATCACTACCATTTGCGACATCGGGCCCGTCGAAATAAATAATAATTAAAATTATAAAATTACTTATTCTATTCTTGTATAAGTATAAAACCGCGGGATCGCGTTGGACACAGGCCGCATACAACCGGTCCTATTGGAGATTACTTGGTGAGGCCTATGTCCAGCCGTGGACGTCTTGTGGCTGATATGATGATGATAATATTATTATATATAGGTATAGCCGTGGGCTACCGGCGGAGTAGAATAGTACCTCCCTTAGTACCAGGTGTATGTCAGGCAATGAAACAGACAAATGGCGGTGTATCCATCCCGAACAGTGCAGCTTAAATACTACATGATGTAAAGGTGCAGCATTCTCTGCGATTGCCACCACGCCTGCCCAGCGCGGCAATTATTAGCAAAAATCTTGGGGAGACCTATGTCCACAAGTGGATTTTCTATTGCTAATATGATGATGTAGAATTGGGGGGAAACCTGATGGTTTACATCTTGACACATTCTGAATGCGAGATATTTTACTTAGATATGCTATCAGTAGGAGTACTCCAGTTAGGATTTGCTTCTTTTACAGCTAATTGTGAACCATTGCAGATGATCATAATACTAGGAGAAAATATATATATTTTATGTTATAGATATTGCATAGGTATTAACTTTCCACCCTCCCCCCCCCCCTATTACGCCCGTAGGTATGAATTTAGTTAAAATATTTTACATGTGTTACATGACTTCAATGAAGAACCCAATGTGAATTTTTTAAGATCCTTTTGTAATTCTCCTTTAAATTATAAAAGAAACCCCTGTGCAACTTTTTAAGTTTCCAGCCCTTGTAGTTTAGACTTAGTTTAATTGATAGGTATGTCAGTCAGTCAATTAGTTTAGTTGATAGGTATGTCAGTCAGTCTGTTAGTCAGCTTCTTTATATATTCAAAATCACATAAAATCTTTCAAAATATTAAGCAGTTTCGGTATCGTTTCTTAGTTTAAAGGTATAATATTGCCTTTATAAATTCCAGCTAAGGTTCCTTAAATCTGAGCAGTTATAATCTTTTTGGTACCCAGAGAGGCTGGGTGGTTCTCTTATTGAATTCCAGCCGGCGTTTGCTCTCGCTGTTCGCATAACAAACAATTTACGCGCGAACGATCAACATCTTAAATGGGAAAAAGCCATACCTAATAACTCACTCTCGCCCCTTCAAGAAAATAACAACGCAAATTGGTATGCAATCAGGGACTCTTGCGCAGTTAATTCAACGACACTTAATGCGTTGGTCGTTGCACTTAGACATCTGCAGGACACAGACATCAAATATCAAACCTTATGTTCATAATTGTTAGGTCGATATTAGTATTGTGTAAAGGGACCGATAAGTCTTAATACTTGAATGGGAATAAGCAGATTTATAAGACAACGGACGATGCGTAGAATATTGTTTTTGGTCCTGACACTCATGTTTAATGTCTTAGTTCCAATGGGATTCACGATGTGAAATATAGTTGAAATGTGTAGCAGACATATTGAATTTTAGTATATTATCTCTCCAGCAGGTATTGTCTACAGGTACCTAAAGGGATTTATTAGGTTGCGATTTTGAAACCTGAAATGTGGGAGCCAAAAAATATTTGATCCTTTCTAATTGTATTTAGCGAGTTTTGATACAAATTTGTTTTTCTATCATGACAATACAGTTGAAATTAAGCACATAGATATAACACGTAGGATACGTTTTATTTCGGAGATTTTGAATTAATGGAGCTCGAAAGATACATTTATTTCAATATTTCACAGAGTTGTTTGGTTCACAATTCGGTTGAGAAAAGCAAAATTGTACACTTCCCGTGGGATACCACTATATTTGTTTCTTAAAAAATGTCTTAAGTTGCTATTAATTTAAAAATAATTTTGTTTGGAAGAAGGCCTGTTAAGAAGTACATGGAAATATAGTATTTGTTTTGCTTCAAATAGAAATTTCTTGTTATACGCCGTTTCAAACCGTTTCACATAGAAAACTTTGGGTTTTATTAATGGCTTGAAAATGTTGCCCATTTAAATGTTAAATGTGATATTTTAAAATTTAATGACAATGGTTACTGTACTAAATCCATTATACGCTAGCGCAAATTCTTAATTCATTGTTTTTGATTTATGTACAGTTAATCACCCTATTGTTCATTTTTCAAAACACACCCAAATATAGGTACATATTTTAACATTGGGTAGGTTTTGTATATACAGCTTAAATATTAGTTGATACATATCATGTAGGTATACATATCTGGAGCTTGTATTTAAAAGCAATAAAAACCAAGAAAATTAATAAAAAAACAAATAAACACTTAGGTGTTGCACGTCAAACAGCAAGAAAACGATCTCGTAAAACAACCACACATGATTCCAAAGTGTTAACTGAATTACGATTAAATAATAAGCCGCCGGATCGTAAAACAAAGATTAACATACAGTTACGGTTGTAAATAGGCAATAACTTTGATTTTTACGACTAAATAATCGTAAAGGAACCCTGCCTACGCGGCCGAGTGAGAGATACCTCGGCGACTCTGCAACCTGTTCGTGGAGGGGACCGCGTGGATATGGTTGGATTATAATCGTGGACAATGCAAACGGCAGGCGCGTTTTGATGCACTTTTATTTTACGACGTACTCGTAACATAAAACGTGGAACGTCTCAACAACGGTTACCGACCCATTAGGGGGAAAGGGACGACACTACCTTGTTTGATCTGACTTCTTCGTGTTCTATTCGTCACTATTTCCAACTAGATACACTGCTTTTGGTGAGATCATCCGAAACAATTATCAATACTTTTATTAACATATATAAACTCATTACGGTAGGGAAGCCGGCAAAGTAGAATAGTACCTACCCCTGTACCAAATGACGTAAGAGGCGATCGACAGATGGCGGTATATCCACCCGTAACAATGTTGCTCAAATGTGACATGGTGGGGATGGGAAACAGCAATGTCGTCGTGAAGCTATACTCTGCGATTTCCACAACAAATAATGGGCAAATTCACTCTATCTTGGGGAAGCCTATGTCCAGCAGTGGACGCTGCTATGATGATATATTTTAGAGTTATTCCTATATAATAAGAAAATTCTATAGATAAGCCTTTTGCTTCGATCCTGAACCACGTTCCTTGCGTCCTCAACATTCGCTAATCTGACGCACACCAGATCGAAACTTTTCTAAAACATCTTCAATTTGGTCAGTGAATATCTTGTTATTTATACTTTTACCAATTTTAAAAATACAAACGCATTTATGAATATTATTAGGCAATAGATAATCTTTATGGGTTGAATATCTAATTAGGTATAGCAACCCGAGCTTGCTTTGGATGGATTTTACTAAAATTGTGAATTATACATTTTAAAACCATTAAAACTTTCTGTCTCTTGACATGATTATCGTTCTTCGTTTATATTGGTTAACCTATCCGTGAATTCAGCACGAATTTACATAGTAATTCATGTTTAATTTATTAATTACAATTATATTTAAAGTAATATTAATAATTTCATGCCGTTAGGTACCGGCACTGCTGTGAGGTACTTATCGATAAAGTAGAATAGTATTTTCGCGTGTACTAAGCGGAAAGTAAATTCTGGTACCTTAGTCGCCTCGTAATAGGCGACTAAGGTACTAAAACCGACAGATGGCTGTATATCCATGCAAAAAATTAAGATCAATTGTACAGGGCGGGGATGGGAAGCAGCTTCTCCATCGCGAAAGCTGCGCTCTGCAATTGCCAACACGCTTGACCAACGGCAATTATGGGCAACATGTCCCCTTTCTTGGAGAGGCCTATGTTCGACAGAGGACTTTTAATGGCTGGTATGATAATGATGATGAAATTTCATGACAGGATGCTAGCTTAATTGTAAAGGAGGACGTTAACGACTTCCCCAAATAAGTACGTAAATCGTGTATCCAACCACCTAATTCCGCCGAGTATGTTGTAGGCGCACAGTGCGCCATTACGTGGTTTCCCTGGGCCAAAATTCCGCGTAATTAAACAACTGAAATTTTAACAGTATCCAGTATAAATTTAATAAGGATGGGCTATTAAGAGCGTAAATGGACTGAACGTTTGGGTTTGGCCAAAAACCAAAATGAGCTCTGTGGGAGTTCGCTACGTAAGTTTCGGCCATTATGTGGCAGCCATTGGGACTGGACGTAAAACTGCTTACCTATAAGTTAAATTAAAGTATGCCCAGTGCGTTTCTAGTTTTATATGATACAAACAAGCGCCTACTAGCGTTTTACACAGCCGTAATTTTGGAATAAGTGGGCTTTGTGTCACACAGTAGGCATTTACAACTTAAGATTGCCTACTAAGAAATAAAATCATTCAGTGTAGCTGTTATTTCGGAATTTAGACACAAATCGTTTATAACTTCTCTATAAAATTTCATATAAAAAAGATATGCACAGCATTTCGTGGTAAGACAACAAAAAAACCATTAAAACTCACCTGCTAAATGTACCTACATTAACAAATACAAAACAGTTAATTAAATCGGTAACATTTACATCTCAAATAAGGAAATAACCTCAAAATAACAATCACCTATATTTTAATTGAACAGCGGAACAGAGATTCCCCGTGAGTGCTGAGTAAACGCCGTGAATCGCCCAATAATAATGAAACTGATGGCATTGACGCCGACGGTGTATGAAGCGGCAGTTTTGGCTACATAAACAGGCCGTATACCTCATGACCAGATTAAAAAAGAATGTAACATGGACCTTAAAAATAAGGGATTAGAAGCGATAATCTAATGCCTCTTATATCTAAATATAATGGGCATCTGGCGAGGCTCTCCCCTCTACCGGGAACGGGTGGGGCGCGTGTGGTCGGTTCACACGTAATCAAAATGGCTGACTTTTTTGTCGCAGATGGTCACGATTTGGGATTCGGTCGCCAACATATAGTAGAATAGTGTAGAACAAAATCTAAGTAATGTAATGTTCAGTACAGTTCAATTGTTTTTTTTTTATTTATTAGAATTTTTAAATGTAAGAATAATGTTTATAACAAAAATTTTAAATCATTGTAAGTACATACTGTGTTTAATTTGAAATTAAATACATAATTTTAAATAATACCTATTCATAATTATCAGCTATAACTTCTTGATTTACTATCTATAGAATAGGTAGTTAGTTACTTTTGTCTTTTATCCTTAGATATTTCTTTACAAGTATTATGCTTTTGGAGGAACCTGCCTAAATATTGTTTTGAATTATTCATTTAGAAATTAACAATATTTGTAATATAAACAAAATTATCACATTTATAAAACTCATGTAAATAACGTTCTTCAAACAACATAATAAATTTGTCATGATAGTACCTAACCTATGGTCCGAGGTCAAGTTAAACACAATACTAGACCATGCAAACTCACCTAAATATTTATACACTAATAAAATAAAAACAAAAATCCGCATTAATCTCTCAGTCGCATGTGAACCCTGCCTGCGTGGGGGTGGCCGGGTATTTTCAGTCGACGTTGCTTCCCGGCCCGACCGACGGCGCCGGTCGAGATGTTTCTTTCCCTTCCCCGGTTCCCTCCGCTCGGTGGGACTCTACCTACTTATACAAACATAGCCCGTTCCATCCAGGCGATCCAAATAATTGAAAACATTCGTCAATAGATGAACCTTATTCTTGAAATTCAATAAATGTATCCGAAGTAATATATATTATTTCTTTTATTTAAATTAAAGGAGCTTGTACTGTGATATGTAGATATTACTGATATATTAAGAAAATGATGCTGCACGGTAAATGAAAGTGTGAGACGCAAGAATAAGCAAAGTTTTCAACTAGGAAATGCGAGGACTAACTACGATTTTCTACCTAAAAAATTATAGAAATCATAACCAATAAAAAATTATATAATATAATTTAATATATAATATATATTAAATTATTTTGGACTTGTTAAAACCTTATTGTAAAGGTGCTAATGGTTAATTTTGCCAAATAAATTATCATTTTACAAACACCGTTTGAATAACTAATCATTTGACAAACTTTCATTTCGCACAATACAGGTTTCGTTAATGTTTTACCTAGGACATATTTTGACTTTAAAATATTATTATTCGGATCTGTTCGTTGCAGTTGCAATTGTAACTTAACCAGCCATTTTGTTTCAGTTGATCGTAGACATATTATTTAGTGAAATAAGATTTTGGTTTAATTGTTTTTATTTTAGAAAATATATTGTCTAATGAGTAAACTATTAAAGAATACATTGTGTAAAAATCATAAATTTATCATTTGAAAAAAATATCTTAATTATTTTTTGTCTAACGATTGGACTTGGGTGCTAATATCATTATCGAAGTATATTTAAAGTTTAAGTACCTATGGATATTTACTTAGTGACGCAACCTCCACACGCGGAGAAATAACAAACCTCAGAAAATAGAATAAGGAAATAGGATAAAATATTAATTCACATTCAACACAAATGCGCGTAACCGACGGCATACCAACACTAAACAATAGAGGTGGTCTCTTACAAAATTATCACATAGGTACGGAGCCATTGTACCTTCACAACAGAGACGCATATCTATTTTATTTCTACGCCATTGCCATGAGATAGCGTTGCTAGTGTATGTAAAACACATTCAAATAAGAACAGGACGGGGAAGTTGGTTATGTTGTAAATTGCGGCTCCAGACTATTGTTATGGTGACGGTAAAGCGCCTACCAACAATTGGAAAATGTTGTCTATTTTCTGGAAGGATACAATCGTATTTTTCGCAGATACCACTGGATTTTCAACGGAAGGAACAGAAGAAAATTTTAAGTTTTCATGAAATAAATTTTATTGTTCAAATCTATTTTTCGGTATCTTCATTTCTAATTAATTATTGCGAAAGATCTAGATAATTAAATACTTAATAACTAAACAAAATGGCTTACCTAATATTAGAAATAGTCTGTAAATTATGAATGTTTTGTAACTTTATTGAATGTTACCTGCCATAAAATTAATTTCTTGCTTATCAGAACTGTTTTTTTTAATTGTCTCTTTAATAATTATAATTCTATATCTATAATTAATAAATTAAAAAATCATCTCAATGTTAGACCCTTGAATTCAAAACTCCTCCCCGCAAGAGTAATTAAATTCTCTATGCCTTACTACATTATAATGATATTTATAAACTACATTAAACAAGATTAATGCGACATTGAAATAACATATCGAATCCACACACACAGTGGATTACATCATAATTGGGATTCCTTCATGATTTTGAACACTTTATAACACAATCACGTAATTACAGCGGAGAGCACTTTAGCATGAAAACAAACAATGTAGCGCAGGAGTTGAATGCTAACGCTCAGCGGCGCCGGCGCACGCGCCCCTGTATCCGTCGAAATATTTATTTTTATTTATACTTTATGTCCGGATTGCGCGCGCGTCGAACCACCGGGCGACGATGCACGGACGGACCGATGAAATACTGTAATGATTTGTTTTTCATTTTTTTTCTTTGAAGTACTAGCAATTTATCGCGGTCGTGTGTTATTGAAACGGCACGAATAATATATAGTTATTTTTAAACGGTGACAATTGATTTAACGTAATGTAAAAGACGAAAGCAGCTGTATTTCATACGCTTTATTTTTAGGCGTGGTTATAATAAAAGCCATGTTTCTTTTTTCTACATAACTTAATAATACTTGTATATTTATCAACAATAAGTTTTTCTCCAATTTTGATATAAAATCAAGTTATTAAAGGAGTATTAAAGTTGCCGTGTGGTGAATAGTCTGTAGGCAGGTGTCGTAAGAGGCGACTAAAGTACCGGAACCGACCGATGGCGGTATATCCTTCCGATATAGTGTAGCTTAAATTGCACAGGGCGGGGATGGGCAGCATTCCCGTCGCGAAAACTGTGATATGCAATTGCCAACAAGCTTGCCTAGCGCGGCAGAGACAGAGATACTGGTAGTAATTTCTTTTTTTCAATTTATTATTGAAATTTGAATTCAATATTCATAACTATGAATATTTTAACTAACTAAGATAGAATAACGTCTGTTGAATAAGCTGGTTGTGATTAAATAAGTATATGCCTATATAGTAAAATACTAATATTATAAAGAGGAGATACTGAGACTTTTTATTTAGTGCGATTTAACTTAAAATCTACTCGACCAATTTTAATACTTTTTTCATAATTTAAAAGCTATATATTCATCGAGTAACGTAGGATATATTATAGTTTATAAAAATCTAACTTAAAACACCTAAAATGTAATGTAACGAGGCATTAATTATATTACAGTGCGTTTGTAAACTCAGAAACGACTGAATTAAAAAATATTTTATTAATGGAAAGATAAAATGTCCTTAAATAATATATTTAATTCCAGTATTCTTATGTTAATAGGAACAACGCGGGTAAATCCACGGGGCCCTGCTATTAGTAAATAAAAGTGTACCTACAACGCAATTCAGTAATGTGAACGTGAGAGACGAACCATGAAGTAGGTTTCACGAGTCTAATATTATATTAGTTATGAAACCCTACATACTACAACACTTCTGATTGTAAGGAGTGTAATAGCCAACAAATCATCGACTAATTGCTTACAAGTAGGCTTTATTTATGTACCACATGTTTATAACTTTGCTTTATAAGTTAATCGAATGTGCACGTTGTTTATGATATTATAAATCTTTTATATAATGATTTATAGCGATATCAGTATATATTTTGTATGCGGCTTTAATTGGACGCGATAAAATACAGTGATGGGAAATATAGGCACTTACTACTGACATTTTTGTAAGTGTTTAACTTAGACCTGTGTCATAAAGTATGTACTCAAATGAATGTAGGCTGTTTATTGACGGTAGTTGTTAACTTTAATCTAAATATTTTTCACAAGAATATTTAGAACTTGAACTATACCTACATTTAAAACAAAAAAAAAACCCTAATGATCTTTAAAAAGCACCTTCCAATTAAGGTTAAATATATTTTAAGTTAGGTTTTACCTTTAACAATTTTCAGTTTATGTTTCCATATTAATAAATGGTTAAAAGGTTTAGGTACCTTTTTACTTTTGAAAGAAAACGTATTATCTAGTGCACCTCATATTCTTCTTACTTGGTAGGATAAAATGGATATTTAACTTTATACATTTTTGTCCGACGTTTCGGTTATTGGGGGGCAAAGGTTCCCAATCTTGAAAAATAATAATTAACCAAATTTTACAGTCACAATCAGTTGCAAAAAGGTGTTTTATAGTCTGATTTTCCGGATCCATTTTCTACACCCAGCTTTCTTCTACTATAGGTACTATATTGCCTTTCTCAATCAACAGTAACAGCTTACTCGCTTAAATGTAAGTGTCAATTTACATGAGAAGACCTCATACAAAGGTCATGCATTATTACCTCACTCTCACTAATTTCTACCGCTAAACAGCAGTGTTCGAATTGCTGTGTTCCGGTTTGAAGGGTGAGAGAGGTAGTGAAATTACTGGGTAATGTGCAATAAAAACCTCAAGTCACAAGGTTGGCAATGCGCTAGTAATATCACTTCTTGTGATATCACGAGCGTCTATAGCAGCGGGAATGCTTACTATAACGCGGACTGTATACATGGTAGTCGACTTGGTTCAATAAAAAAGAAAACAGCTGCCATTTACAAATTTACGTATATTATTCGAAACATTCCATAGAACCTTGTAGAAACTATGAGATATCTTCCAGCATCTTTATTTCTGGAAATAAAAGATCCTCCTATCTAATCTCCGCCGTCAGACAGCAACCATAAACACTTCAGTATTTGTTGTTAATGTGTACATAACCTATCTTTAGAAAGAATTCTCTAAGCCCACCTAACCTTTGGATGCTGACGAAATATTAATGGCCACTGATATTTATTCCTATCCACAACATACCTTGACTATTCAACCTGGTCTCTCATCCATGGACACTCAGTTCGAGTGCTGAACATCTATAGGGATTCAGTAATACTGGTTTGTGTTCGGTCTAAAATAGCGTCGTTGGGAAGCTATACGCGTGATGTAGAATTTAAATGGGCGAATCAATTTTTAATTTCGTTGCAGTTGGCTGTAGGGCGAACTCGGCGCGATTAGATATTTGGAGGTGGGTTTTGTTTAACAATGGCCCAGCGTACACTGCTGTGATTAATTTGTACCTGACTAAGCTGAGAGGCAAGTTTTAGCCGATAAAGTAAGGAGTTAAGCAAATGTACCTAGACATCAAGAAAAAAACAACGTTATACCTTCTGTGTAACATTTTCTAACACTTGCATTGGAACAAAAATGGCTTTTACATATAATAAAATTAGAATTCCAAATACAGTTGCACTGGATGACAAAACTAATGGTCAGCTGTTATTAAATAAAAATGTGGGTAACTGTTGTAAATTATTGCATTAAAATATAGGCAATATAATTAAAAAGGACCTATATCTGCTTAGTTTAATTCGGAGAATGACATGTGTATGTAGTTTAAGTTACAATACGTAACCGATTTTATTAGATAAAAGTAAATAAAAAATAAAAAGGAGGAACTATATCAACTATACCAAGTATGTAGTGGGAAAATTCATATCTGTCTGCAATTTAGCTGGTTTATGTGGCCAATCACTGACATCTGCACCATTAGGCCCGAATAAAGTAGATAGTTAAATGTAGGTAGGTAATTATTTAAATATGCATAAATATTTGTTATTCTTTCATCTGAGCAGATCTGTATAAGTAGAGAAAATTAGAGACCTCCAGACTATCAATTGATAATCTGGAGGAACACAAAGGTATATACCTAAAACAAATATATTATATACCAAAAACATGTTTTCATGGGATAGATCTGGCTTTTTATTTTGCTCTATGGAATCGGCACAGAGTTTTGCACATTTCTGCTGTCAGGGAGCGACACAGATTTTTTCTCGGAATATCAGAAGTTGCAGCTAGTCTATACTAATATTATAAAGAGGACAATTTTGATTGTTCATTGCGATTCAACTCATAAATCCTAGACCGATCATTAAATTTCTTTCACCATTAGAGAGCTTCTCTTTAACCGACTAACATAGTCAATGTTACATTTTCTGAAAAAATAAACTGCTATTTAAAATATCACTATATATGATTTGAATTTGTGTAAGTTATAAACAAATAAACTCAAAAATTACTAAACTCATTTCAAAACTTTTTCATGAATAGAAAATTACATTAGGTATTAGCAAGTGGCACAGGTAAAATACCGTACCTATCATTGAAAGGGAAGAAAGTTTCAATGTGATGAAAGAAATAAATACCTAGTAGATACATATATATGGAGATATACCTACCTAGACAGATTTAACGCTAATAATACTAAAATATTTAAACACCTAAAAACTCAAATATATATTGGTTTATACAACAAGGAGTAGATAGAGTACTTTGATGACCACGTTGGTATTTTAAAGCAGTGAGGTCACGCGCGTATTTCTGTTTATCCTGAAAATTGTTTCCTACTTAAGTGAAGGTCAGGTTTAAAGGTTAAAAGGTTGAACGGTCATGAACCAAGATGCAACAAATACCACTTGTAAATTAACTACTTACTTACAGGTAGACTGTACCTACCTACTTACAAAGCCCACTATAAACTACAAGTTTCAGGAGCCTAGCTAGACCCACTATGTCTAGGCGGCTAAAATTTAATTTTAGAAATATACAAAGTGTAGGGTGGTTAGCCCTAAAATATTACTGTAATTAAATTACATCTGACTAGACGTTGCCTAATAAATATGCAATTCGACCCAGTATCATAAGATCTGGGTATATCTAAAGAAATTGCAAACGTAATACCTACCTAAATATATGTCGGTAGGCTAGATATCTACATTATGTATACACACTAAAAAGCTATTACTAAAATTTTATTTAGAAATTAAATATAGTATACTTAGGTACTCTAGAGTCCAAAACGTTTGTATACTTCACAAGAAATGAATATTTTAAAGGTAATTTAGCGATAATAGTGATAATAATGTCTTCTGCGCAGATACAAGACCTCCATTTTTCGGGCAATCATACCCAAGTAAAGGATTTCAAACACCTACCTCCTTAATATTTTAATATTAGAAAACGTATCTTGTAGAGTTTTGCTATCCAGCCACTCTCACGGTGACGCACGCCGCGAGTGCGAGAGGGACACACACACATCTATCGATCTCTTTTATTGCGCGCCATTTGGAGAGCTATAATGGCGGACGTATAACAAACACAGAGTTCAATTCAAACATTTAATAGGTTATACCAAGTTAACACTCGCTTAAAAACTTAATATTAACACATTACACAATTGGGAGTACACATATACAGAGTTAGAACGAAGTGAAATTAGGCTTTTAAATATCCACAGTCACATTCATTGTACGTCACACAGCGCATCGGTCGCCATATCGTGATACCGATGCCCAGGGACGCATTTGGTTGATCGCTTAGTAGATTAAATTTTTCTGATTGCATACGTATAGTGCTTTAATTAAATCGATTTTAGATGTTCTATCTTTCTAGAATTGAATGGATTAGAAAATAGATACGTTTGATAATATCTATGTAAGTTCATTGATAAAAACAAATTATAATAAATAGGACTATATGCAAGTATTTGCAAGACATTAAAAATAATAATAAAAAACATTAATATTTTGCAAATATATAAATTTTTTACTTAATAAAAGAAAATATTCAGGTAAAATGCTGGATCGACATACACCTAATTACAAAATTGGCTTTAAGAAAATGTACCTACAGTTTTATTGTTAGTGAGTAACATTGTTTTAATAATATGTTAGCTTATTCAGGTTAGTATGAAACTTTGTTATTTATAAAGTTACTCAAATGAAATTCAGTGTGATAATATGTGTAAAATATTTTTAAGAAAATTATTAAAAATCAAGGTATAAACCTATTGGTACATTCTATTAGGAGAGATAAAAAACTCACAAAAAAGTTTGACGAATCCTAATAATGTATATGGGATTTATTTCATATTTAGGAATTTCTACGATACCATGTGATGTGACATTATAATAACTTTCTGGCCAAAAATTTTTCACATTTAGCATTATGTTGAAAAACATAACAAATTGTGGAGCAATTTTTTGTAGGTACTATAATAATATTAAAGGTTTTCAACACATTTGCTTATATAGGTACCGCTAACTTTTATGTTTGGTATTTGGTTACGTATAGGTTTATGCTTGAATTTTAGAACATAATGTTTGTCATTTAGGTAATATTAATAGGAGTTAGAATATAATGTATGCAAGTACCTAGTATTAAAAAAATTACTAAAAATGAAAGAAAATATCAGGCTTAAAAAATGTAATGGTTGATCAAGAAAATTTATAGAAATTGATATTAGAACTAACTGCTGAGTAAAAACCAGCTTTATTTATTTATTATAAGTGCCTAGACTTGTAGTTTACTGTCATCATCATTACAGAGCAGAGCGCAAACTTTGCGACGGATACGCTGCTGCCCATCCCCACCCTATGCATTTGAGCTACCCTGTCTCGGATGGATACACCACCACCAGCCAGTTCTGGTACCTAAGTCACTTCTTACAATACCTGGTACAGAGGGAGGTACTATTCTACTCTAAAATTCTAACTAAAAAAATAAAATTCTACTCTAAAAATTAATTACTGAATTTTGATTGAAAATTTTTGAAATTTCTCATTATAAAACATAGGTCTTATTTGAAGCAATTAAAGAAAGAAAATTTATGTTCCATAATAAATTTGAATTTCTGACCTCATTAATAAATTGATATATGAAAATAATAACTTATTCGGCAATAGTATCTTACGATTAAGAACACTTAATTAAAAACTGTAAACCAATTTACGGTAATCTGAGTGCGGCCCAGCGCATGCACGCTCCGCCCATTACAAGCAACAAAAGTTGGCGGCGTTCCTTCAAAACATCTCGTTTGGAGGCCATTTTGACGATCGAGCGCGAGCGAGATAGCCATAACGAGTCATCGTAACGATTGTATGTGCGTGAATGAGACAATTATGCAAAGTTAGTTTAGTTTTAATGTGAGTAGCGAGTGCGTGGGGGTTTGTATGTGTGTAGGTACACTATGGCAGTGTTCAAGCGACCCTGGGTGCTGTTCGAGGCGTAGAATACGTTTTATTTTTAGTTTGTTTAATTTCATTGGTGATTTTTAACACGGCTATCCTTTTTTAAATTTATTTAAACTTCTGTAAGTATTATTTTCTTTTTCCGTAGCGAATATAGGTAGGTAGTGCTCATTATTGACATCATTTTATTTTTTTATTTGATGTTTATTAGTATCACAAAATGGGTGTATTTACCCACAAACACTAAAAAGAACCGAATCAATTTTTTATTTTCAATCATAATTAGCACTACATTTATGTTTATAACACTGATATAGATCAAAAGCTCTAACTGTATTTTTGTATAGGAATTGAATAATGACACAAACAGTCAAAAAAGCACGAACTAATTTTTTATTTTCAATCATAATTAGCACTACATTGATATTTATAACACTGATATAGATCAAGAAATCGAACTCTAACTAACTAAGTGATATATTTTTATATAGAGATTGAATAACGATTCGACCTTTTTTACATATGTGAAAGTAGTATTTTGCATATCATTATATGTAACATTAGGTATATTTTTACATGATAAGATTTTAAAAGATTTGCACAATAATGATTTTATTTTTATATACGTAGAGCTAGGTACTTTCTTGAAGAATTATTGTTAGACTTTTATTTTTAACTCTTAGAAATCACCAATGAACAATTCCAATCCAACTATGAAGATCATACACTAAAATATTCTGAGAACGTCCCGCGGGAAAGTTAGGAACGATAAAAAGGTAAATATGTTCTTCAAGCGAAATCACTTGTAGAGCTAAACCGTTTACGACGCCATTCGACAGTGCTCCGAAAGCATCGTAAAACCCTGACGTCATACGACCTAGCGGTCCCCGCATTCACCGCTAGATGGCGCTATACCAGACCGCGACACGAGTGCTCGTAAAAATAAATTTTATTATTATGACGAAAATAAAACGCTTGTCGTCAATTTAAAGCAACATTTTACTGTGCAATAAGATTTATTTTACGATTAACAAGTGTCTTGATGAATTAATATAGCCGAATGATGAATAAAGCAATAAAATCTGCTTTTACGACGTTGCTATCTCGTTTCTATTGGCGTTTACGCTTCTTTTTGATTCAGCGTTGTATTGCGTAATGTTATGGGTTGCTCGTAAAACTGAATCACTACAAATGTAAATATGAACTATATAATGTTTGATAATGATTTTAATGAGCTATTAACTTCATTTAATATTTTATTTGGCTATTATCTTGAAGTTAACTACAATTCTGATTTATTGTGGGAATTTCATATCTCAATTAAGTATCATATACTTATATGTTTATCATAACTGTGCTGTGATTCCGTTTTAACTTGACCTTAGTAATAACCCTTGATGGTTATTTTTAAGAACCCGATTTTGCTCTAATAATTCATGAATATCTCACTAGATGGCAGTAACAATAATTTGTATTTTTTTACAATCATGCACTTATTCAAGGTTGAATGAACTTGGAATGCCTAAGTTTTACTATAAAGTGAAATAGTAAAATTCAAATATGTGTCTTAATTTACATAGCTCTTGCTAGAATGAAAATGAAATTGTGTAATATTTCCCTTTCGCAATAGATGGAGCTACAATATCAAATGCATTGAAATGCATGCTGGAGATCTGGCAGGCTTCGAAACTCGCATCACAGATATTATCTGACAATTAACGATTATTGCTAATGACGAGGACGGTATCTCCAGCAATTATCTGCTACTAGTATGTAACTAGAAATTGTTGGATAGAAAAGGTAGAGAATTTTTAATCCTATTGAATTAGACCTATATATAGAGAAAAATAGCTATAAATATTGTACATTATGTAGATTTATTTACTTCGTAGGTTGTAAATATAAAGAATACCTATGGGGGTATCTGAAAAACTGTGGTTTACTTTTTTTATTAAATCTATATCTTGTGCTGTTTCAGCAGTAGGTACGACACTAAAATTTGTGCGCCTACGCTTATTGTCCACTTTGCGTGGCAGTAGCGCCATCTCCCGCAAATTTTCCGATACCAGACATTACAGCAATGTAATAATTATATTACATTATATACTTATGCATCTACAAATAAGTAGCAAACAATAATAAATGAACACATCAATATTTTAAATCAACACATTTAAATAAAAATCTTTACTATAGTATGTACTTATTTATTTAAAAACTGAAATTATTTGAGGAAAATGAAATGATTTATGAATGATTATCGTATGTATAATTTTTATTCGAAAAATCCCAACTTAGATATCAATGTAAACTATAAACCGACGTATACCTACTTAAGTAATGGATAAAAGCTTTATAATAAACAAGATAAAAAATAAATAACAAGATAAAGGTGTTTGTCTTATTCCCACGATAAACCTACTTACCTATTTATATAGATAACCTACACACCTACAACATAATAAATGTTATAAACATGAATAAAGGAAGTACATAAAAATATATATTAATCTTCACTAAACTTAATTTGACGTTCCAACTTGATTTAACCAACTGTACACAATATCTTTTCTTATGGGAATGACGACAGCTCTTACAAGAATTTATAAATTTAATTTATGAATGATTCTAATTTTTTCTTATTGATTTTTTTACGTCCAGCCTCGATGACTTAGAAACAGACAATCATTTTTGATATCACCTTGTTAAGTAAACTTAGACGTCCTAATTGTAACGAGAAATATACTCACAGCAGACCCAAGCACTATTGGATCGTCAATAATGAATTATCATCATATCAGAAATTAGAAGTCTACTGTCGGACATTGGAATTTAGCTCATAATTGGCACGCTGGGCAAGCGTGTTGGCAATCACATAGTGTAACTTCACGACGAGGATGCTGCAGACTATCACCGCCTTTAGTACCGCCACCTGTCGGTACTGCTTTGTCGCCTCTTACAACGCCTGGTTTAAAGGAAGGTACTATTCTAATTTGCCGGTACCACAGATAATTGATTGACATGATAATTAATTGTATAAAATGTATTAAGATTAGACTCTAATATAATAGCAATATTTATGACCCTGATAACCTTATGAGTCATCTAACAAATGGAAGTTAGGTTTAGCTTAAACAAGTCTGCCGGCAACAGGATAGGTCTTAAAACAAGTTTACTTTAGGTTCATTAATTGTTTCGTATATTAAACGAAGAAACAATTAGTGCGAACTATAATTTATGTTTTCAGGAACATCCACTAACATTAATGATCTTTACTGCAGCGTCAAAATTGATATGTAAAATTTTTAGCTTAAGTTTTTAACATTGATGTAGATTTGTGAATGTTTGTAACATTTATCTGTAGTCAGAAGAGATCAGGTCACCTCTAATTTCTGTAATGTACTCGTAAGTATATTTAAAAAGATGTATATGGGTGACCTGTTATTACAAACTAAGACGTAAGTATGGCATGATTTATTAGATATGTGCGTGTTCTACATTCTCTGGAACCCGAAATATAGCATCAGAACAGCATCTAGGAATTCAGAAGAAATTCTCTCCTGCCAACATTTGTGAAATATACTTCCCGCTGCGGTGTCCCCAAGAACATGCAAGTTGGGAATCTTCAGGAAAAGAGTACTTATATTGGTTTCAAGAGGCCGCAGGTGCTCTCGGACCATAAAATTCGCCAGCAGTTTTTTATCAGAAAACTATCAGAGTTGACCTAGGTGACCCTTTTTGTCTAACTCGAATGAGCTTATAAGATATAAAATTTAAAAAATCCGTCCTAATTACTCTTAATTTACGCTTCCTTGGTAATATCAATTGTATTTACTTTATTTTTACTTTGTTAGGATTAACGAAATAATTTATTCCACATTAGAAATGATATCGGTTTATATAAAAACATCATACCCCCTTTCATGAAGAGGTATATGCCATACAGTGGACTTTTAATGACTGGTATGATAATGATGATATATAAAAGAAGCTGACTGTCTGACTGATCGAGTGACATATCAACGCAGGGCATAAACTATAAGAGTTTAAACTTTTGCACAGGGGTTCCAATTATTATGTAGGGGAGCCCTTAGAATGTATTTTTGTAAATCTACCCCTTAAGGGGGTAAAACGGGGGGTGCAAAGTTAGTGTAAGACTCTCCTGATTTTGTAGTTCTACAAATGAATATTGGTATAAAAGTTCTTCATTTAAAGAAAGGTAACACGTATTAAAATATTTCCCAAGATCCTCCCTTAAGGGGCGAAAAGGGGGAAGCAAAGTTATTATGAAAGTTCTGTGACTTGACGCGGTAGAAACCGCGAGGCGCTGCTAGACTATATATATAAAAGGAGAAGCTGATAGACTGACTGACTAACTAACATATCAACGCAAGGCCTAAACTGTAAGAGTTAGACTTGAAATTTTGCACAGGGTTTCGTTTTATTATATAGGAGAGCACTAAGAAAGGGATTCTTGCAAATTCACCCCTTTTAAAATGGGGATGCAGAGTGAGTATAAAACTTCAATGAAATTCAGTATGATGGTTCTTCATTAAAAGTTATGATATGTGTAAAATATTTTTAGAAAATCATCCCATAAAAAGTATAAATAAAGGTAAAAGAGGGTTCAAAGTATGAATGAAAATTCTACAACTTAAGGCCGTTGAAACCACGCGGCGTTACTAGTTAAGTATATTTTTAAGAATATATTTGTAGTCTGAAACTGTTTAAAAACAAAAAAAATCTTTGAAATCCGTCGAAAAAAGTGTCAAATCTCAAAAAAGCACTCACCTAGAATTAGTGACCAGTAGCTAGTTACAACTATCTACAAAGAAAAGATACACTTGAAAAGTTTCAAGATCCATAAAAGTGGTCGAGCGACCACAAAACAGAGTCCCGAGCCACTTCCTTATCAATGAAAAAAGAGCTGATTCTCATTCAAGCGACAGATGCGGTATTCGCCGGCGCGTGCGCAACGCATAAACACGATTTTTACTACCGCACGCTCATAAACGTCATGTGAATTGCGCCATTTGTAGAACTCACAGTAAACACCGCTCAGATTATTTTGTATACGCCTCTGGGGCTAAGCCGCGGTATAAATTTGAAGTTTTATTACGGCCCACACGTGCATCGTTATTATGCCGTTCTCCGACGTTTATTGAACCATTATTGACTTGTTTAAAGTATCACCCGTTTAATGGAGATAAAAGGGGACGTGGTTAGTTTATGTTTTCATCGGGCACGGCGATGTTGCTCTCTAGATGTCTGATGGACACTTTATGACTGTAATTTGCGCCTGTCCCTAGTTGCTGTGATTGATATCTCAATGCAGTCGTTTTGTGGTAATACCCTATGATTGGGGCTATCTTTATTTTCTTTACAGCTGCTATTTAAGTATGGAGGCTTTCAGATTTTAAAGTGGATACTACAAATCCATAGAAACAGATTTGTTTTAAAGTGCCATTTGAAATAAATTAAATATGGTACTTGTTTTTTCACCATGCGAAGTGATCAGCAACCTGCCTTAAGAAACTGACATTGTTTTCTTATAATTAATTGGTTCATCATGTAGCTAACTATTATTCCTTACCCAATATATTCTTTAAAGAGGTATGTCAATTAAATAGATCTAAATATGACCCTTATGTTTGATAAGGTCACAAGCATGGAGATATGTACGTCAGCAAATATTAACCTAGCAGATTAGCAGGTATACGCTAAATAGTAAATTATTAATCATTTGCAACAATAAACTGTGGTCGTGTGGTACCGGCAGAGTAGCATATCCTCCCTCTGTACCAGGTAACTGAGGTACCGGAACCGACAAATGGCGGTATATCCAATCGAAGTGGCGATAAGCAGCAACATTCCTGTCGCGAAAATACGATCTGCGATTATCGACACGCTTGCCCAGCGCGGCAATTATGGGCCAATTCCCAAATATAGGCCTTTTTTGGGGAGACCTACTTGATGTAAAGGACATTAGCGTCCGCTATGATGATGATGTGAAAGAACAATAAACTATTTTTCTAATTTTCCACACTCCGACGTTCTTGCTAAACTAAGTAATGATCGATTCACTAGAAGTTTTAGTTTACCAGTGTATTTAAAATAGGTACATATTATATATTTGGATAGGTAAGTATAATTATTATGTATTTACTCACTTCATCATGAAGCATAATAACGTTACGCAATCTCTCTCTCGTGGTAATATCAAACAGAAATACAGAAATGAGATACGTAGAACAACGAAATAGTCATAGCCAAACTAAATAGGGCATTCAAAGCGAGTTAAAAGGGCACGGAGCAGGCCATATACCACTGGTGGCCACGATCCAATAAGTGCAGCGTAGAGCGTCTACTCAAAGGATAGACAAATCTGATTAAAATCGGATCGCGGTGCATGCAAGCTTGTTCGTAAAATTCTCTTAAATTGGCCAATGTTTGGTGTTGGCCGACCTTACAGTTAATAAGTTTGTTTTATTTTGGTCTCTATCTCAATAGAGTCTAATAACTAACAAGAACAATGGTTTGTAACTCACTTGTCATTGACTCGTACCTCTTACCATTTAAGAAAGCTTAAGAAATCAATTTTATTAAACGTAGACATTCTTAGTTGCATAGCGTTGCATTTTCCTACCAACATTTTAAACGGGTGTGTTTGTTTGTCATTCACGCACAAACGGTTGATTGAATGCGTATAATACTCGTACTTTAAAATAACTCATATTATACAATCAATCGCGAGTGGTCGCAAGTGGATTTCTAAAAAACGACTTGAATGTTTCTGAACTACCCTAAGATAATAAATAAACCTAATCAAACAGTGTTTAGGATTATTTACATCTTGTAATCGCAAGAAGTGACTAGCAATACACAAACAGAATAATTTTAATAGTATTTTGTCGTCTAGTTCCAAATTTAACCATCGAACAACAGGGTTACACAATTGAGTAACCCTGTTAGTTGTTGTTGTTAGTTAGAAACCTTGACATGCGATTGCTTGGTGTTATTGTTTGTTATATTTCTGATTATTTTATTAATATTAATCATTCAAATTGATATGTTTATTATAAATAGATTTATAATTTTTAATCAAAGATCAGTAAGTCCAAAACTCGTCTCAAAATTTAAATAACATTATGTTGACAAACCAAATGAAAATATGTTTCTTATTTTACAATAGAAGCTGTAACTGAGATTCATAAAGATAGAAAAACTTACGGCACTGTGAACCTTTTAGGATATATGGTTAACGTTCATGTTCTAAATCAGATCATAAAAAATGACCCACTTCAGACCCAGGTGTGGAGAACACACTACAGATGTAAAGATCAGCTATAAAAAGTCCACTACTGGACATAGGCCTTCCCAAGATAAGAGGATTTTTTCCCTAAATTGTCACTCTGGCGTGGTAGCAATCGTAGAGCGTAGCTTCGCGGTGAACATGTTGCCGCCCATCCCTATCCTGTAGAAGATGCACTGTTTTGGATGGATATACCGCTATCTGTCAGTTTCGATACCTTAGTCGCCTCTAACGACACTAAGTGCAGAGGGAGGTACTATTCTAATTTGGCGGTACCCTACAGTTTAAGTAAAAGATAAAATGTTGTATATCATTAGATTTCATTATTGCTGTATCAGACTAGAACTGATAGTGAAGGGACTTGGGCAACCTTTCTTTTTTTTTCATTCGGATAATGTTTCTTTTACCTGAGTTCTTCAGAGCTTCCAAGAACTTAGTATGACCAAAACTGCTAATTAGTTAATAGAATGGATAAATAACCTGTGATAACGTATGAAATTGTGGTTGTGAACTTTAGTCAAGTACCTATATGTATTTTCCACGTTACATCCAGATCGCTAGTGTAGCCTTTTTTAATATATTCACACACAAAATCTCATAGATTAACCTGACTCTGAGATACACTTGTGTTACGGATATCAGGCAACAGAGTAATCACAAATACTTAAAAACATATTTAACAACCAGCCACGACGAAGATAGAATTACGATAATCTGCGCCATGAGCCCCGACAAGTTTTTCTTTGATTATCCTTAGTAATTTTCTTTCGTCCTAAAAACGACGTTTCACCATTTGTCATATAATTAGCAACTTCAAGATAGGTTTTATTATCATCATATCACACGTATAACATCCTATGTTCGAAATCTCGAGAAACATTAGTCAAGTTTTAATATTTTCCATATTAAAATCGTATATATGCAAGATCTAGTACGGCTTATCTTTGAATTTCCCTGGAAATTTTGGTGCTAGCGTCTTTAAAATGTTATCTCTCCATTTGTCGCATGATTAAAAACTTCATGGTATGCTTTATCAACATCATCATCAGGCATAGAACGTACGCTTTTGGACATAAAGCTCCCCAAGTGATTTATCAATAGGTCCGGTTGAATGCAGCCTGCGTTTCTAGCCAGTTGTCTATCCACCTTCAGGATACATTGTGTGGTTTTCGATCTCGATCTATTCTGTGTACTATCTTGCATAATATCACTGCAAATTGCTACTCCGCTGTAGGGGTTACTTGATAGGATCAAAATGAAATTTGATGTTTAGGTCCGCTGTTAACGTAAAGACTTTTAGTTAGACAGGCCTAATGGCGCAGATGGTAGTGATCCTATCTTATGCGCTAAGAGTCGTGGGTTCAATCCCCTCCAAGGACAAATATTAATATGATGTTTTTTGTCTGTGTGTTAACAGTATGTTTCGAGTGTGATATATTTGATTTATATGTTGGCTGACGTCCGTGACACAAGTGCTTCCTCGGAGTCAGGTCAATGTATGTTCCTTATTGTAAATCTCGAAGTTTATTGTCAATATTTAAATAAACTAATGATTATTCGCCTTAGCTATCCATTTAAGTATCTGCAGCAAATATTGTGGGCCTCTTAACACCACAGGAAAATTAGAAGCACCGGATGTATATTTTGACAAAATATTTTTTTCTGGTTTGTATAAAAACTTGAATTTTTATTAAGCATTATTAATCTATTTACTAACATCTTTTCTATTTCGTGAAAGCCTTTGTCACTCTTTGACATCTAAACTGTGCAAAAAGTCCTGCCAATAAAATAAACAAAAATATAAAACCCTATCTATTAAACAGGAACATGTTTTCCAGATAAAAGGTAGCCATGTTTTAATCCAAATTATCAATAATACCTGTGCCAACTTTCATTCAGATCTGTTTAGATTTTCCAGCGTGAAAGGATAACAAACATGGAACCATACATTAATACTCACAAACTTTTGCATTTATAATATTAGTAAGGATTTTGTTTAAATATGTCGGTTATTTAGCATACATTTTCCAAAATGTAATGGGAAATGTTACAGCATTTATGATTTTTAAAGATATTGTTTACAAGCATTCTTCAAGATATTCTGTATAAAAGCTTTGCCTTTTTTAGTTGTTTTTGGTATAAAAACTATCGTAGGTTTTTCTAATAATTCCTGAAGGCCTTGTTTTTTGTGGATAGGCGATTTAGTATAGTGATTGAACTAAAATAAATAGCTACGAAATGTTTGCTGTAAATATAAATTATGGACTAAACCAAAATATTCTAAAACAAGTATTTATAATATTTTGGTTTACTCTACATAAATATACAAGTCAACTCTATCTAGATCTAGAGGTACATTGGAGAAATGATAGTTGAAAATTAGTTCAAAGTAACCCTTGACTTTACATATTAGAAGTGTTTGAAAATATTATAACGAAACTTGACTCTTTAAAATTAAAAGGATGTCATTCTTATTCAAAGTTGTGTAATTTCAGGTCTAAACTGTCACATTACTAGAACACTCGGTAAGTTTATTTTCAAACAATTAAGTAATTATTCTTAAACGAGGAATTTTATACATTTTTTTATGGTTCATACCCACATGCTGTTAACTTACTGGGCGGGTTGCAGGAAGGCTTCGATTTTGTCATTACGCCCATCTGAGCAAGTGAACATTTTTTAGTAATCGTCAGCAATTAGACGCGATTACATTTTTTACTCTTGGACCAGTTTAATAAGTCCATTTTTACAAGTTAATTAGTTTTTGATCTGCACGACACCAGCGTCATCTATCGAAATCCTTAATTAAATGCGACCAAATCAAGAAAGGTTATATGCCTTTTCTAAGACGTGATAGTATTTCTACGACCCTAAATTGGCCAATTAAAGCGGGGAAAAAATATGGCCGGCGCACAACCCATTCTTTGTATGGGCAAATATTTGTTTAAAGTGGTAACTGCAATAAAAATGCGAGCGTGTCTCTTGGTAGGCCGCGACTGGGGCCATTCATTCGTTTGATGACTTCATTTGAACGCGCGAGCTGAGCTCTTGCGATAATGCGCTATTGTTTACCCTCCGATAGTGCGCCTTCGAATGCACGCGCCACACTGCGCTAAATAAAGACGACTATACATCCCGCCGCACCGTCTATTCAAAAACACTTCCACGGACCTAGCCCCGTCCCGCTCGCGCACTCGTTTTCCACCTAAGCGAGACCGCAACGGAGATATCTCTCGTAAAAACAGGTAGTAGAAGAAATAATAATCATCTTTACGACTTCTCACTCTATTCAGCACCTTGTTACGATATTGCGCGCTCATTGTGGCCCGGTCGAGGAGTGGTTGTAAAATCTTTTCTTTACTCGCCCGTTTCACTAATTGTACGTTTATGAGTTTACGACTTTGCGGCTTAACTTTTCAGTAGTAAAGTCATTATTGAGCTTTTGTCGAGCTTTTTACGACTAGGGTCTCGGCCACTCAATTGTTTAACTGAAATATTGTTTCTCAACAAATTTTAATTTTTTTTTGTATAATTAGACTTTTCTTAAATTTATTTGTTTTGGACCTTATCAATGAAGAAAAGTTGTAAGAAGTCGGTGGTCTGATTGAGTTGTAATAATAGAGACAGACCACGTGCTTTCAGGAGGTGTGATAAGAAAGGGAAAAGAGAGCGTAACTGATAATATTTATAGTCATTAGCGAAAAGGGGACGGAACAATCGGTCGCGTTGCGATCGCTGGCAGCGCGCGGGGCGGCGCGCGTGGCAGTACACTGCGTGATTCGGGCCGCGCCGGTCGCATTCCAACGCAGCGCGCTCCACGCACGCGAGAGCAAACTTCACTCGTACGTCGCACACATCGTGACATACACCCACTCCACATACAAAACAAAAATCACAGAGACAACTTGGCGCCGCACGGAACCGCTTAAAAACTCGTAAAATCCACGGCACGCGCTCCCGAGTCGTAAAATAATCGTAAAAAGTAAACACACGTCGACTGGCCTTTATCGCTGGCGAAGCCCATTATGACGCTCGAGTGACGTTTAAGAGGCAATAAAATTAATAAAATTAAATTTCATCGTCTGGTATTGGGTGACATTGCCGGAGGTCGCGTTATCACGGCGCGTGGGGCCGCGATGACATAAGTGCTGCCTAACTTAGTGACGTTTGTGTCGGTGACTGGTCAGAATGAACTCTTATTTCGAGCAGGGTGGTTTCTACGGAGCCCATGGTGTGCACCAGGGCGGCGGCGGGGGCGATCAGTACAGAGGTTTCCCCCTGGGGCTGACGTACGCCCAACCACATGCTTTGCACCAGCCCAGGCCGCAGGACTCTCCGTACGACGCGTCAGTAGCTGCAGCCTGTAAACTGTACGCCGGGGAACAACAGTACGCCAAAGCGGACTGTTCAAAGGCCGGAGCAGAACAACAGAACGGCTATGGAGGCAAGGAATGGGGCTCCGGCCTCGGAGCCCTGGTCAGGCCGGCAGCGTGCACGCCTGAAGCACGGTACAGCGAATCCTCCAGTCCAGGAAGAGCTTTGCCCTGGGGCAACCAGTGTGCACTCCCAGGAGCAGCAGCAGCTGCCGCTCAGCCAGTCCAGCACCAGCCCACCAACCATACCTTTTACCCCTGGATGGCCATAGCAGGTTAGTCTTACCATTAAGATATTTTAATTGCATTTCAAAAGCGTTAATCTTGGAGAATTAATTTATAGCTTCATTAGGAATGTAAATATGTGAAAATACCAAATTTATCATATGTCTAATATATAAACCGAAAAATAATTACCCAATCACTAATAAAAAAAATCAACGGCATAGCATTCTCCTCCATACAGAAGCTCTAAAATGGCGCTTCAATATTGCCAAACACATAGTCATTCTGGTCCCATAAGTCCATTCGGTGCTCCAATAAGATTGCCAGTAGCAGGTAGCGACCGTCAACTCGTGTCAATAAAACGCACATAAAACGAACGACCATCGTTAACATCTTATTAGCGTCGACAGATTTGAGTGTCATTATAATTTACGACTGCTATAAAATTAACAATAATGTTTCATAAAATCACAATCTTGCTGTTTTTACAGCTTGTATAGTATTTTTTTTCCACGGCAAAATCATGCTAGTAGTTGATTGATATTTAAATGCATTTATAATTTTATAGCAAGCAGTATTTGTTTTCATATGGCAAAACAAAAACCAGTTGATTTTAATGGTCATGAATTCTACCAAGTACACAAGACCATTAATCAGAAATTATTTTCTTTGGTCATAATTAATTTTATCTCTACTGTAATATTTATTCTTGAAATATAATAAATACTATAGTTAAAATTCGTATTATTGAGTACGAAGTTGGTATTGGGTGATAAATATTTATTAAGGAAATAACATTTTTATCCCATATTATACATTTCAACAAAGAGTAATCCAAGGAAATTGCTTAAAATAACATAACCACAACCAATTTTTTCGTAAAGTGGGAAATAAAACATATACAAGATTAATTAACAAATTCAGTAAAGCTATCATAAAACAATCTTTTACCTCATTTGCCTTGTAGTATAGCATCACAAAATGTATATGCAAATGCCTTTTAACTATATTACGTCATTGATAGCACAACAAGTGTCTAATTAAAATAAAGGCATACTTGGTTTCGTATCGATGTAAATGTTAATACCGGTATCCTAAAAATCTATGAATAACAGATTTAAATTTGTATCATCATTGGTGGTTTGGCTGACAGTGGGTCCATGATGTGAATCAGCTCGGAGGATGGCAGTATGAAGCAGCATTTTAGCGCTCGCTGTAGTGACGGGAACGCAGCGCCTGCGCAGGGTCAACGCCCCGGTCTAGTTTGGGCGCATTATTATTAACTTTAGTGCCACTGGTCACTGAGAAATGGCCACTTGATTTTGTTAGCCGATGAAAGTTCTAAAGTGAAATGTCTTGCAAGAAGTGGGCACACATGATATAAGGACAATTTATTGGCTGCAAATGTTGCTCTCAGGAGTTTTTTTGCACTTGTATCTAATAACTTACCGTTAAATTAATAAACAGAATTTTCTAATTAATAGAAATGTAACTAAACTAACGGAAATATTTGTTTCTACATATTTTAATAAGAGTAATCAATTTAAATTTGAATATCAAATGTTGTAAATTAACACTTTTTCCGACCTCACGATTTGATATTCAAACAAGATTGTTCAGTTGGAAAATTAAGCGGAATAAATCCAGTAAGAATTGTGAATTAGAATCGAGCAAATAAGAATACAGCATCTTATTTGAATTTGGAACCACATGCCCCTGTACCACAAAACGCACCTTACCAATATAGAAAAAAAAAGTCACGTAGATCGTCTATCCCTTCGAAGGAGTCCACATTACTAATGCGTAATTAACGCAACGCGTGTGGTCCCGCCTCTCATAACTCATGCGACTTGATAAAATTAAGTAACACAGGCTGAAAAATAAAACAAAAATAAGTAGTCGCTCTGTCAGCCATATTTCACTCGGTGTTCACGCAACACGGGCCGCGAAACAATACAAGGACGCGATGGACGTCGCTTGTATCGCAAGTTCGGGCTTGACCGTGCGCGGCTCTCGGACTCCTTGGTAGGATCGTGGTTTTAAAAAATCCTGTAAGTAAAAGAAATTTATATCGCTGACCAGTGTTATATTAATACTATGAAATAAACATTATTAGTCACATTAATAAAATTGAATCCTAATAAAATTAAATGTACGTATATCACCTATTAACATAGTACGAAAATGAAATAAAAATATTTATTTCGATGTTGATAGGTAATAAGCAAAAGAAAGTCCCTGAAGCAGAAACTAGTGGAAAAGATCTTAGATTAAACCTTAATCGTTTATTGAAAAAGAAATAACAAACTAACATAGTAGACATGTGCAATTTGGTTGTTAAATATAGGTAAAGCTTGGTAAACGTATGTCAAGTGTTTTTTGTAATAACCGTGGCCAGGTTGCAGGAACCCGGTGTTTTTCTTTCAACAGGTTTAATTATCTAGTAATACAAATTGAAGTCTACACTACTACAAAATACCTGTCTTTTCTCTACTTACTATGAATATAAAACAAAATTGAGTGCTAATCTAAGTAATAACACTTGGATCGTTATATTCAGGATGTAAAAAAGAAACAGGATATTACAAATATTTAAAGATATCGATGAAAAATCTGATACCGTTAAAAATACATCGACATATCAACAGTCAGAAATTTAAGTGGCATAAGGGATATATGGGCAAAAAAAGTTCAAGTGAAAGAGAATTCAATTTTAATAATGTTTGTTAAAAACAGCGTAATCATAATTATAAATTGCTTCTATAATAAATAGTTGTAACGAATTAATTATTTTGATTTTCTATAAACCTGTTCCTATAAACCTGTACATAGTCCCGCACGACATGCATATATACGCTTAATTAATTACATTACACCTATCTATTACGTCCCTAATATACAGGGATAATATACTACTCTATATACAGGTGCATACTGTACCTACTATTAAAGTCCCGAAAAATGACAACGGTAAACCCATTACGGACCGAAATTCATAACCGTTACGATTTACATATAACGTTATTTAACTATATATAACAACACTAACGTGGTTTAGTAGTTTTCTAGAAGTTAGTTGTCGGTTTAAAACTAACGCCACCGTGTTCTTCCTTAGTACCAATCGCGTTCGGTCATTTAGACCGAGTTTAAAAATTTCGTCTAACCTCATGCCGGGCTGACCCTATAATTTCTAAACCAGTTCCAAATTGGCGACTTAATTTCGCTTCAGGGTCCGAACATTTTAAATGGACCCTTATCAGGAGGGAAATGAGATCTTGTAATCACTACCTAGTTGGTTACTTGAAAAATGCTTTACATTTTTTATGGCATTTTAACATCTTATGAATATATTAGAATTCACACACCAAAAACTTAAAAATTCATCTATTTGAAAAAATAATTGAAACTTTAAAATCATAATTGAAACCAAAAAATATTCTTAATAACTTCAGCTAATTATTTACCTGTGTATATTCTGTTAAAATTAGCCCTGCTGCGTCGGCGATCCAAAACAAATCGACCGATTCACTTAGTAAAAATTGACATTTCACACCAAAACTGGAATGTAATAATATATAATTTTTTATTTATCATTTTGTGATAATAATAATACTCCCAGTAAAATATAATTCGAAACAATAACAACACCGCAATACTGTTTCACATAGTGATTCTGTGTTGGAGAATGCGGACCGCGTCATAAGCAGATAGCGCATCGCATTCAAGGTTGCTCTACTTCACTGATTTTTATTAATTATTTGTTTCAACACGACTGAAAGAACAACATAAGATATAGAACGTGTAACGAATATATGAACCTTATTAACCTTTTAATTACAGCTGTATGAGTATTCAAAAGAATATACATATACTAAAAATATATTATAGGTAACGAAGTAATAAAAATACTATATAGTACAATAAAAAGCACTTTCTGGTCTTTTGCAACATCTCCAGTTATTCCTTATGCAAACTTGAAATAACAATTACGCATTGTTTCCGACATAGAATCATATTGTATTCACAGTAACCCAAATTTGTACGGCCTTCAACCGCACACAATAAAAACAAACAGACTCAAAATAACAGCATAATAGCCCCGCAACAGTCGCCAGCCATAAACTAATAATGGGGGAGATATGTTTTATGGTTTTCAAGTTCTGTATACGTACCTATTATGAATGTTTTAAAACTTTAGTACTACGCTAACCGTCTGCGCGCAAGCACGTACGCGGCGTTTGATTGAATAAACCACAAGTAGAGTTTTTAAAAAGTGTTCCAAATTTGAAATCGGCGGGAATTAAAAGATAAACGGACCCGCTGCGATGGAGGAGGTGCGCTTGCGCTTGTTTCCCGCCTGTCGGCGGCGTGCGCCGGCGGCCATCTTGGATAAGGATCGATCATAGGTGCGCAGCTGTGAAGTGATAAATATGAACACCGGACTTCTCGTATGTTGTGATGTGTCCACCGCTTTGCCCAAATGTCAGATCACCTTAACTTCTAAGGGAGCTGTAATAAAAAATAGTTTCTAAGTGTTTTGCAAGAGTAATTTATTTAGTATATATATTTATATAAGGCATATATATAATGTCGTAATTGGTAAGCGTATAAATTGTCTTCCATGGGTCTAAAATTTATATTAAGCATCAGTAAATTTTTATTGTTAACTTGTTATTTTAAATACTTCTGTTTAATTATTTAGGTACTTAACGTATTCTTATGGATATGTTCTAAGGCCCTAACCGGTAATTCTAATCATGGGCACAAAAAAAAAATGAATTTCCTAATGCGCTGATTTAAATAATCATAGACTTATATATCAACTCCGCCCGTGTTAATATAAAAATGCTATAGCGAACAATATAACCACAGACAGAAATAATCTGTAATACCTAGCTGCCGTAGTACGCTAAACTCTCTCAGTCCATAAATAGCGTAGTTATAATGACTGTGAACAGCACAGAAAACTCATACAAAAGGTCATACAAAATCACCTATCTCGGAAACCGTGACCTGGGCCCATTACGCGTTGCATTGAAAATCACCGGTCGGTCTCGCCTCGCGTTTTGTTCTAGCCATCGACCCGATAGGCGGTAACGTTCCTTTTCTTCTTTGCAATCCATATATGCATTTGTTTTCTCAACCCTAACCTAGGTTTATGCAAGAGATCGTCACTTATTTCACTTTCGTTTCACCTACTTGCTTTAGGTATAGGTATTAAAAGTTAAATTGATTTTATTATAAAATGTGTTGCCGTGTTACTTTTTAAGTAGTTCATTATTTCATACATATTTTAATTATAATATTAATAATTGCAAAATAAAATGAACACAATGAGTACAAGATATTGCAGAAAATCAAAGTGAAATTTCACATATACACTGGATGTTTTTTTATAATATTGCTTATTAATTTATGCGCGTACTCGGTTCATACAAAAATGCATCGTGACTCAAGCGGGCAGTCGGGAAAGGAATATAAAGATTGTCTCTCACGTAGAGAAAACTATGTTTAAAGATAGCTTTGGTTAGCTGACTCGCGCTTTATTAAAAATAATACGTCTAATGTAAGATCATTAACCTACGCTTAGACTCTTAGTCGGTCAAAAAATAATTACTAGATATATAATAGAGCAAAGATCTAGATATGAACACAAGGCTGTAACACAATGACCTATTATATTAAACGTAGTATCTATTGTGAAGGTACCTATATATATCTTCTTAGTTGCATGTAAATAAGTATGTATTATTATAAGTTGTCTGGTCTGTCAGTCTTACGCGGAAAATGTAGTTAAAGCTTCTGTACCTCTTAATGCTATAATAGCACTTCAAATAATTAATAAATTATTGTATAGTTCAATATTTAGCAAATTAAACAAATGTATTCACTGCTTATTATAAAGCAGTGAATACATTTGTTTTTCAATTATTTAAACTTTCTTTGTGAGCTCTTTTTAAAACCAAAGAGGATAAGATTTTTTTTCATATAAAATTATTTAAAGAAGCATCTTAAGTGTAATAAAACTGCCAGACATAGTTTTAAATTTTAATACGTTGTCAAATAGATATTTTATCAATATTTTCCGCTTATGTATTTATAGCATCGCTCCGCTCCCGATTGGAGATCCATCCTGAAGGCTGGCTGATGCCTGTCTTGTAATTAATTGTTGCACGATACCCCACACTGGAGGCGCCCGACGGACTGGATTTGAATAACCAAGCACCCACTAAATATACAACCAGTTACTATACGCGGTATATGCAGATTTGTAGAAACTTTACACTAGTGAGATAGATCCATACATCTTTCTGCACACAACGTACTGTGACTTCAATAAAATACTCATGACTCTAGTTTCTAATATGCAGACTTCTAGTAGCTAAAGTCTATATGGCTAACTAAGAATTATTAATTGCATGGTCCGTAGAATAAAATTACTTGCACAACAATTTTAATTAACGCAGCAAATTTAAGGACATATTGAGCATACATAGAGCTGCAAGTCAAAGCCTTATTCGTGTTATTCTTTAGATTTTAATTCCCGTATGTGATCGAATTGGTAACATATACGATAATAGAGTTTTGTTGATATAATTTATAAACTAAAAGTTCATTTAATTATTAATAGATAAATAAAATAAACGCTAATTATTAGTTTTAGACTGAAAATTCTTAGAATAACACCAAAATAGTAGGATATTTCCTGATATCTATTATTATTATAAATATGAAAAAAAACCTTGATTCGGACTTACGTTACTAGAGTATTCATATTACCAGTTAACGATTAAGGTCAACAACTAAATTAGACCATAGCTGTAATTAAAATCGATCGACGAAGCTTTCGCGTCTAAGGTGAATTCTTCGCTTATGCCCACCGAGGTTTTCAAAAGACTTTCTTATATTTTTTGTTATATCAAAACAATTTTTAATTCATATCAGCCATTGGTAGTCCACTGCTAGACACAGGCCTCCACAAGAAATAGGGAACTTTGCCCATAATTGCCGCGTGAGACAAGCGTGTTAGCAATCGCTGAGCACAGCTTTCGCGACGGGAACGCTGCTATCTATCCCCGCCCTGTCTATTTGAGCTGCACTGTTCCGGGTGGATATCTATCCATCTGTGGGTTCTGGTAACTTAGTCGCCTCTTACGACACCTGCCTACCCCACGGCAATTTTTTTTCAATTCAAACAATATTATTTCATGATTTTAATGAAATATAATATTGTATCTTTATATACAATAAAGATACGAGACAAGTCGCAGGCTAGTACTAACACTCGATGTGTTTAAGTACATCTGTTTGGTACCAAATGGAAAGCCGTTAAAACTTTTAACCATTTATTTTCATTTCGTATACTTAACCAGTCGCCGACAAAACAACAATTATAATTAAAAAAATCTTGTATAGCCCCATAAATTGCACAAATTGAAAACCAGCGTATGTTAGTAAGCAATTTCCTTTACCCCATTTATCCCGTATAACAAAATTGCATCGACTAATTTCGCGTGCATTAACCCTTTCTTAGTAAACTATTAAACCACATTTAATTCCACATAAACTGCACGGTAACACACACCTCATATAAATAACTACGTTGCACTAGCCTTTCTTTCGATACAAAAATCTTCGCACCATCAAGCTATTTCAAATTTTATTACCTAACGCTAAAGGTAAGTTTTCGAGGGACTTAACTTTCGTTAATATTTTACGTGACGAATCTGTTGAACCTTCTGTGGAGGTTATAAGGTCGTTATTGCGTGAGCATAACCTTTAAAGATATTTCGAAGTTATTTCTTTGATATAGAGGGCTCCGTGCCGAAACTAGCGTTTACGGAACAATGTATCTTCTTTTTAAACTAAGTCGGTTAATAGTGTTGGTTCCATTACGTACCGAGCACATTTCAGTTTTTAAAGTTTCCTCTGTTTGCGGGTAAGTACCTAAACCTCTTTTGATTGACGCTAATTGCCAATTTGTTGCGAAAAAACATCTCAAATAATACTAACAATGTTCACATAAATCACAAATCCGCTATAAAAACTGATATCGGGTAAAGAAATTAATCATTTTATTGCGCCATAACCGTCAAGTGTCCAATGGCTGTTATCGATACTTTCTACTATAATTTATAAGCACTATAATTTTGCATAATTGCATTAAAAATACAAAAATCTATTTTGAACACAGCAGCACGCTGAATATTCATAAAAAATACCTTGAAAATGTACAAGTGCTTCAAGCATTTTATTCAGACTATTTCGTTTCTCAGGTAATAATGTCCAGACGCGAATTTCGCTTGGCCAGATAGACGCATAGATACCTTAATAGGTGCGTTTACCTTAGTTTTATTGAACTCTCGCTACTTCTTAATTATCTGTGGTCAATCAATGCTCATATTACACTCCGTAGCCAATCCGGTCAATCTTCCACGGCTCTAACGAATTCGTCGCGGGCCTCGTTCTAATGACCAATAAAGTTTATCACACCATTTCAGTAGGAATCTCGATAATTATCCATCAATAAAAATTTATGAATGCTTCGATTGTTAGTGTTTTACCGTAGTGTCGGTGAAAGTTGAGCGTTAAGTTTACAATAATTTTATTATGTAATACACCTATGTCTCGTAACCTGGTGCTCTACATCGAACAACAAAATATTAATTTTTAATCATAAAATAAATGTGGTTTCCAATATTACAAGTGACTACACTCGGTGAGATTGAACGGAAAGTTGCGCCGGCGCCGAACACCATGATGTATGGGCCCCACCACATACTTAACTAATAAACCCTTCCAGTTTGAGGACACACACAGTGAAATATACCTGTCTCGGTCTGTTGCCCTTTTTAACAATCCCTGTACTGTTGAGATAGATTGAAAGCATTGGCTCGACCTGTCTAAATTATGAGTAATTTTATTGGGAAACTGCTTGTTTTAGCATAAAACAAAATTGCTTAAGTTAATTACTGCAAGCCACATCTGCGTGTGTAACATGAACATTAATTCATTATAAAATAATCTTAAAGAATGTCTTAATTGTTTGTTCACGTAAGTCTGATTATCTTTAAAGATAAATATTTTTGGTTAGACTTCAGACCTTGAGAATTGCTTGTGTAAACAATTGTAATTACTAAATCCGTTGCCGGTGAGAAAGAGACAAATGTACGTATCACGGTTCTTGTTCATACCGAAAAAGATAAACTCACGGCCTGATAAAACGGTCAAAAGCCTAACTCCAGTTAAACGATACATGCGGGCCAAAAAAAGAACGTTTCTATTATAGTGGCTGCTTTTTTACCACGGACTCTGTCCAGGAATACAATCGTAAATTATAATTTATAAGCCCACAGGACTACGAAATTAAGATATCCACCTTTCTGTATCTATGGCGGCGTTCTTTTATATTTTAATCGAGTTACCTTCAGTGTTGTTATGATTTCCGAGTGCAACGGACGTTTGTAAAGCTTTCAGTTAAGTCATACGTAAATACAATTGTGTAAGAAACCAGTGTGTCTAGTGACCGTTACGCATAAGTAAGCCGTAACAATCGTAATCCATCGTGACCCACCACAGTTCAATTTGTCGTCGGCGTTTGATCAAAGCGTTCCGAACATGCGATGCGATGCGACACACGTATCGCCAATTTACGCATCGGCATCAGCATCGTCGCTTGGCAACTTGGCAGCTATCATCGGCGGCCAAACAAGGGCGCAAGACGTGATCGGATCATCCTCTTGAAGGACCTCAGGAAGTCAACTGAAATCCGCGGCACCGTAACCACTGAGGCTGTCGTTCTAATATGAAAGGTCCCAGTTTTTAGTTTTTCACACGCATTACGTGAGATGTGTTTGGTTGTCAGGCCACGAGTGTTGGAATCATCGGCGCCCGCGCAGAATTCTGATGAGCGTTTCCTTCTGCAATGCGCTTGCGATACATAAACATTATGCGGCTCGCCGTCATGTTTACAACGGAAAGTAGGTTCGCGGACTGTGTCTTAAACACGCTTTATAATGCATTTTAAATTACTTATGAAAACATAAATCATACGTTCGAATTGCAGCCACAAGAAATTTACATGGGAATTGTGCTGTAGCAAATTTTAAGATGGACTCTTGTTTTGTTGCAAAATATATCAAACCTTAAGAGGTCTAGTGGAGGTGATTATGAATGCGAGTGCACGTAGCTGTCGCGACGTAAAATATGTCTGCACAAACAAGTAAAACCAAACATAGTCTTTCGCCCGGAATAAGTAGCTTCAACAAAAAATAACACTAGCGTAAAGGTACTAACGGTAAAAATGATCTAGAATGAATTTTAATAACAATTCAAATTAACATTCAATTATCGGCGGCAATTGCTTAGTTCTATGAATAATTTAATAGCGCTGGGTATTCGTTTGGTGTGACGTTGTGTTGGTCATGACACTGGGGTAACGTAGTAAGTAGTAAGCATAGGCGAGACGTGAGAGATTTTGAAAGATGCTATTTTAAATACTGGGTAGACCAATAAATTATGACCCCGGGGTTGCTAGTTGCGAAAGTGCGAGGTATGTGACACGCAAGTGGTTTTAATTGGATGTTTTGCAGACATTCTACAAATTTGGTGCGGTGCAGCCCGTCCTGAATATTCAAACCGCATTTCTTGACACGGCAAGTGAATTATCGGATAATTTAGATTTTTTCACTCGATTGCTCTAAGCATTAATGAGATAATTATTTCTTTTAATATATACGGATAAAATCGTCTATAATAATGCAAAGCATTCCTACATAAGGTCCCACAGATATAGGAAAAATAAACGGTAGAGACTGATTTCTTAAAATTGTTTCACAACTTTTCCTGTTAGTAAAAGGAATCAGTATTGCATTTTTTTAAAATTATTGGCTGTAATGTTGCTCTGCTATTTTTCTATCTAATAAGAAAATTCTGAAGTATGTCTGTTCTTTAATGTGCATAAAAACGTACAAAAATCCGTTACCTAATTCTAAAGAGCTCTCTGCGGAATTGAGGGTAGGAGTGCGACCTCCGCCCTTCCGTTCGGCCCGATGACCCCGTTGAAACTGGAACTGCCACGCCGCCACAACTCTAAAATTTTGTAAGAAACTTTGTTTAGTTGAAAGGACTTATTTACTTAACTGCAAATAATACATCACTATATTGCATTTATGCACATTTTAAAACTCATTTCGGTTCTGTTTTTGAAACGGTTTTTATGTAAATAATAAATTCAGCCAACATATCATACATTGACCTGGCTCCGAGATAAGTCGCTTAAAACACTTGTGAAAATCAATGTCGAGCGTAGTTTCCAATCACTGAAAGTTTATTAAAACAGTTTAAAAATTGTCGAACTGCGGTGCACGTAAGTGAAGAAAAAAAAATCTGTGTTAATCAACTGTTACAGAATATAAATAAATAGCAAAACAAAATATACATTCGTCTGAGTAAACAAATGCTTTTACAGAAAAGGGTATGCAGACTAAAAGCAGCAATTTATTAGCAATTTGGTAAACGAATTTTTCTAACTTAAATAAATTAACAATATTAACAGAGTATACCAATGAAGAGTATAACGCGAACTTTATAGACTGGAAAAGTGACGACTTTTGCACAAGTTAAAAAAAAACTGTAATTTTTTTAAGACTCAATTAAGTTAATATTCGGTGACACTACGCTTTACGATTTGTGTCAAATTATGGTCTAAATTAATTTAATTGTAACATCAACTTTTAATTACATTTAAAGGTTGCAATTGCAAGCAGACACCAGTCAACAATTAATAATCCGTTTATCGTGTAATGAATTAAAAAAGTACTCAATTAAATGCTAAACGCAGTGTTATCGGCCGATTTCAAAGTCTTATTCGTTTTGCGTAAACGGCTCAGTAGCTTGAATTAAGATAATATTCACACCTGCTCGGTTGTATAACGTCACATTGTCGGCTGAGGGCAGTTACGTCGTCAGTTTATGACCGGCCCGACCACCGGCACCGCCGCCTGGCGGAGGAACGCCGTCTGCGCTGTGCGCCGTTTGGGCCGGCCGCTCGCAGTAGGTTTGTTTCATACTTATATATAGTGACTTCCTGCATACGAGTCCACTTTGTATCGCTCTATTTTCTAGGGTCTATGTGCTATAGCTGTCTATATGCATTTCTTTTCATAAAAATCGGTAAACCGTTTAATGTGTGAGACAACATAGACATACTTTTATTAGCGTTAGAAAAGTCTGATTGATCGCTCTCTCATGTTAGAATTTTCTTTGACAGTATACTCGCTGGTCATGTCTTAGGACATGTATCTAAAGCCTAAGTGTAACTCAAAAGCACCAACCTAACATTGCTTTTAGCTTACCTACATCATCATCAACTGCTGTACATAAGCCTCCTCAAGAAAGACGGAATTTTGCCCATAATTGCCGCGCTGGGCTAGCGTACCAATACGAAAAGAGTAGCTTTCGCGACCGGGATGCTGCTGCCCATCCTCACCCTGTGCATTTACTACACTGTTTTGAATGAATATATCGCCATATAGCGGTTCCGGTACTTTAATCGCGTCTTACGACACCTGGTGCAGGAGGGGTACTATCCTACTCTGCCGGAACCTCACGGCTAAAAATGCAATAATTTGAGTAGAAATTTTAAGACCCAGAGCTACCAACCTGGACCGAGCTGTCTGTACGCTCTATCTATTCAAGAATTCCGATGCCCGTGGTGTCACAGGGAGTGATGTTTAATCGTAAAATTGCCTTTTATACCGCCATTTGCAATTTAAGCATTTTAAATGTCAGTTTATAAAAATTGTACTGTTTCAAGGGTTCCCACAGACCAAGAAAATATGTAAGTTGAAAATAGCACCACCAGATGTCGTAAAAGGCGACTGATGCACCGGACCGACAGATGGCGGTGTATTCACCAGAAACAGGGCGGGGAGCAGCAGAGTTCCCGTTGCAATGCTGCGCTATGCTATTTCCATCACAAATCCCCTCTTTCAAAGCGAGGTTTATATCTTGCGGTGGACGGTCTACAGATTTAATGATATGATGATGATGACAAATTATTGGACATATTTATTTACCATGTGGCAATAGGCAGAGCAAATAACAAACAGAACCGACGTCTGATAGGTCCATGACGTTTGAGAAGGGAGACCATGAACTGACAAGCGAGGCATAGGACGTCCACTCAATCCTAGAGGATTGACAATCAGATTAGAACTACAGGATAGCGATGGACACTAGCCGCATAAAACCGGTCCCAGTGGACATATTTTAAGCTTTATGTCCAGCAGTGGATGTCTTACGGCTGATATGATGATTACCGTTTATGTTTGTATACTTTATTGTTGTATACTTTGTACGTTTATATTTTTTTCTAGCAGGACGCATATTTAAAATATAACTTGCTGCTTAGTGATAGACTTTAATTAGTTAAAGAGCTTTTAAAATCAGTCCAGTAGTTTTGGAATTAAAATCCGTACAAAAACAAATTGTGATTTTTTTTATAATAATATAATATTTTCACGGAATCTTACATTTTTTTAACACCAACAGTATCTTAAGTTTTACCTTATAACATCGGCAACCTTCTTGAAAGAGTCGTGTTGAAATTGATCCAGCCGTTTCAGACAGGTAGACAAAATTTCCGTCTGCAAAACAACATTCATGTCCAATTAGTGAAAAGCTGTTAATCGTAATAGATAATAATAAACAACAGAGGAGTTACAAATGAGATGCTCAAATATATATAAACAACACCCAGACGCAGAACACATATTCATGATATAAATATTTGTTCTGGGTGGGTATCGAACCCACGACCTCTGGCTCACAAGGATCACTAACATCTGCGCCATCAGGCCCATCGAATTATCTTATTATACATTTTGAATTACAAACAGATACTTAAAATTTATTTATATATATTGTACATCTGATATTTCGCTATCAGCAAATGGCAAAACAGGCGCATAGAAAAAAGAGAAATAAAAATCATAGTCCGCCGTCTTCAAGCACCCGAGGTCCTCCCTACAAGGTTACACAAAGCGTGTACTCGCGAAGCGGTTCCCTTCTTTTATTGCGGTTCGGTTTACAACATATTTTATAGGATCAGCTGTTCTATTACGACACTACCGCTTACAGCTGTCGGGAGACGATTTCCCGGAGCCATAGAACCGTCGAAGTGTTGGGGTTAGAAAATTTAACGCTGCTTAACTCATTGTGTAATTGTACAGGTCGGCATTTAAATTATAATTAGTTGTTGTATATTTTTGTACTATTTACAAACAATACATTTTTAATTTATGCAAGTTATTTATTATAATTTGATCATCGTTCCGTCCGGGATGTTTTCGGTTAGGTCTTTATTTTAGATCTCACTATCTCTCAACTGAATTGTTTGATTTTTTAATTGTACCGATTCCTTAAGAATAAAAAGTCTGATCTACCACATAAGAACATGTTTTTGGAGTAAAAATTCGGGCCTGCGTGTTATTCCAGCCTATCCAGTACCAATCTTCGTTCATCCGTTCTGTAGAGAAAGAGTAAGAAATATAAGCACATAGAAACTCTTACGTTTACGTTTATAATATTATATTAGTGGGATTAAAAAACTTAATGTGATGTAAACTCAATGATAAAAACTTAATGTACATGTTGAAATTTTAATTTTGAATGGATATACCGCCATCTGTCGGCTCCAGTACCTTAGTCGCCTTTAACGACACCTGGTGCAGTGGGAGGTACTATTTTATTCTGCCGGTACCTCACGGCATGATATTATCCTGATAAATAAAATTTTCGTGTCACGGTGTTTATCCATGGTAAACTTTTAAACTACTGAAGCGATTTTAATCAATTTTTGCTCACTGTATACAGTTTGATCCAATTTGAAACATGGATTATATCTCAATTTATAGTCGAAATATTTTTCTCACCATAGATATAAAATTGTATGAAGTAGACTCATATGTTAGTTAATGCTAGTAACCGTAGTTTAAGTAATAATTAAACAACCTATCTTCTTTCCTTTGTGAGTTCTTTACGCAAAGATTTATAATTGTTTTCCTTGCAAACGATATTTGACCGCAGGTAGCTGCTATTGTGCGGTGTCCCGTTGAAGGTTTTATTGTTTTATGGTCTAAAAGACGTTGCACAAATTCACGGTCACAGGTAATGCAATAAATGGATGAATGGAATCTTTAAAAATAACTGTTTTTTAAAGAACAATTGTGAAACGGAATATTTTTTTAACGGTTAACTATGGACTTGCTTTTTTACAGTGTTGCCAGTTATTGATTTTATTTTTATGTTAGTTGCTAATCTTTAACTTTATCTATGGAACTGTTGATAAATAATTCCTAAATCCCTTAATAATACTATTTTTAGATTAACCGCGTGGGTAAATAAAAATATAGGAAAGTAGAGCTTGGTTAGTACCTAGGCTTCATTTTATAAATCGTCTTAATTTCTGATATAATTCCATTTAAAATTTTAATACATTATATACTGTATATATAACTTACATTTTATCTAATATAAGGTATATAAATAAAAGTATGTAGTTATTTATGTATAGCAATCAATGTTAAATAACAGAAAATTCTAATGCATTCTACCCCCATTACGTACGTTTGCCGGTGTACTAACTATACCGTTACAGGGTGTCTATAAATCTCAGTCCTGTTCTCGTCGCTGCTTCCGTGGCTTAGACCTACTGACCCCCATTTGCTGTCCTTTATCCCTCTGCGGACATTTTTGTTATTCTTTATTTTTATTCACACTTCGAATAAACGATTGTTATACAATATTGCGATAAAACTATACTTGAAATAAATATAGATTCATATAATTATCATCATCGCCATAAAAACAGTAGAACGTCCACAACTGGACTAGTTTGATAATATATTTGTTGTTATTTAGTCAAAATTTGTGCTCCGTGAGTATGTAAATCAGACTGACTTTAATGAAGACACAAATCATGATAATTGAAGGGCGAAGTGTAATTTTAGTTATAACGTAATACGCGGTCAGAGGGCGTATATAATACTGATGTAAAAACCGGAAGACATTAAGACGAGCTCTAGAATGTATTAGCTTTTTTAGCAGCTCACAAGTAGTATACTAATAAAAACTAGAAAAACGTCTGTACTGTGTGTACGTTTTATACTTGTACACTGATTCCATTAAGATAAGTTAAAAATAAATTTGCCAATGCTAATTTTTGACAAGAAAAACTAATTGCAAAGATTACCAAAAAATATCAGGCTGTGTCAAAAAAATGTTTGCGAATCCAAAATTATGACATCCAATTTATTTTTTTAAACTTGAATTTGGAACAAAAAAAGAAAAAACGAAATCATTCAAACGATGTGTAATTGAATAAATCCGAACAATTTCGTCATTATGGCCGCAAAGGAAATTATTCGCGGTCGTGTCGAAGCGGTGTTTTTGCATCACCCGGGGCTTAGTGCAGGAAATCAGTCTTTTGTAATAAGAATAATGGCGTCTCAAATATGCAGTCATAATTTCATATGAACTGTTAGGCACGCTGTAAGATAAATTTTTAATAATTGGGAGGATGTAAAGCGTGTTGCAATTAATATTTACTTTACATACGGCTGCAATCAATTTGTGAAAATGTCGATTTTTCTCGACTGTAAAGAATTTACCGTACTTTTTAAGATGTAAATATATAAATCCGTTTAAATCTTACAAAGATCTTGGAATTATTTTTTGGATAATATGAATAATAGGATTCAAAATCTGATATACTTAAATATAAAATTGAGTATATTTATAACTTCCAAGCTTATTTACCTTTTCAAAAATTATTGCTAGAAAACATGTTGCTCTACTAATTTCTTTAATTTCAAATAAGCTAGTGCAGTATCAGAATCACACTTTCACTCTTGTAATAGCTAGTCTGTGAATATAAATCATAATAAGTGACTGGTACACAGGTCACGTGACCGCGACGGTGCGCCCGCGCAGGATTATTGAAACCGCGACAGTCGCTGCACGTCGTAAATCGCCTCGTCTCTCCATTGTTCCTGCCGGTGTCAAAGATCAGTAATTTGCCATTGTAAGACCAAGGACAGGTTATATAGAGTATAATTATAAATATTTAACAAGATTAGGAACACTTTAGATTTTGTTTGTGGATCCTAAAGCAGCTAGGTCGCCTGGTAAATAGACAAATGTTGAATAGTGTATTTCAGTAAATTTCCCGAAATCTTTCGATATAAAGAATTCCTTAAAATGGGTTCTCAAATTTTCTATTCGATTGACTTAATTATTCTGCGAATTATTATTTAGCACAATTTTTACATTGACACCAGTATTACATATGAAAACCAGTATTCCACCTCTGACCGCCCTGCGGAAGCTTTCCTGCAAATGTCCATCTCATGGGATCAAGTCGTGCATGCGGATGTATATTAAATTTTATATTAAACCGCGTTTATGTAACACAGAAAGAAATACTTTCTCATAAATAATATTCGTATGGAAAAAATAAAGAAATAATGTTAAGAAATGTAATAGAATGTAATGAAACAATTGAATGCATTTCATCACATTTATTTACCCAATTAGATTTGTATAACCTTTTAAAACATACGTTGCAGCAGAGTGTACGAAGCTAAATAAATACTCCCAAACTAAGCAACTGCTTGAATACAAGAGTTGTGGATAAAGAAAAATAAATAGAGTTTTTCTTGATTTAGGCCAAGGATTGGGCAAAAACATTACCAAATACAAACATGGAGTAAAACGTGTAAGAAGTAAAATATAAAAGATCGAATCGTTAGGGTTTTTATGTATTTTATTTGCTCTAACTGAAACCGGTCAGAAAACAATGGACCAAACATTTCTATTTAAATCTGATATAATTCACAATTTCGTTAACTTGTTTTCAGTGCTTAATATTATTTCAAATAATATTAGCTCAACGTCAATATTATTATTTCAGTAAGTTGTTATTTCATACATGTATATGCGTTTTCAACTCTTTTCAGCATTCATGTATATTATCCCTTTAAAATAGCTTTTCTTTTGTTTGTGACCGGTTTGTTTTAAAGTAGCTCAGCTATAAAAACTTATCGTACTATAAAATTAGCTATCTGTTAGTAAATAAAAGTTGCTATAATTGTTTCGGGACCCGAAAAATCGAACTTACAATAAAAAAATATTTACTATAATCAGCTTCTTGTTAACAAATCTAATATAGGAGACATAAAAAATATATTTATGAATTGTCAACTCGTACCTACTTCATTAGGAATCGGTTAAAAAGAGTCTTAATATTTATTTATTTATAGAGACGTTACCAAGTTGTTAAATCAATTTCACGCATGAATAGCATAAAGTGATTCATATCACAGTTTTTTGACTGCCCATATTATATAGAAATATACATACAGGTATTATAGAATTCGCAGGCAATATTTTTAGCTAGAATACAATTTATGCCAAACAAAAATTTTGTCTCCCATTTTTTATTTATTTTATCGATTTAAGCCTTAGGTTTGACCCGTTTGTATCCATTCTTATATTTTATTAATATATTTTAAAAACGCATTATTAATAATTCAAAGTCATAATTAAACGTTAAATTCAGATAAATTTGCAAAATGTAGACGTTATTTAGTTTTGTTGGCAAGCAAGTTTTAATCGTCTAATTGTCCAAACTATAATGTATAATTAGCAATGGACTGACTTAACAATATTTTATTGTGTACTATATTATGTTTAGTTAATTAATTTGTTTTATATAAAAACTAAAATCTAACATAAGGTCATCCGTAGGATAGTTTTATCTAAAATGTATTGATTAAATAACAACTAATATCCTACGATTATTAAGGAGTAAACTTTTTAAAGAAATATTAAGTTAAAGTTATTTTTTTTATATTAATATACAGAATAAACAAACCCGTTTTTAATGCGCATTAAATCAAGCGCTTGTCTCTATTGACTACTCCAGGCTTTGGGCGCTTTGCCAACCGTCCTCTGTCCTTAACCATCACCTTTGAACGAAGGGAGACAACAACAATCGTATTCTATTTATTTATCTACTAAAATTACCCGACGTCGAGGAAAAACTGTTTAGAAGACGATTCCGTACCTACTGTTATCGCGTGACAAGAGGTGAACACAAGCAAAGGTCTGTTTTACAGAACGAAATTTAGAACGTTCGAACAGTTTGAAATTTAAACATAGAATTTGTCACATACTAGCTACTAGCTACCGCTGTAAAGTATGATATCACTCCACAGTAATGTAATGTTGTCATCAAAACGAGCGCGCCTGAATTATCGACCGACCAAATTGTAGAAGTTCAAGGACCCAATAAAATTACCCGTGAGCAGACCACAGACAAGCAACGATAATGCTTTATCACCGCACACCTTTTAGATACTGTATATTTACAAACAAAACAAATTGAAACTTTTCTAGCCTGTGTCACATAAACCAAATCTTACAGTCTTATCCGTATTTGTTTAAGGCTCAAAATTGAGCTTGATTTTGTCACTCGTGGGTAAAAAATATGAGTCGACGTAATGTGTAAACCATTGAATGCTGTAACAAAGCAGACAGTTATTATCATTATGTTGTACCGAAGTGTATGAGCACGTTTTGAATTGTATTCAATGTGAGTTTATGTGAATGTAACGGGCGCTTACGTTTTTGAAAGGTTTTTAAAGATAAAAATCCCGCCTTTTTGCATAGATAAAGCTTGCTTAGTGCTGGTCAAAGTGTCATAATTACGAATAAAATTAACATAACGCTTATTAATAGTTTCCTTATAAAGTGCTCTCGTTTTGAGCGTACTTACGCTGAGATATAGTATATTTAGTATGCAAAGAATAAACTTAAGATTTTTATCTCGTTTTAAATGATGATATTAAACAACAATAAAGTTAATCATATGTTCCGTAATTCAAATTTGGAACAAGCCAAGTGTTTTACAAAAATATATTTTTTCAAAACGATTCTGTATATCGTGCGCATTTCAAAATGCTTTCCAGCCAGTGGTCTTAGTTCTGCAGTATGTTCGCGCCTGTATGAGTAATGGCTGGGAGGCCCCGGTACTGTTTACAACTCCTACCGCATATTGTATCCGGGTGCAGTAGGCCACTAATTTAAAACTATAGCGTATTGTTATCATACTAGATTGATTTAAGACACATGCAATGTTGATATGAATTCTGAACCCAATTTTTTTTTAATACTGAATTTGAATTTCGAGCTGTTACCATAGTAGTTTTAATTTAGTTTATGTTTGTGTATCGATTAAATAGAAACTTTTGTACGAAATTAAAAATTGAAATACATTGAATAGTATTGTTATTGCGTTATAAGTAGTGTTTGTAAAACTTACAGCGTCTAGACCAAATATGAAACAGGGTAATACAGTGTGAAATGTTAAAAGAATGTGCCAGTTGTACGGTTTCCCACAGCCGACTAGACGGCTTGTCCGTAAATCCATAGCATTATGCAGTAGTTGGTATAACTAGGCGGTTTTGTATTCTGAGTTTAGTTTTTCATTTCCTTTAAAAGATGCTTGCATTTTTTGTGAACTTTAGAATAAATAAACTATTGTTTTGGTTGGTGTCTTTTATTTATATCCCAATTTACATCACTTTAATTACGTTTAGACAGAAAATATATAATAATTAAATATAAATTTTAAGTTTATATATTTAAGTTTGTAAGTAATGATAAATGTAAAGCTAATATTCGATAAAATTGACTTATTAAGGAAAAAAATATCAAGCGGATAAAGAACCGTACGTCATTTATTTTAAATATGCATAATTTGTACCTAAGAATGTTATTTAAAAAAAGTGTACGATGTATTTATTCATTTTACTAAAAAAGGTGTCTATTCATTACATGGGCAGGATAGACCTATTACCAAATTTTATGTGCGTCTCAGTTATGAAGTGGGTATACGTTTTTATAACTGCCTCGCGTGTGTTATAGCAGTATTGGGCTAGGAATCGTACGTCACAGACCTATTTACGACCTACCTGTTAGTGGGATGTTTTCTTTTTTGGGCTAATTCGCATCTAAAGGCTTTGTTATAGATGATCCTATAGAAATTTGTACAATTAACGTAAAACACAACGGTAGAGCTTGTATACTTATATAATGACTGACCATCCGCGACTTTCTCGGGTATGTAACTTATATTCTTTTCTAGGGTTCAAGCAATATTTATGCCAATTTTTATTAAAATCAGTTTACTGGTCAAGTCGTGAATGTGTTAGAAACATACTTTCGGATCAACAATATTTGTATGGCCTATCAATACTGTTGCGTATCTAAGCGGTTATTCAAGCTTTAAACAATAATATTAACATATCTGTCATAGTTAATATAATCAAGGTTAAAAACTCATTGGTAACATTTAAGATGTTCACTAAAAAAAAAAAAATTTATATTAGGAAAATTACCACAATTTATAATCTTCAAAATAAAATTCAGCGTCCTTCTAAAGTGATTAACGGTTTTTCTTTTTTATGAAATGTAATAGAGATAAATAATTTCAAATATATATTGCTATAGATTAGGTAGCCATAAATGAATGAGTTAGAGCGAACGTTCCATCACATTTCGGACAGTGGTGGCGTGATCCACCCCAGTATCAGATACAGCGGCTCCGCAGCGCACCACAATAACCACCTCTTGATGAAGGGTTACGCGATGAAATATAGCGGCATTATCGTCAGGTGCACACTTGATTTTTGCCGGGAACATTTACTTCATACTTTTATAATACTGTTATACAGGTAATAGTAGAATTTATTTGAAGCTACCTATGAATATGTGAAAAGCTGAAGTGATTCATTTTTACTTTCAGTGTTTAATCTCTGTGTGTACGTGATGGTATTCGGCGCGTCTTGAGCACCTAGGGTCATGGGATCGATCTCTAGTATAATAAATATTTATTTGACAAATATTTGTGTTATATATGTTTGATAAATATAAATTTAAGTACAATATTTGGGATTCTGCTGTTGTCTGATGTCCATAACATTTGTTATGTCATTTCGTTGCCATTAATTTTGCTCTTGAATATATACAATGAAGGTGTCATAATTTCTGATTCTAGTTAATGTTATGCAAAATATTTAGCTGATTCTTCATTTACGATTTTAAATAATCTTATTCCGCAACCGTACAAATTATACTTATACCAATATTTTGTAGTAAATGTAACGACAGTATTCAATCAAAATACTATAAAACTTCTCTTCAGTCAGTACAACTTTTTTTATTATTATTATCGAATGCTTGCGTTGAACAGTGGTCATACGACACGTCGTGTATAAAAACAGTTAGTCTGATCGATGAGCAATTGTCGTGGTGTTTCCCGCGGATGCGTTGATTTATTGCGTAGTAATTGTACCTTACAAGTTTACTTGCCACCGGGGATCCGTTGGTTCGTATACATGCCGGTACATCACTAGTGTTCGACAATATTTTCTAGTTAATGGTGCCGATATTTGTTCACCATCATTTTATTTAATTATGCATAAAAATATACAAATCGTTTCTTTATTTACTGACTAGCGGCCCGCCCTGGCTTCGCATGGGTGTAATGATGATACAAATGGTAGGGTTATCCCTAAAAGATAGACATATACCACCGCGGACTTTTATGTGGACCTTTTTAAGGTGTATGTACACTATATTATGTTGATCTAGCTCGTCGGATTTAGCTAGCATATACAATGTACACGCAAAAAAATTGTTTATTCTAACAGCATCAGTGTGTATTCATTACATTATGCTTGTATTAAACATTAAAACCTTCCCCTTAAATCATTCTATCCGTTAAAAAAAGCATCAAAACCCGTTGCGTTGTTGCGTTGTTTTAAAGATCTAAGCGTACATGTGGAAACACAGACAGCAGGAAACGACTTTATTTTATACTATGTAGTAATTAGTCTTAGTGTAATCTAATTTATAATTTCATTTCCAATTCGACCAAACTCCAAACATAATTTATTACAATTTTTCCGAGATAAATATATATAATTTTGAAGATATTAAATAAATATAATATTTTATTTACTCATTATCGTTGAAAGTGTAAAACTATTCGCCATCATAGGCGTCTATCCTTCTAAGCGATTTCACAGTGATGCATCTATCTATATAGCTTGCAAAACCAGTAACAGCTAAGTAAATAAATACAGATTAAATAGCTACATAAATGGTTAGAGAAACTTTATTACAGAGATAATATATGGTGTGAGGTACCGGCACAGTAGAATAGTACCTCCCACTGCACCAGGTGTTGTAAGAGGCGACTAATTAGACTAACAGAACCGACAGATGGCGGTATATCCATCGGAAACAATGCAGCTAAACACAAAATGCACAAGTCGGGGGTAGGCAGCGGCATCCCCGTCACGAAAGCTGCACTCCACGATTGACAACACGCTTGCCTCGCAAAAAACCTCCTTTCTTGTTAAGGTCTATGTCCAGCAGTGGACTTCCAATTGCTGTTATGGTGATATTCCATTATATTTGTCATCTATTTCGGTTTTACACTAAATTAGTATTTTAACGAATTAAAATGCGACTCCCAGAGATATTCGACCAGGAACAACTGTTACAAAAGTAATTTCAGCCTTCAGCGCTATCTTATCATCAATTTCAGTTCTTTACATATATAACAATTATCAATAAACAAAGACTATACATAAATCCGTACTAATATTATAAATACGAAATGTCTACCTGACTGTCCGTCTGTTTGTAACAAAGCTTCAACCCTAGGGCCAAGATATAGGGATTAGAGTACATAGGCTTGGTTATTTTATTATCAAATGGGCCAAGGTGATTTCTACCACAGTGATTAGTTTACGCGGACAAAGCCCGGGCGGAAAGCTAGTATTAATAATAAGTACTCGCACCGATACAAGCAGTTTACATGCATGACAATTTAATTATAAGGAATCCTTCGTAAGGATTGTTCCGATGTGGCAACACTTTTTGCTCAGTATTCAAGGCTTTACGTCTCCTAGGGTTAATACTTGCTATTCCAGTCATGTATAAAAATTTCTTAAAGTGCTCGCCGATGTGGTACCGACTGAGTTATGAGGTTTGGATGAGACGGTGTTTACGATGGATATGAACCTTCCTTTTAATTTATCATTCTAACCATTGGAAGTCCACTGCTGGACATAGGCTTTCCCAAAAGAGGGAGATTACCCATAATTGGCATTCTGGGCAAGCGTGTTGACAATCGCAGAGCGCAGCTTTAGCAACAAGGATTCTGATGCCCATCCCCGCCCTATGCATTTGAGCTACACTGATTCTGATGTATATGTTACCGGACAAACCCGATTTCAGGACAAACCAGTTTTGCCTAGGCGAAACCAGTTATTCCTATACGCGATAGGATTAACTAGTATAGCCTAGTTCAAACTAATTTGTCCTAAACCCGATAGGATAAACCAGTTTAGGCTAGTCCAAATTAATTTGTACTAAGCCCGATAGGAATAACCAGTTTAGGCTAGGCCAAACTAGTTGATCCTGATATAAATACGCACACTACAGGATAAACTGGTATGGTCTAGTCTGAACATTATAGTATATCTAGAAAGTCAAAATAAATAACCTAACCTAACCTAACCAACCATACCAGTAACCATACCAGTACCAGTAACCATACCAGTACCAGTAACCATACCAGTACCAGTAACCATACCAGTTTATCCTAAAGTGTGCGTATTTATATCAGGACCAACTATTTTGGCCTAGCCTAAACTGATTTATCCTATCGGGCTTAGTACAAATTAGTTTGGACTAGCCTAAACTGGTTTAACCTATCGGCTTTAGGACAAATTAGTTTGAACTAGGCTATACTAGTTAATCCTATCGTGTATAGGAACAACTAGTTTCGCCTAGGCAAAACTGGTTTGTCCTGAAATCGGGTTTGGCCGGTAACATATACACCGCCATCTGTCGTATCCGGTACCTCAGGTACTCTTCTACTATGCCGGTACCACACATTAGTTTATCATTTAATTAAATTATAATACTTTCTATAATATTTGTGCTGTAACGATAATTCTACTGTACGGTATACATGAAGGCTGTCAGAAATCTACTAGGCAAGCATGAAGCTTTGAAGTGACCTTGCCAATAAAGCAAGGCGGTAAACAGCTCTAACTATATGTTGTATAATGGTAGTATGTACCACATCAAATGTTTGATTTATCTCATGAATTATGCCATAATCTACGAATCAGGCGCCGATTGTTTCGATCATGCATCCGCCCATCCAAAATGTAATACATTCGAAAATTGTTTTGCTTGTTTCTGTAAATGGAGTTCACTACTGAGTGGCACGATAACGTGTGATACCTACAATTGGTGTGGTGCTTTGTCATATACGCTTCACTAAACTATTTCATAATTATAAAGGTTACTGCTTTTTGCGAAAAGATGTACGCTCATAATAAATTATCTTAAAAAAGGGGGCGCCTAATGTTTATTCAAGAACTAGCTAGCTATCATAATTGTGTTGTAAGTTGCATTTTTTATTATAAATATCTCAATACTAGTGCATTTATAGTTCTAAACCGACATTTACGAAGGAGAATATAAGCAATAACATTATACAATTCCAACAAATCGCTTGAGAGCCTCTCTGCCAAATAACTTAACGAAATTTCTTCCTCATTACAATGAAATTAATTTAAATAAGAGAACACACGCAGATTAGCGGCCCTCACAATATTTCTTAGGTTGTTTGAACTGCAAGCGCAGCGGGCGATCGTGCGCAGGCGCCTCGGTACAACATTCCCATTGGCCCCCGGGCGACAGGGCTGCCAATCTAACAATAAAGAATTACCGCACCCATTATAATTTAATTGAAGGCTCACAATTATCAGTTTAGCCCTGAACGGATGTGAATCGATTACTCCATATTTCTTCTTTTTTAAACAAATGCCCTAATTGAAACCTTTGTACTACAGAAACTGGTTGGGTACAGCTGCCCTGAATAAAGTAGCAATTGGTTGAATATTGTGAAACAAAAGTCGATCGTGGGCATAAACGTTTCTTGTCTCAAACTATATTTAGCAGTGCTATCAGTGGATATTATCTCGTTGCAGTGATTAGAATGTAGGTGAGGGCACTAAAAATGGAGCATTCATCAATAGAACGAGCACGGTGCGAGTAGTTTATTCGCATTAAATCATACCAGTCATAAATCTCGCAAACCCGTTCTGCAGCTTATCAAAACAATACGCAGACACACTTCCAATGATCCATTGAAAAATGTCCTCTCTCCAGTTCACATTAAGCTACAACTTAACCTATTTAGCAACACACAAGGTCCCATTTACTTTGGTACCAAATACGCGGATTGTACCTTAGCAAAACGAGAAGATCGCTTCAAAATTAAGCCTCAAGAGTCTGATAAATTTTCATAAATCAGATGTTATTTATTGGAGTATAGACTTTAAGGTGTTGCCAATTGGTTTATTTTGGTTTTAGACGATTTATGAAGTTATGCCGTTTCTTAGACGAAGTAGCTATAGTATAATCAGACCTTATCTTCCTTATGATTTCGCAGCATAGGATGCAAAAACGAAAATTAAAACCTGGTCATTATCGATGCTGGAGATAATGTTTCACGATATGTTCCTCGGAATAAAATCAAATTAGGCTAAAGAATAATTTATGGCCTCCGATTCTCTTACAGCAATTATCTGGAGCTGGTTCGACATTGGAGTAGGTGTAGAGCTCAAAGCATGTTTGAAATGCAGCGCAGAATAAATAGAAAGTTTAATGCCTAGTATATCTACCGATCACTCAAACCAGCAACAATGTACCTGACATTTCACCCCGGTTCGCGCTTCTCTATATTTACCTTTACCGATAATAGACGCTCGACGTGGTGTTTTCACACAATTAATTTTCAATAAATAATTTCGCGACGGCCAGCAAGAAACGTTTGTGAGACATGGGGATCTCGACTGCCGATCGGACCACCGTGGCACCGGCTGCCTTGCCTCCATGAAATTAAAAATAAAACCTATTGTTTATAACATTATTGCAAGCGAGTTATTGATGGCTTTGAGATGGCTCGACTGTTTCTCTACTTATACTTATTTCATTTTCTACCTTTATTTCAGAAGAGACGCATTAAAATCTAGCATCTTAGATTGTTAAATAATATAATATAAATTAAATTATATAATATAAGTTAAATTATAAATCAGGGTCCAACATCTGCACGATTTAACAAGGAATTAATAAAAAATATGTACAAACTCCAAATTTCATGAGACCTTCGTAAACTCTCCCTTATTAGGACTCAAAGCGCAATCCGTCTGTAACTAAGGTGAATACTCCATCGACGTTGAAAAGCCAAACCAAAACTCCATAGTAATTACACGTGTAATCATAAATACGCCCTGAGTATGCATGCATCGTATCTGTAACGAAGATCGATATCTGCATAACTGTACAAAATATTGCTGTCCGTCCGTCTGTATGCAGATATGCGATAACCCTTTGTTGCGTTCGACCTTCTTTGTTGAAATCTTCAAAATCGTTTATTTATGTGCTATAAATTATCTATCAAGTTGACGGGTAGCAATTAGAATCTGCAGCAGTCGAGAGAAGAAAATTCGAAGCTATATCTTAGCGAATATTTCTAGTTTGCCTTAGAAGTTGTTTCAGGTTGTAATCAAAGACATTTATTTTATCCCTTGACCGTTATCACGTTAATAAGAGCTTTTACCTCAAGATAAAATATCGATTGTGCAATAATAGTTATTTTTGGGTTGTTTCTTGAATAGAACATTCTGTTTTGTTCTCGAAACTACATGCAATTAAGCTTTTTTTTGTCGTAATAAAGCTTGTGTCTCAACTAACCCACTTGACTCTTAAGAAAAACTTTTTCAAAGTTTCCTTAATCCAGGACCAAACTCGGGGCTTCCGACATCTAAGGCGTGTTCCAATGCCAGCCAGGACCAAGATAACCGTAATCACTATAAATTTCGATCATATCTATAGCTATCCCAGCTCATGCCAACTAACCTTATACAGTAGCTCCTTAGTAATGCCACATGCGTCGACTTTGATACGATTCAACCGCAATTTATGGTGGGTGTGGTTGGCATGAAGATGTATCTTACTAGCTTACTTGGCATCACTTCACCGGATCTGCGTTCGAGTGCAGAAGGGAAACCCTATTATAAGCAAATCTTAAGTGCTTATTACTATGTCAACTTAGTGCTAACTATTGGCATGGATATTAGTCAACCCGGGATTCTCTATACTAATCTAAAATATTTTTTATATAAATCTTTCGTGGAAAGATTTGTTATTTCTTAACAATATATGAAATTACAATAATAATAAATTCCTTATTGTACACCAAACACAAAAATAGAAGACAAAATCAATAATCACAAAGTACAATGCTTATCGCAAAAAGCGATTTCTTCCAAGGAACTAAATAATTAATGAAACTACGAGGCAGTAAGAGGTGTAAACAAAATAGATAGAAAGAAAAAGAAACGTAATGTATATAATATAAATAATTTTTATATACATACAGAATTGTAACTAATAGTTTTTCGTTTTTATACCTACGAGTATCTAGAATTCTAAGAACTTTGAACAAAACTAAAGATTAATCTAAACGTAAGGAGGGGTAAGGTACCTAAATTATTAGATTTAAAAATAGGTACAGAAATATAATCATAGTCAACATTATTTTGATTGGTTGAAATAAAATATTGTAGTAAAAATTAGGATATTCATTGGTTGCATTAATTTTAAGGACCAATTTAATTAACATGTTTAAGACTTCAGCATTTACATCAATTAATTAGTTTAGCCTTTAAAAAGCAATTTAAATTCTCCCAAATGGTTAAGCTTCTATTACTAGAAGATTTTTTTATACAAGCAATGTCTAAAATACTCGCCTAGTTATCGAGTAAAAAAACCTATATTATTTGATTTAAAAAATACTTCTATTTACATAAAAAGTAAACAATTACTTTTCTAATTACACGTTTATTTAATATATTATTTTGTTGGTACTCCGGTACGTTTTTATAAGAGCGAAGTCAAACGCTAGACCTGCATAAACACTGGATAATTGAACTCATTATGTTATTTATAACCGCATATGGTTTGGCCGGGTTACCACAATTTACCGGCAATTTATTTTAAAGGTCATTTTCGTAAACATGGCAACATTGTGCCGTACTACTAAAAAGTGAAAATTAAGATTTTAACAGGCAATTTCGCTATCCAATAATTACAAGGTAGGAGATAGTCATTTAAAATGAATTAGCGATGGACGTGAATATTTTATTATTGTTAAGTTAATAATAAGAAAATAAAATTAACTTAATTAAGATATTATCCGGCATTCCTTCTTTAATTGGGTTTTATAGAGGAATATTGTTGTCGAACATTTAAATCATAATAAATTCTAGCTTATATATTATTCTGATGTAGAAGTAACATCATATTAAAGTTTCATGAAAATTTGTGCAGTAGTTTTTGACAAACATTCATCTTCTCTCTTAATGTCAACTTTTTGTCATAACCTTGATAAGTTTGAATACCGCCGACCACAGTGAAGGTTTGTATGAACCAAACTACATAGGAAGTAAGTTGATAACAGACCAATAAATAAATCAAAAATGCAGCAATAATGGTGGAGCCGACCCGCGGGCGTCTGCTCCCGAGCTGTGATTAAATTACTGATAAGGATATTGGCACATTAAATACACATTTAACCGGGAAGGGGGAATTCTCCGCGGAAAATGGGGAAATATTGCTGATGGGCGATTTATGAATCTGCCTAACTTTTAATAACCGAGCGGAATTAAAACTATGCATTTCAATATAGGTGTGACAAATAAATACAGCATGCAACTGTATAGCAATGTATTCCCTTAATAGAGTCCCACAGGAATTTTCTTTGATCCCGTTATCAAATTTGTTTATGTTCTTAATTAGGGAAAAGGCAAAATTGCATGGCAAATTTTATAAAAAAAAAAATCACCGGTTATGCATTGAAAGCGCAGCTTGTTTAATTTTGCATTTATAGTTTTAGCTTAGTAAGTATTGTATACAATTTTTACTTGACATGAAGATCAAATTATAAAAATATATTTTGTTGTTGTTGTTCATTTAACAATAAAATTTAAGTTATATAATGAAGAAACTGGACCCGGCTACACTTATAAAAACACAAAACTATGTAATTTTAAAAACATTAGAACTTTTTTTACGGCAGTATGATGTCAGCAACAAGCTTACAGCCCGCTTGATGATTAACGTGACCGCAGCCTATGACATACACTCGTAAAGATATTACATATTAAAAAGTAAAGATATTACAAGCGAGTCGCCATCAATGTAAACTGAAGATACTAAGTCACATTTATCCAATAATTTCACTGCCCCTCACACCCTTCAAATCGGAATACAGCAATACGAACATTGCTATTTGGCGGTATAAATAGGTGAGAGCGAGGTGCCAATGCATTCGATTTTGAGGTCTACCTCTAGCTAGGTAACTAGTTTTTGAAGGCTATTAAGCGCGGTTTCTTTTACATTTAACCAAGATACCTATATGTGAATAGTGAAGACATAAATGTATGAAAAATTTCAAAAACCTTTTTTAAAAAAAAATTCTTGCTTTGAACATCATTCGAATACATGTTACTTGTTTATAAGTAAATGACAGTATGTTTCATTATTTGCTATTTGAAATGGAGGCTAGAGTTGAGATAATCGTGGCATTAAAATATCGATTATCGCCCAAGGGGTTACAATTCAAATTACAGCCATGTTGGCAGTTCGTAAATCGCTCAGTTGCCTCCACCGACGTCTTTTATGTAATTAAATGCAAAACAATCTGAAATATTCTGACGAAAGGAAAGATAACAATGCGTTTATCGTTAGCCGCATGTAAGTATACCCAATATAACGTACAAACCAGTTTCAACTGGTACCGTACGCAAAAAAAACTGACTCATTAAAGATGTAAAGCGGAACAGCTTTTTGTGCACACCGCGGTACATGTATAAAATATATAGCATACATTTTAACCAAATGGGTTGTCGTCAAGCACTTAGAATTAACGTTATTCATATTTTACCAGCATTCCAAATGTAATCATAAAAATATGAAACTTAATTTCTAATAATTAAATATGATAATGTATCTGATATGAATCTGAATGTCATGTAATTCTAACACTTCTAATGTAAAACTAAGTAATTGATTCTATGTTATTTACCTATGGAATGTTTGTAGGTTATGAGAATGCATCTTATTGTATATTAAATTGTATTGAGATTGTATGGGATACACTTTTTTTTCTCCGTTTGAAGGTATCAGGTTAGGATTACATAACTAAAACTTAATTGCTATATCAAGTGTTGTTGTGATTATAGGTATTAGGTAAATTAACAATAACGCTCTTGTAGTTTGTGAAAATGGTCATAGATTATTGTGAACAGACTAATTACTGTGTTGCAGTCAATTCGGGTAACATTGAACTATCAAGGTAACACGTAAACTCAAAGTGCTTAAGATCGGGTTAAACCGCTTTAAATACCTTCACATATTTAAATAATCATACAATATTTTTACTACAATAATTCCATGTTACACCAATTGACTATAATTGTGTTTGTTATGTTATCATTTAAGTTAATTGCTATTAAATAATTTAATTTTTTTGATGAAATAAAGTATTTAGAAATGGATGCTTGTTTTTTGCTTTGATTTGCTATCCCTACACCTCGTTCAGTTCTACGAGCTCCCTCGGAGATGATGTTATTTAAGATGAGATCAATTTTATTGAGATTTATACTGTGAACATGTTTTGTATCGATTTTATTCTTTGTCTATAAATTATTGACTCCAAAATTCGGCGGTTGATTAATTGCAGTTGTCCGTGATATATAATAATTATTTAAATTTAATCTTTAAGCGAAATCATATAGAATTGATTAAAGGCATTTAAATTGTTTTCCGTTTGTTTTTCTACGAAGTTATTTAGACTATATGGCATGTAAATAAATAAGGATAGATAGGTAGGTAGGTAGGTACACGATCATTGCGTGTCTCAAGCAGGTACAGCAGTTTGATATTATTTAGGAGTGGACTACTCGTAAATTAAACTGGAAATTCTATTTGTTGGTAATTGACGAGATAACCTTATCTTATTTTGTAAGCAGTAATTACGTAGCTATTAAGTTGTTTCAACACTCACTTATTTGATACTGCAAACTAACTATTACCTACAGTTTTGAATAACAAGTGCCATTTTAATTCTTGTTACTTTGACAAGCGAACAGTTGACAAACACACCTCAAAGAAAAAATACAAAGAGTCAATACAATTCGGTAATTTATGTGAAATTAATAGTAATTATGTATTTATATTTTTTCAGTTTCTCTCACAGTCTCAGTTTAAAAATGACTGATTTCTTCCCGTTACTACCGGATTTCACCTTATATACCAGTACCATCCCAGGGGAACTTAGTCGGAGTTTAAAAGTAGCTTATTCCCTTCTCGAGTATTCACGCTATTCTAATGTTAAATTTTATCCAAATACGTTCTCCTTGTAAGCAGTAAAAGCGTTTCAGTCAAACAGAGTGACTTTCACATCTGTAATTTTGGTATGAATTATTTCGTATTCATAACGGAATTCGGCTAGAATGATTCCAGTCTAATAAACATATCAAACACTTATCTCCATCTTGAATTCACCGCAGTCCACTTCCTAGCTCACCGATAACTCGAGATCTACACGATAGATGGCGTTGTTATTAAATAACAATTTCGCATTTCCACATAGTGCTTAAGACTAGTTAAATTACATGCAATTTCAAGGTAAATTTCATAACGCTCTTGCAGCCATTTTGTTTAAGGCGCCATTTTTGTTCGTGGTGTATAGTTTAGCATCTCTTAGTAGTTGTTCCGAATGGAAGGGTTCGCGGCTTGTTCCGTTGCGTATGAGTTATAATTTATATAAGAAAAAAATGAAAATATCGTAAAGGGGCGTCGTCTAATGAGACCACCGCGGAGTAAGCCCGCCGGCCTGTAGGGTCGCCATACGATACATTTAAGACGTATTCTCGAAATTGTGTCCAATCAATAACTATTACTAATTCATTTTCCCTTGACACAGGGTTAATGGTCCAAACGTCTCAATCAAGGAAGTCTGCAATAAAAAAAATATCCAATTAAAATTAAATAAGTCCGATAATGTTATCATATTTAAAAATGGCTGTGTCCACGACTTTGTCTGCGTGGAAGAGTGCCTTTGAGTGGCATATTCTCTTGAAAACCTATATTTTGCGCCCGTTTTTGCCACATTTTAATTGATGCTCCGCTACTATTAGTCGTAGCGTGATGTTATATAGCCTAAGTTACTCCTTGTTTTATCAGCTATTAGGTAATTAAGTATCAGAGATTACCTCAAACGAACAGACTAAAAATTTTAAATATTTCATTGACCTATATGTATTGATATCAACACGTGTATTGATAACGGTACATATAACAAAAAACCTTTTTTTTTAATTTGGATCGAATAGCTGGACCCATTGTGATGATACTTTTATTGCAGATAGCTGATATAACTAGGAGTAATAAGTTACTCCTTAGTAGTCCAAAGGCAATATAACATCACGCTACGACTCATAGGGGCGGAGCATACATTAAAAATGTATCGAAAACGGGCGAAAAATATATGTTTGGTGTAGAATATAAATAAAATTTAAAGTTTGGTAAAATATATAGGACCGAGTCGCGGACAAGGCTCCCTATATAACTACCTATACTACTTATACTACCTATATAACGACTAAATTATGTAGATATTTACGAAATAATATATGAATTAATTTTATATTAATAACAAAACGACGGCCTTCAATGATGTTTGGCAGGATTTTTGATAACTATCTGGGTGGCAGACACGTGTATCCTTGATAACCGCCATTCAAATTTGATCATTGCAGCGACGTAGTCCAGATAATGTCATCTCATATACATACATACGATGACTTACATATTATATATAAACATCATATTGCCGGGACTGATGCCACACAGATGGTAGTAATGCTATCTTATGCGCCAAGGGTGCGCTCGAGGGTTCCATATCAACACGGGACAATTATTTGTATGATTAATATTTGTATTTGTTCTGAGACAGGGTGTTAAATAAGTATTATATTTGTGACCCACTGTTCACCTCACCTCATACAAAATGTGGTCAACCTTTCATGATGTCCGTAACACAAGTGCTTTTTAAGTGACTAATCTCGGTCAATCAGTTCATTGTATGGGACCTTGTGTGAATTTGCTTCCTTATAAATTATATAAACGATATATAATTATATTGTATGATTGAATTACCAATTTTATATTACATATGAAAAGTTACCTGGAAGAGATTACTCTAAGCAATAAGGCCTCCAATTGTATTGTTTAACATTAGGTCTTTTAAATTTTTCTCATTCATGGAGTACCTACATTTTTTATATATATTTATTATTATTATTGTGTGTACATAGACGTGGAAACCTATATCTTTTAGAACGTTTATTAATCTTGTAAATTAATAAATAATATTTGCTCAAAACATGGCATACATATTAACAAAACACAAACAAAAGAGCTCATATTTCAATTATATATAGAAAACAAATCATTAACAATGTCACGTTACATAGAATCAAATTTTCAAATAACAAATTTTCTAAATAAATTTCTTAACACTATAAGTTGTTTCGTCATATAGCCATCGCTTCAATACTTTTTAAAATAAGAAACGACTAAGTAGTTTTAATCGAAGTAGGTATAATAAATCTTTTAAGCATTTTGGATCTTGTTTTATATAGTGACGTACATTGCAAGAAACCTTTTATTGTATTTACTTACATGTTTTGGAAAATTTCTAATGACCACTTTATATTGATCTCCGCGCGCCCTTGCTTCAACAAACAGTTCCTATTGATGGTTTTTTTTTACTTGACATGGCAATCGGGCACACCTTCCAAAAGGAGGATAAAACATAAAATAATTGAAAATGTACCAAAAGGCGTTAAAGCAGTAAAAATGATATTGTTAAATTGATATAAAGTGATCATTAATTATAATATATTTATACAGCTGTCGAGGTCATAATTATGTTAGTTAATGTACTGTAATTATATGTAAATATAAGGTGTTAATGTGTGTTTGTGTTGCTAAGTTTAGATTCGATCATGAGACGAATACCAAATAATAATATTATATAGTTATGTATGTATGTAGTAATAGTTACTTGAACAAAAATATAAAGTTGAATAAATTGATAAAAGTACGCGTCAACCCTAGCGCAAGGTAATGCGCGTGAAACCGTTCATCACGCGACTTGCGCGGGCGCAGTTCGAAATTTAAATCCGAGCCTTACTCTGCCTGTCTCGGGGGTGTCACGGACGGAGAACAGAAAAAAGAAATTAAAAAGTATTCCCGTGTGATAATTAATTATTACTGTTGGTAGTCCACATGTCTCAAAATTTTATATTACGGATGGTCAATAAAAACACATATTTAACTAATGTGTAATAATTAGTATATAATGTAGATATCTATCTACATACACATTCTTAGATAATCACTTTAATACAAGTTTATACTACTTATACATAAACTAGTTACTACCTTATATTTTCCCCAGGAATAAGTAGACTAATTACTTCTGTTAAGTCCATATTTTTATTCTTTCCTTAATATTAATTAGTCTCTTCTTCATACATGAGCGAAGGTTGTCATACACTACACCAAACCTTATCTAAAAGTATCTTCAATTTCGTCAGTGTTTGTACTTCTCACCCCTATAGGTACTTGTTATAATGTAAGTACTATTTTAGCTATTAGCATATGTACCTATAGTTTGTATAAGAGCATTGACCTAGTTCATGTAGAGAAATGAAAAATATAGATAAATAAAGATATTTGATGGCAGATTAGGTAACATTCAATTTTATTCAATAATTTGTCACTTTGTTTTTTCTTAAGATTTAACTTAAGAGATTAACATTAAGATTATAGAACACATTAAGTACAATGTGTGTAATAACAAGAAAACATTAGAAACAAAACCATCTAATATATCCATAGTAAGCAAGTAGGTAAATAAATAAATTTCAGTATAGGACTAACTTTTTTTTAAGCAGGAACATAATTTGTTAAGTATATATTTCAATGGAATATAGTTAAATAAGTTGTCCTTTAAACAAAATAATCTATTAAAAAGCTTACTAAATATATTTGCGCGGCAAAACCACGTTAAATTTGAAACAAAATATCTTAATTCTGTATACACTAATTTCGTCTGTTATATTCACATTACAATTACATTACGCTCAATAAAAATTGCACCACATTCTTGTTTACGCAAACTATCTAACGAAAACATTACGTATCAGTAAACTTAAAAAAATAGAGCGCACAAAGTTTCGATTCACACTTGACTCTCCGTGGTCGCGAACTTCACAGCGCTGGGACAGAAGCGAGAGGTCAAATGCTGTCTCTTTCTCACGCCGTCCTTAAACGCTTAAAAAGCTCCATAGATGGCAGTAAAATCGTAGCAACGGTTTGAAGCGGCCACTACTGTCGCCATCTAGCGTCGAATAACCGAACTTTTATGGCACGTTCATTGAAGAGGGCTCTTCGGCAGCTCGTAAACGATTTTATGGGCACTAACGAACTCTACTCTCGTGCTCGATATTACCCGACCGAGTACGGTTGGGAATGCAATATTTGGATGCTCCTGTTGAGCCGGCGCGTATTCAATTCGGCCGGTGTTCATGGGCTTTTATGTGCGATTCAAGGTGCGATTGGATGGCGTGCTCGAGCGTTTATTTGGCTTTATTGTAGGGGTTTGTTTATGCGATTGCTGTTTAACCAAGTACGGTGTTTGTACATGCTTTTGTTATGATTATTATGTTGTTGCGTACAATAAAAAATACACCGTGGGAACTTCTGGATTTCCCAATAGATTTTCATGATTTTCTTACTGAGTTCTGATTGGATATACTTGATTAGGTATTTTATTATCAACGGAATAATCAGAATTTATTGTGTATACAATTTCAAATTATGTAGGCGGCAACAAAGTTTGAATTAGGTACGAAACCCAATAACCATTTATCAGTGATTTATATTCGAGTTTTCCCCAAAACGTAGCCGTGAAAAAGGCAAATCATAAATAAGATCCGATTCAAATTTGTAGAAGATGCTATCGGTATGATTTGTAGGCTCGCACCCGAGAGCGCTCTAGTGATGTGCTAATTGCTACGTCACGTATCGATAAACCGAATAAATAGGACTTGTAGTTTACGAGTGTAACTTATCCGGTATTATGATAACCGAGAGATAAAACAGTTTATGTTTTCATATTGATTTATAACTTTTCTTGTTTGTGTATTTGCTATTATTTCTTGTTTCTTTTAAGTACGGAATATTTACCCAGTATTATTATACTTATTTAATTTATTTGATTAACACAATAAATACTAATTAACTTAGTAGAAGATCTATTTGAAATAAACTACTGATTTTAAATGATCGTTATACAATAAGCTATATTTATATTAGTATTTTGTCTATGCTAAAGAATTAGGTATTGGTGTTATAAGAATTTTAACTTCTAAAAATCGTACGTAAGTATAATAAGTGGATTGCATTTATCAATACCGATAAAGCTCACAAGTCAAGTCCAGACAATAAGTCTTTACCGACAAAATATTCTGGAGCTGGTTCCCCGAGCCGATAGTCACGTGATCAGCATCTTCCGGGCAGAGCTGCGGGTGAATTATAGTCTGCGAGTCAGAACTTTTGTTCACCTCTTATTTCTTGTTGCGTTAGCACGGCGTATGTAGGCGAGAGTTACGGCGGGCCATCTCGAGCTTGGGCGTCACATCCCTAATTATTGTTTTTATTTTGCTGCCTCTTCTGTTTTTATTGTTATTCCTGGTTTATTCTATCGTTCGAATAACTATAGATATGCACATATACGAACTGACGTTACCTAAAAATAATGCTTATTAAAGGTTCATAATGTGGTACGAAGATGAGACTATCATTATTAAGTTTTGATGATCAAATGAAAGCAATAGAACGATAAATTAGTATTCACAGTTATTTCGTTATTTGATACTTAGGTACAGCTCGTTATGCATTTAAATTAGATCTGCAAACGTGCACCCAGCGGTTTAATTTGAAACTTCTCATGTTGTATTTCAAACGGTATTGTCTGTACCTATGAAATTAGCATATATGTAAATATTAGCTGGCTAGTAAACCCGGAAATTTATAAAAATGGTCAAGCGTCGTACACAGCGGCGTCCGAAACATGGCGCCATAAATAATGATCAATTCTAATTCGACGCTTGCCTACGCACTAGCAATACACAAATGATTTACGGCAGCGGTGTCGCGCGACAGATTTTGACGAAACGAAACACGCTTAATAATATATACTCAGAAAAATGCGGCAATATTTGTTTTGGTACCTGTTTAATGTATTCCAAACCGTGTACCACATAATATATTAGAGGACCAATGATGTAAATGCCACCCTGAAGGCAACAAATCTCGGCCTCGACGTCCGACAAACATTTTTTGTACGCCACATGCCTGGGACAATGTGTTATCTGTCCTAATGTGATTTAACAGGTAATTTTTAAAATAGATTACGATTAAACAGAGCCTGATTTATTCGAAGCCTCAATGTAAATAGGCCCGGAGAATGAGGAACTACATTTATTTTCATTTACCTCCTTTTATACCGCGGCTCCACGTGGAGATTACTTGATTTAACAAAGGGAGCATTATAAATCTGTGAGTCCTGTCTTAGTAGGCTTTTGTGGGCATTTTTGATATGTGCCTTTAAAAGCTTTTTTCTGTATTTAGATGAGAGTTCATTGTGTAATTCATTAGGGCGGGGGTAGGTCGCCGCGGAACCAAGTGCGGCGCGCGGTCGATATCGAGAGATAACACGTTATTTATGGCCGGCCAATGACGTGTCTAACAAGGACGCGATACTTTTAATGGCCGACGAATTAGTAACTACAAACAAGAGCACAGTAAAATAGCGGTGGACACCCGCTGACTACTTGATTTTTCTTATAAGATAAATAGGTAACTTAATAGTAGGTACATACAAGACATGTAAATAATAATACGGAAGAGAATGAAAGACTTAGGTATAAGACAACCGAGGCGAACATACCTTAACCAGTTTTAAGAGGTATTAAAGAAGGGCCTGGTCAGAAGTACCAAGAACAAACGAGCGTGTATGAAATGACTAATGCGAATAAGGGAAGCGAGGTTAGTCTAGATCGTTGCAAGTGGAGATCCAGTATCTAACGACGCTGATGGGAAACAGACGTGATGTATGTACGAATAAAACATGATTATTTTTTAATTAAGAAATTTCTTTGCTAATAATATTACAGTAATGCATCGCGCACTTGGATTATATAGTTATTAATATCTCCGTTTAAACTCAAAACACGCGTTAGCACCATCGCTCATTCCGATGAATAATTCATCGCAAATCGTTAAAGCATCGTATTGATTCCATAAAATCTCTTAAAGTTAAATCAAATATAGGTATTAAACATAATAAATTACACTATTTAAGTCGTACTTTAAACGAATTACTCGGATTTAAATTTTAACAAGTCACATCCTGTTCGATGTGAGTTTGTTTTTATCTTGTCTATCGCATAAATCATTAGTATTATTAACTGTCTATTTCAAGTTTTATCTTGAACGTTCTGAATGCACCGAAGATGTGTGGGTGGTCCCATAAACTTGTGCTCGCATTGTCTATTCTAGGATCGAACTTGCGATTTGCATTGGGAACCAACTCTGCATACATTATTATGGTGCGGTAGGTGGGTAACTAATTAGCACTTATGTCGATATCGATATTCACGTCAGGAGCTTCATTAGCCGCAATTTCCTTTGTGATTCATTTGTTTTGCAATAGGCCCTTTTGTTTATCAAATATCCACCATTTACATTTGATTTGTCAACAGTTTTTTTTTCCAGAAACATTTTTCAATGCAACTTAAAAATGGTGGAGTTAAAATTTAATATGTTTACTAGAATTTTATATCACTAGCCGAAACGTACTGGCCTGACCGAGCGCCAGCGAAGTAATACGTCACGACTAGACAGCTGCCCCCTCCCCCTCGCCTCTCAAAGCTCCAGCTTAACGCGAGACAAAGACAGATGTACAATAAATTGTTCAAGTGAGAAAGGGACGGAGATTGCTCGTGAAACATGGCGCATAACGCCCCTTGATTTATGGGAGTGTGCCAAAGTTCGAACTTTATGTGTGCGTGACGCTCACATGTTGTAGCACAAAATGCTACTTTAAATCGGAAAATAATATCATTTTTGAATTTTAACACAGTGATAAGTACTTAAAAGTGTGTACTATCGAAAAACAAAGTAGAATTGTCATAAATACAGTTGCAAACCAAATTAACCTTAATGAGTACAGCGAAGTTAAATTAGACCTCCTTGGCCTAATTCCACATAAATAGGTTTGAATGACATGCATACGTTTATTTAACCTGTCATAACCATTGGCCATAAATGTGAATTAAGCGCTAAACGTACAAGCAATAGAATGTCCCTATGTGTGGCATAGACTTACATAATAGCAATGTTCTAGTACTGTAAGTGATAGGTATCTAGATTGTATTCAAATGAGCTATTAACTGCTTACTTTTGTGAATGGCGCTCCGGCGTCGCGTGCGCCGGTTCGCATTCATTTGACTCACATTAAGTATTTAAATGTGATAATTAACTACTATTATATTATTAGACGGGCTTTGTTACATTCGATTGTGTCGGGTGACTGTGGAACGTGTGATTTGTTTTTTCATTTGTTTACTTGTGGTTCTGATTGAATAATCAATTGCGTGTAATTTATTTGGAATAGAACATGAATGGCTTAATTGATAACGTTAATAAAACGTAAGCTTCTTGAAGAGTTGTTTGAATTTTTTTTGTGTAGTAAATATCCGTTTACCTATCATCATTATCATAGCAGCCGCAGAACGACCACTGCTGGACATATAACTCCCCCAAGAAAGGGGGAATTTGCCAATGATTGCCGCGCCGGGCAAGCGTGGTGACAATCGCAGAGCGTGACTTCGCGACGCGAATACTGTTGCCCAACCCCGTCTTGTTGCATTTGAACTTCACTACTTCGAGTGGATATATCGCCATCTGTCGGTTCCGGTACCTCAGTCGCCTCTCACAACACCTGGTACAGGGAAGGTACTATTCTACTCTGCCGGTACCACACGACCAATTGTGGCTATATATTATATATATTCCAATCTTAATTATTTACATATAATATTTAAGTTAGAAGATAACAATAATCTATTGTAAATGCAACAATACATTATTGTTTATTATTTTTATACGAGCAATTTAATTTGGCCTTGATATTTTTAACAAAATGAAAATTATATTATAAGTATTGATAATAAATTGTATTACGTCGACGCGCGGTTCAATTATGCCAACTTGCTTGAGGCGCTCCTTTCATTCAATGTGCATGTTCTTTCTAACAAACAATAAATGCGTTTTTGTATAAACAAAATTGTGGTTAATAATTATAATTATTATTTTCACAGGTAAATATCCTCTTTGGAATTTGGAATTGGGTAAGATTAAATTACTTTTATTATTTTACATTAACAACCATTACTGAAATAACTTTCATCATAATTTACCCATGGTTCTTTATAATGATAAAAGAAATAATACTCATTCTAGTCAATACTAATCATTAAATATAGTTAAATATACATATATATGTTTTTTAGAAGTATTATTATTTATGCAGAAACTGCTAAATGGATTTTAATTCAACTATGCAATAAACTGAGGCACAACAGAATAACATGTAACATCCATACAAAATTAATTTTGAAAATGTTTCTGTCGGGTCAAGGGATCTGGGCAATATCATCAAAATGGCCAGTCATTTTGATGATATTTGGTACGTGGAAATTATTTATCCTAGGTAAGGGTATACGGTAAATTTAATCCCTGAAAAAGGCAAGGCGGGAAGATAGTAGGTAAATTAAAAAAATATGTTAACATGCGGTCATTTATACAATAAGTCTTCAAAACAAATGCAAATCCCGCGCAGTCATAATAAAAAGCTTCAACGCTCCCCTATTTCACGGCGATATCTTCCTTCATTAAAGGGTTATTAGACACCGTAAGCAAACTGAGCAATTTGCTAAGCAAAATATATAGCGTAGGTGGCCACAATACTGCTCGGGTACAACCGTAAACAAGGACGCTTCCTCGCCGGGGGTCTTAACTCACGCTGCTATTATTTATTAGGTAACCCGTTGCTAACTGAGTTGTGAGCACCTCCATCGCTCAGTGCGCTGTGACGTCACACCTAGGACATGTGATGTGACGTCACTGACCCGACGTTTTTGTAGGGATAGGGTTTAAAGATTGTTTTGCCTCAAGGTATACCGCGCCTACCTATTGACCATGACCATGACCGTTAAAATTAGACGAAATGCAGTTTTTATTATAAGAATTACATTTCTAAAGGCTGAGTAGCGACTCAGCTTTTAAAAATCTTCAGTAAACTTTTCAAGTATTAGGTACTTTCAAATAAGTAACCAAATGAATATCATGAATCATAATGGTAATTTAAACTAGTATAAAAATTAGTCCGAAGTAACATATGGTTTGTCAAAAGCAAATTTTCCCACCAGAATATGTGGAGATTAATTTATCACCAACACCAGTATCTAATTTGGCCTTAGTTCAAACTTAGTCTTTACAAATCTGTAGGTATTTGGCGGAACTCCAATGGCCGGCCTAATAAAGTGGACTTTATTGAAGATCCCAATAAAGACTCTTATGATCATTTTTAGATATGAATGTCACTTTGAGGATGTGAATAAAGAGACAGGTCCGCGATGACCTGTCTCTTTTAATATTAATTTTGTATTCGAGAAATTTTATATCTTGAAAATATTTTAAGCCAAAAACGATCCCAATAGCAAAGATTAAAGTAATCCTTTCTTGTGCGCCAAAAATAGTGGGTTCGATCCTCCCAGGACAAATATTTATGCAATGATTATGTTTGTTCTATGTCTGGGTATTAAATGTATGTATTTTAGTAGTGTATTTGTGGTTCCTCTGTTGCCTGTTGCAATCAATCAGGTCAATGTTTGAGATGTTGTTGGAATTACTCATTAAAAGCTGTAAAACAAGCCGGACAACATCTTTAAAATAACTTTTAAAGAGTAATCGAATACAGTTATAATTACGTCCCATTGTTCACCGAACGTTAATAAGCACTGGCCGCCATTTTTCTAACAGTCCCCGACATAATAATAATAGTATTGTAATTGAGATAGCCGCTCATTGTGCGCCAATGACAAATAATGGCAGATAATACCACAGTATCGAGTGTCGGCCGAATTTAGCACTATGTTCGGAGCCAATATTCTCTGTAGATAATAAACACAGCGGACACGCGTACATAACTGCAGCATTGGATTTATTCGGTAATGCATGTAGAGGACTGTTGGATTAGTCGGGATCTATAATTGAGTTGTATTGAGTATTTTTTGATTTGTTGAATTTGTTTTGTTGTCTTGTTTATTAGTTTTATGCACAGACAAATGCAATTATCAGCCTGAATCCACACTATTTAATTGCTTATTGTGCATGCATAGCATTGAAGCGCGGCTTGTGGGAATTTTCAATTAATACTTTACTTTTAAGGAAATTGTTTCTGAAACTACCAACATCAGTTAATTAGGTACAGCGTGAAGAGTTTACGAATTTAAAGTTAGTACTTTACTTTACGTTTTATATAAGTTACTTAAGATCGAATACTTAATTAAAAACAGATTGAGATATTCTGATTACCTTAGCTATAATAATATATAATATTCATACAACCTCATACATTGATAGAACTTTGTGGTAAGTCGCTTAAAGCACTTGTGTTACGGACAATAGACAATAGAGCAATCACAAATATAATACTTAAACACATTTTTAATACCCAGACGCAAGACAAACACAAATATCATCATATCAATATTTGTTCTGAGAATCGAACCCACGGCTCCTGGCGCATAAGATTGGATCACTACCATCGGGCCTGTCGATGCCCTCATTTATCCGATAGTTTTTTTTTAAAACAGCTGAGTACTCTGGCAGTTAAAATAGTTGGAATTTTACGACGACGTAAAGATGCATATAAAATTGATAAATTATTTTGATTATTTGTAGAGAAATATAGTGCATCCCTAAAAAAAAATCCCTGCAAAATGGGCAAAATTTCCCCTTTCTTGGGGAGGCCTATGTCTCCCAGTGGACGTCCTACGGCTATGATGATCTAAAGGGCATGGTTATAGTGGTTTCCTCATTAGTCTGTGAGGATCTCTTATTTAGTATAGATATAGCACCGATTGACAAGATTGTATCGCGTTTTTGTGAGTTCGCTTGTGGTACCTACGTTGTTTCTATTCTTCATTATATAAAAACCTCTAATTAGTGCCAGAATATTTATATTGTTTAATATAAGTTATACTCGTCCAACATGTTGATCTAAAATGTTAAAAAACAAGCTATGAAGCAAAGGCAGTTGGTAACTGCCCGAGCATGTAATGGATTCTATTAAACCGCTCCATTTTGAACGTTATAAAGACGTATTACCCAACAGTTGTCAGATCAGGGCTCAGTCACGAGAGTCACGATTTTCCGTGCACGCCAACCCTGACGGTAGAGGCACACTCAGTGGAAGGCGGATTATTTATTATTTAAAACTGTAACTTAAATTTTTTTGATAATTATTTATATATTCATCATTATTATCAGCCATTGGAAGTCTACAGTTGGACATAGGCATCCCAAAAAAGGGGGAATTTTGCCCATTGATGGCCCACCCCGCCTTTTTACTACTACTGCCTACTGCCGCCATCTGCCGGTTCTAGTACCTTAGTCGCCTCTTACGACTCCTGGTACGGGGAGGTACTATTCTATTCTGCACCTAACGGCACTTAGAATAGTACCTCCTACCTAGTAATATATACATTAATTGATTTTTTATTTACTAGGGCGACAAACGAACTTACAGCCCACGTGGTCGTGGTCGCGTCACCGCAGTTTTTAGACGCTCGTATTATCACAAGTGCGTTTCCAATTTTATAATTTGAAGAGATATTATTACACATCACCCGGTAATTCTACCTGCCTCGCTCACCATTTAAACCGGTACACAGCAATGCGAACACTACTAATTGATGATAAAAATCGGTGAAAGTGAGGTACCAATGCAGACGACCTTTGCACGGTCTACTTTATGTTAATGCATGAATTATAGTGTTTGTGCACATGAATATGAATAGTGATTCTTAAAATATACTTATTATTATGTTATTACCAGATCTACAGTAGATTAAACCGGATAATTTACAAACTAAACAGGCGGTAAAAGCTTTCGTATGAACGGCTACAGTTTCATTATATCAGCCGATGGATGTCCACTGTTGGACATAGGCCTATCAAAAGATTGAATGTTGCCCAAAATTGTATTCATATTATAAAGTTATTAGTATATGCTTCAGTTAGACTTACTTCTAACATATTTAGAAATTATCATTATTTAATTATAAAATGCATGCGCATTTATGTAAATCTTTATATAATATATCATATAGGCTATTAGCTCACGAGACCGACGTTGCCCGTTTTTAACTGCATATGTTTATCCTGAAAAAATATTGTGACTTTAAATTGAGATATCAACTGTATACTATTTATATATTTATTGAACTTTATTGCACAAAATATTACAAAATCTACAAATGGCGTACTTAATGCCAGTTGGCATTATCTCCCAGTCAACCATTACACGTAACAGAAAATATATATATATAGTGGTGCAGACAATATATATATACAAAATAGATAAACTTTACATACATAGTTGTATAAATAAACGCAATATATATAATGTACATCAGAGATAGGATTATAAAGTTAGAGAAGCAGCATCAGTAAATAAAGTACGAAGAAAGCGTTTCAAGTTAAATTTGTGTGGGGATTGCTTAATATTCAACGGAAGTTCATTCCAGAGTCGTATAGCAGTCACTGTAAAACAGTTTGTCAAAAAACTCAAGTGATGAGAAGGAGTTAAGAGCGAGAGAGTATTAGAAGAACGGAGATTACGTTCTACTCTCTAACTTACTATCTCTCAAGTTAGAACAAACTGTACACAGTAAGTAAAATTTTATTAAAATCAAAGTTGAGAAGTTCATATTCTGTTCTGTATTCTACCATACGTACGTTACACCCATTACGTCACTGTCCTAAGCGAGGCAATACTGACGCTCCAACATCGTTACAATTCAAAATACCTAATGAATTACCAGTCGAGTATAAAAAGGTCATTTAGTCTATTTAGTTACAATGCCTATTTAGTTCACGTCTGAAATAATACAAATATAAAATCAATGACTGATTAAACATTTATAAATTAAATATTTTAAAATAAATTATATTCTTTCAAATACTTTCATACAAAATCTCATAATATCGCCTGAAATCAAGATAAGTAGCTTAAAACATTTGTGTGAAAATACAAAAAATCTACACTAATATTATAAACCTATAGTTTGTTTGTTCGTTTGAACGCGCTAACCACAGGAACCGCTGTTCCGATTTGAAAAATTCTTTCAGTTTTGGATAGTCCATTTATCGAGGAAGGCTATAGGCTGTATTTTGTTTTCAATTAATTCGGGATCCGTTTTAAAATTAATAAATTAATTGAAAGTCACTATACCCCCTAAATTTACTATTATACGCGGACGACGTTGTGGGCAATGCCAGCTACAAATATAGTAATATTTTAATAGTACATATTTACCACAAAAGAAATATAAATATTAATCGTGTTTGTCCTTGGTAGGCAGCGAGTCCACGATGGTAGTGATTTAGTCGTGAAATCACTACCATCTGCGTCATGTCCCGTCAATATATCATTTACAGTGTTCTCAAACTATTCTTGTTCTATAACTAGGTACTAGAAAAGACTGAAGAAGACCCTGAAGAATCTGTAACTCGCATTTGTTTTTAATTATTTAGATTAGTGCGTACACTTAAAAGAGAACAAATATATCCCAACCTGGTCATTTTATTTTGGAAAAACAATACATTTAGGTACTGATATGAACTTCCGTGCGCCGGCAATAGGAAAATAATGTTATGCAAGAAATTAAATATTTGTGCTCGTTAACGAGCGTCGCGTGCTAGGTTCTCATAATTCACATTTTGTTGTTTTGTTTTATAAACTGTTCCTAATTATGAATTTAGGACCTACTGTACGCTGCATATATTGATTTAATCATTATTTTGTTAAATTAAGAAGAATAAATAAAGAAAGAGCAAATTTCCAACACGCTCAATCTAACCAAAGTATATTCAAATAATGCAGACCAAAAGAAGACTAAAGTAACACGCATCAATCTCTAATATTAGCTCGCAGGCCGGGAACAACATAAAAACCTCACAAAGTTTCCTATACTCGCTCGTAAATCTCACGTTTTTTAATAGATAAATAGGGCCTCGCACAAACGAGCAATATCGCATTATTTGGCCCTCCCTCAGGAAAGGCCCTCCTGATAAAACCTCCTTGCCTCACACCCTCATGCTAATGTACTACGCCAGACGGTGACAACCATTTTTTGGGCCACTTGGCTACATTATGGCAGCTATAAAGAGTATTTCAAATTATATTTTCCGTGTCCATTAAAAAGGAGATGTGGCTTTCTCTCGCTTATTATTTAGGCTTCTTTTGTAACCTTGCTTAATTTTCAACGGGCTGTTTTATTTTTTCTAAATACACTCAGACTCTTAAAAATATGACAGGGTTCACAAACAATGAACAGGTAGCGATTTATTTTTTCAAAGTTTATAAAACAACTATTGTGTGACTATTGTCGGCTTTTTTAACGGGCCCTCCATTGCCAGTTTACGGTACAACGTAATAAAATGTTCAAAACTTCGTAAAAATATGCCGCCATAAACAAAGCGGTCCGGATGCAAAGTTAGATAAAGACCATCTCACACACCTGAGCTAGAAAATTGCTTTTTTCTAAGCGCCTCCACTTTTTTACGCAACTTTCTCCGGGAATAAAAGAAGTTTCATGGAAGAACTTTCTTATTTTTTGCTGTTGCAAGACGTAAATCATGCTCACCCGTACGATATGACGGCCCGCAAACGCGCGAAATATGGAAACAATAAAAATATTCTGACACGTCGTAACAATTGCCTGGGACGCCTTTGTTTCGGTGAGAGTTTTTAGCTTGTTTCTGTTTTTGTTTGATCTTAATATTGAATTCCCAAATGCCACATTCCACTTGGTCTTCTGCATAAATTCCAGTAGTGAATCCTCGTTATTGTAAGTTATTTCTGGTCTCGCATAAACCAGAGCGAACCCTTATCACAACTAGTTAAAAACTAATTACTGGGGTGACACCACCTTCCTATTAATCTCTCGACTCCTCCGAATTGCTCTGACAAAAGTTATTTTTAAGAAAAAAGCCCTTGAGGCTGCCGTATCGCCCGCGCCCCTCCGCGACCCCTCCGCCCCGCGCGGAATTTATCACGATTTATATTCATGGCATAACAACAAGCCGCGTTTAGGGTGATCCCATTCAAATTGTAGACTGCTAAACAAACCTGTTGTTTTATTTTTATCTCGCAAAGTCTACAAACATGATCCAGCACTCTATCACTGAACTAGTCAAAACAGTCTATGATTTTGATTATTTCATTAAAGTCTGAAGTTAAATTATTGCTTGTCTGATGAAGTTTATAGAGTAAACACGCAATTAACTATTCTGTGTAGTTAGGGGTGTTAATAAATTATTCTATTTCTACAAAGTTGGTGTGAACCGGGGTCCATATGGTGCTTCCAAATGTTCGGAACACCGAGACAGTATCTCTTGCGCGGACGGAACTACAAATCAAGTGCGGTTTCGGAACGGATGCGTTTATACGACAACTGCGTAAACTATTAGTTGTTTGGTTACGCACTAGTTTAGTGGAATTGATGAGGACATCTAAGTGTGTTATTATTACTGGAACAAGTCATCTCTGAAGTCGTTTCGTGGGAAGAAATCACAACTCACGTTAAATTTATTCATAGAAACGTTTAATTCTTCACTGATTGACTTTAAATTTATCTATTCAATGTTCAATTTCCCTTTTGATGTTCTATAAAGCAGCAATTAAAGATTCACCTTATTAGAATCTTACGCAACAGAAATGTACACCGTAAAGTGGTAAACCTTTTTACCGGCGTTTAATCCGTGATACTTATTTCGGAATAATCCTGCACTTTGGTTAGCACAGCGGCTAGATTTCCGAGGGTGCTCGACCTTAGGCCCAGGGGGAGGCTTCGCCATAATTGATGAGGTTCTTAGCGCAGCAGGGCGGTGTGGAATTATCATCGCGCCACGACACCCGGGTACAAGCCCTCATTAATTTGTGATTAGCCCGCAGTTAGATACTTGCTGGCTTTCTTCTAATTATATAATCACTTTTTCCGCCAGGAGCCGGATTTGAACGTCTTGAACAGATGTTATTAATGACACGTCGCTCGCAACAATGCTGGGAAGCGTATAAAGTTCAGAATTGTACAATGTCTGCCCGTTGTTCTTAGCTTCTAAAATATAATATAAATATTAATAATTTATCCAACATCCGTTGACCTGATTCCGTGATAAATCGCTTAAGTCACTTGTGCTGCAGATATCAGACAACAAAGGGATTACAAATCATCTCATCTTACCAGCCATTGAAAGCCCACTGCAGGACATAAGCCTCTCCAAGAAAGCAGGATTTTTGCCCATAATTGCCGTGCTGGGCAAGCGTGTTGGCAATCGCAGAGCGCAGCTATAGCGACGGGGATGTTGCCCCGCCCTGTGCATTTAAGCTGCACTGTTTCGGATGAATATACCGCCCCCTGTCGGTTCTGGTACCTTAGTCGCCTCTTACGACACCTGGTGTACCACGGCACGGGACGGGATTACAAATATAACTCTTAAAAACAAATAAGAACATCCAAACACATTAAATACAAATATTCATTATAAAAATATGTATCCTGGGTGGCGCTCGGATCTAGGAGACACGTACAACACTTCCGATACTAATAAATTCTAATTAACTATTTACATAAATATGAAATATATTCAGTGCATTCAAACGACCAAGCCTAAGATTTACAACATCACTCAAGCATAAAAGTAAGATAGAGAAGCCTAACAGTTCGAACATCAAAAAAACTGAATGCACCCCCTAATAAATATTTTAAGCGTCGTTTACTTGGAATGAGGCAAAACCGTTATTCCCCCATACTGTTTATTTAAAGGTGGATTTGTTGGATATTTATTCACGTACGTACCAACTGCCTTGGGTGGGAGCACTGAAGACGTTTCTTTCCCTTAGATAAACGGCGCTAAAACAAACGACGCACCGTTGCAAATTCTCAAAATGTACATGAAACAACAACTTTATGGATGTATTGATCAGATTAGAAAAGTCGTATTTACAAGCGAATGTTAATAAACTATTCGTATGTTGGTAATTTAATATCTACCCCCATATTTGTTCGGCTAAGTGGATTCGCTAAGAAAACCTACGAATCAGATTAATTCGGTTAGAGGGGTTTGGATGGAGCCAATTTGTCTGATTGCTGCTGATACCAATTTATGTAAGTTACCTATGTGCGCTCCCACTGTTTTTGGTTTTCAATAAATTGTGACCCTATCTTGTTGCGTCCCCATCAATAAATATTTGCGCATCATCTATCTCATAAACTCACTGAGCACAGTCGAGCCGATATTATTTTTTATATCAAACAATCTTCGGGCATTCCCTACTTAACTTTTCGGCTGGTGAGACAGAAAAGAAATAGAACCTTACCCCGAGACATTATAGAACATTAAATCGATTTATGGCTTGATTAGTTCTGGCCAAGCGAAAGTCTTGTCCGCCAGATAAAAAAAACAACAGAGGGAATGGAACCGTAAAATAATCAACTCGCACCTCATAGTCTGTAGGGCAAATTGTTAATTAGAGAGATTATGTACCCAACGACCCTACCGGCCATTACCATCAACCGGTACACGCCTCTTTTGGATAAATGTCCCAAATCTCGACACGAGGGGAAAAATCAAACAGTAAATATCGGAAAGCAATCCGAGGTCATTCTATTTCAGTGAGAAAAGACTGATGCTGTTCAGACTTGGCTAATTTATTTCCCATCAGAGTAATTTTGAGACTAATCTGCATAAGTTTAAGGTCGTTAATAATTTTTCTGGCGTGATCCAGTCTCGCGTGCAAGACAAGATGCATCTCGGGACTGTCCAGCCAGCGACTGTTACTATCTAGATCTCTCCAATGAGAGCTTTGGGTCTACACTTCTTAATTGGCACCTTGATTACCTATACCAGCTTATGTACTTCGATAAAAACATATCTATCAACAGCTATCTGTTAATTAACTCTGCACCGAAAGACACTATTGTGAGATAAGCTTTAATTTTGAAATGCAAAAGTTATCGAATGTAAAGCGGAATAGGAAAATAAAAGGTTTTAAAGGCGTTGTTGGGTTCGTGCGGGTTGACTCCTGCGATCCAGATAAGCCATCACATTCAAGATATTTAAATCGATTTTCCCCAATTTTCCGCGGGCGCGAGTTAAGGCTCGACTCAATTTATCCAGTGTCGCTACGGGGCGGCCGGGACCTCCATTGTTCGCCAAATGAAGTACGCTCCAAGCTTTACAGGATCGTTACACTGCTTCCGTCATCAGTTTTGGTCGGAATATCCCAACTTCGAACCGAATTGACCGTGATTTATGTTCCGAATTTAAATTTTAGTAATTTATTGCCGGCTAATATTGTTTTATCGGCATTACCGACACCTGTACCATCGGCCAAGTGTTTTGATACCACGTGACGTAACGTAAACGCGTTCGTTTGCTACTAACTCCACAGACTACCAATGTACAAGTTATAGGAACTAGGCGCGGTCTCTACCACTTTAATATTCTAAGGATATTAAGAATAGTTGTTTTTATTGTTATTTTATTCATTGAATAATATGTCTTATTGTTTATCAAACAGGCGGAACGGATGTGAATTATCTTAGCAATTAAGAAAATTTGAAGTTTCCTTATCCAATTAAATTTGTATCCGTACATTCTAACCCTCTATTTCATTAAGGAGTTTTGCTTATTTCGCCCAACCGGAACCTATTTGTTGGGCTGCTATTTAAAACATTCGCCCCGACTTACATAGATCAGATACGTTCAACAAAGGCTTTTGTAATTAAGAAAGATATTTTAGTTGGCGGCAGCTGCGAAATGAATTTACTGGTCCGGGGGAGTTTTAAATCTTAGACTTTGTTTTGTATCTGCTGCCAAATCAACGTTATTTCTAATCTTTTGTTTACTTAACATATACAAATATTAATATTTTACCAGACTATAATTAAAAAAATTAATACATTTTTGTATTTATTTAAAGATATTTGATTTTTCAAAACACTCGATAGCATTTCACGTATTTCTGTATTTGCTAGGATCTAGATTATATACAATAAAAACTGATATCACAGATCTGGTGTGGCAACATCAGTTGTTATGGTATAAATAACTAACTTATCTAATATTTATTCAAACATCTATATCAAACCATTCCCCCACTTAGGAAAAACAATTATTGTATTATATGTGACTCGCCTAAAAACTGGCCCAATTAATTTCACGGAGCAATATTTCGAACGGCTAACAAAAATAAATATCCCAATTCCCCCAATTTGGGAGTGCATTATTTTCGCTTTCACAGACATCCGATACAATTAAAATCTTCTTTAATTAAGGGAGGGACATGAATCATTTGCACGTGGCGCACTGAGTTTTCCACTTGTATACGCATCCACCTTAAACCGAAAGGGCTTTATCGTCTAAACTTCCAGAGGAAACCCGTCTCTACGATGGTATCTTACAGTCTGTTTTCTGTTGTTTCTCAGAGTCGCTTAAGGCGCAGTTCCCTATGCGTTTCGGGTATCTCTTTTCACTTTATCGCAGTGTCTCCGTTATTTACTCGTACGTGAGGGATGCGCGCAATAAATAGGTGCGCACAAACATATTTGACGTTTACAAATACCTTCGAAATTAGTTTCCTTGGCGTGACTGGCCGTTATTACGAGTTAGGTTTACTTATTGCTTCCGAACAGCGACAGCCCTTGGTGAATTTGCAGGGGATCCTTCTTAATATGATGAGCCATTACTATAATACCATCACTTGGATATAGAAATAGCTAAAAAGAACGGTGACTAGAAACTAGATACTGAACACTTTATTCGCGACTACTGTAAGTATGTCTCGGCGCCATCTTACAACTTTTTCTAGCACGCTTCATAAGAAAACATCCAATTCAAAATTAGAACACGAAACAATCTATTTCGGTAGTGATGTGATCATGTGTACGTACAGCCGGCGGCACCTCACTATCAAGCGATTGGCCGAATCCACTGTCGCCTAAAGCTGAACCAGTGAAAAAAATAGATCATTCAGCAAACGAGGTGCGACTCGCAATCCCGCCATTCCGGGTATCCGCCGGGAGTTGTAATTCAAGTGACAAATATCGAAAGCTACAATTCATATTTGTGCTATCTCCGCGCCAGTGTCGCCATCTGTGCCCGAGGGCCGTCCGCTATTGGTTCTCCATCAAGCGGTTGCGTGATCTATTTTTGTTGCGAATAAAACATTGTTTTTTTTCTCCTACGGGAAATGTTTTATAAGTATTATTTGGGGTTCGTACGTGACGTGTTGTTTTAGGGTGTCGTATGCGGTTATAGGGGCCACAACGCATGCTACGGGAAGATATTATTCTTATTGTTGAGTAGTTATTTATTTAAAGGAATTAATTTAAAATATACAAGAGAATTTCAATGGGAGCGTTAATTTGCATCAGTGGATGTTAAATCAATCAGTTATGATAATTTAAAAGTGATATCGTATCATCGGTTATTGTGTCCGAAAATAGTGTTGCGAGCACACAGCTCGTGCATTATCGAGATCGAAAATTTCACGTGCCCATATAATTTTAAGCTCGTAAAGCCCGAACAATAATTCACTGGAAGCATTTGCGGAAAATGCATTTTATTGTTAAAACGTGAATTTTATTTATCGCCGACAGCCCGCGGTGGGGCAGCGGTGGGGGCGGGGGGTGATTTGCAGTACCGGCATCGATGCCACCCTTTGGCACGGATTATTTATACTAAAGGTAATTTTCCCGGTTCATTATTGGGGAATGTTACATTTGTGTATTTCACCGGCTACCATTTGCAGTTCATTAAAAATGAGCGAAATTCACAGCTCATATCCGTAGTTTACACGCAACAATCAATTTATCTCCTGATAAAAATATGATCGAACTTTAACTTGAAAAATAATCTATCCCTTTATTACAAAAACCGTTGCATTATCACAGACTAAATTGGTATGCATCACGTTAAAGTCCAAAAAGCTTAACCACAGTCAATCTTGCCGGCGAAACGAAACCAATTGACTTGAGTGCTATAACACGTCCGATTCAAATCGTCCACTTAGCACAACATAACTCATAATATTCCGCCGACCACCGCACTTTATCAGCTAGCACGCGTATAGGCGGCCCTTTCCTAGATAGGCATCGAGGCGGGCCGCTACCAGCGATCTTGGGAACGCCTTAACACCATTACACGATGTTTAATTGCAAATTCGATTTGTTTATTGCCTTTGCACTGTTGCGAGGCATTTAAGTGAAAGAGTTTTGCTGCACATGTATGAATATGGATGAACATTATCTTTCAACACGTCGTGTTATGCATATTTGTATTGTTTTATGGGTAGTATGATAAAAAACCCTCACATATCTTGCGCGCTTACCTTTCGGATTACCTTTGAGCTTAGGAAAATAGGTTTTTATTTCCATTCTAAATTGTAACTTTTTATCAATTCGTCCGTATCATTAATCAAAACGATTGTCTATGTAAAAACCATTCAAACCGTATCCGAACAGAAACAAACTGAAAAGGAAAACAAAACGCTAGTCTTTTAAATGCTATTTAGCTCCCTAGATAGCTACCGCAATCCGTTGCTCCGCTTTTTTCCGCTGAAAAGCCAATTTGGAATGAATCACTGTAACAGTGGAGCATCTGTGCTAATTTACCTACGGGCGGACAGTCTAATGCGGCTCGCTCCCTCGTAAATACAGAATCGCAACCGAGCGCCGAATATCGAAAGCCGGCATTAGTCGGATACAGCTAATACACACGGGGGCACGCGCAATAAATTATCGCCCGTTCATTTGGAGTTCGCTGTTTAATCTGTCTACGTTATTGCTGGCTGGACACTCGACCAAATTTTTGAACGATAAAAAATAATTGGGACAACTTGTTCGCGAGATGTCACATGACATCATTCGAGTCGGGTTTAATCGATTCATTTTATGTACTAAAAACGTAAGTACAGCTTATAAGCAAATGTCGTGTTCTCTATACTAAGTCGAGCTTAAGCTCGTAAATAAGGTGAAAGTTAGAAGGGTCAGAAGAGATCCATGGGCTGAGATAAATCTAGATGTTTAAAAGATTATGTTTCAAGATATAATCTCTAGTACTGGTTACATTTAGTATCACTCTATCAAATTTAGCAAAAATATTCGTTATATTCAATATAAAACAAATATTTTTATTTGTGTTTATAAGTAATTTAGATTTGCAATAGAAAAGAAATGTGTTGTAGGATTGTGAACCTACTAACACAATACGAAATATTATCTATTCCCGAGCGTATATAAATAGCATAAATACAAAATTACTAACGTGTTATACGAGTGCAAGTATCCAAATACGTTTCAAAAGTTTATGAACATTAATATTAGCTATCGTAGAAACTCGAGTGTACGTTGTTCAATTGAGCTCTGACAATCGTATCTACCGGCAGCATCGATATATCGATGTGGAATATATCGGTATAGTGTTGTACTATCGATATAATATTGCTGTTCCACAGTTTGCGACTACGTGCCGTGATATAGAGCAGCGTTAGCAATTCGTTCCAACTGTTGTTTATGTGTGTGTTGTGTGACGACACTGCTTCTACATTTGAAATTTTAAAATGCTAGTAATGTTCTATTTGTACCCGTTACTGTTATTATCTATAAAGGCCCACTTAGTCATTTGGTGGGCTTTATATTTATTGCTTCAAAAATGTATTACATCTTCGTATTTTAAACTTAAATTATTTGTTCCAGGTATGTAAAGATACACGATATGTCGTAGAAAACTTTTACAGGTAAACAAATAACAGGCTTTTTCCAACTGTTTCTAGTCACACACAAATACAAATCAATTAAAGTACATTTTTTTACACTGTACATAAGATGCTTTGTAATGTTTTCTGTTAAAGAGGCACATAAAACGCCCTTATCAATGTAAAATGTTATCAGGACTTTGATATGCAATAATGGCGGTAATGTATCAAACTAGCTATCTAAGTTAAACGCAATTTGAAGTATGGCCGGTTCTTAAGGCGGCCGCCCCCCAAAAATAGGGTGGGGCGGCGGGGAAGCCTTATCGCAGAAATGCAGGCACTCCGCCCGTTTACCTTAAGATCTTTAATATTAAATAATATACTACAGTTAAAGCCGTCTTAAATATCCACCATGCTTTATTGCAGTGACAACGTCTGAATTTAAGTGTTGCTATCTGTTTGTTTCCTATATTTCAGGTCTAGATAAAGAAGTTTTGTAGCTATCTTCAAATACAACCATTTATTGATATATGTATATTTAAGAATATGTTATAAGCCAGCCACTTTCACAATGACTACTAATACAGCATTGAGCATATTAGTGGTGTTACTTTATTATTGACAACAAAAGTTAATAATATAGGGCGCAAATAAACAGAGCAGTTTTGCAGCAGTACCTATTTCATTGCAGTCGATCCTACTAAGCAATATATATCACATAAAAGAATATGCCAACAAACACATACAACGCGATCCTTACACTACATACTGAGGTACGGCAAGCCCATGTATCTTCACATCCGCGTGCCGGCATGCAACCTGCGTGCACCACGGGGAATGAAGACGTTAAATAATTTAATCGTACCTCAGATGGTTTATGCACGCATGTACCAGCGGGAATGCGTTAACTTGCAGCCCGCTACCTCCACACCTACGCGGAAAGTATAAACGGGCTTTAAAATCAACGCACCTCACGTGTGCATGCGCTTTAATTAGAAACTTTTTAGTTTAACGCCATCTATCGGCGATGCGGTGTAGTTAAGTGTTTTTTTTAACTGGGCATTGAACATTTTTTACTACATATATAAAATTATCAAACAATAACGATAGACTACAAGTTACTTACTATGATCGCTTGTATGAAACTTCGTCATAGAAATTCGTTTATACCCTTTAGTATTGTATCCACATAGTTATTGTATCCACCATCCATGTCTGTAACAAAATAAGCAGCGGTTAAAGTCAGTAATGCAAAAGTATATTAAGTTATTTCATGTCATTACTACAAAGTTTGCGAGGTCTATTACAGTGTCAAATGATAATAACAGTTATAAAGTTTGGGGTCTTACCTCGTCAGAGTAATAAAAGAATTATTCAGCAAGGCTTTATAGTCGTGTTGAGTAACTTGTTTTGGTAGTTCGTAGACATTTCCCTCCATAATTTATTTTTTTCGTTATATATCTAGTTTCATTATCTTAAAATTCATTCCCCTTGTATTTGCAGTAGCTATGGCAATATTCTTTTTTTCTGTTTTAATTTTAAATTTATTCTTGTCTATTTTTCGTATATGTGTCTACTTAGGAGAATTATTATTTTTAAATATTTGTAGGTGTGTTTTATATGATTCCATAATATGTTTTATGCCAAAACTACCTAGAAATATTTAATTTGTTTTGCATCACCCTTTTTTCTCAGTTTGGCTTTTCGCATTTTCTCGTTCGCCTTTCTAAGATCTGAAAATAAAAAGTTTATGTATAAGTTCAACTACTTACGTCGCTAACTATTGCCAGGGTTTGGTGGGGGCGTCATAAACAAGCAAGCCCGTGGTGAAGGCGCGTGGGCGTTCTGATCTACAATGCGGACGCCATATTGTTTTCTAATGACTCAATACTATATTGTCTATGACTTTGTTTTAAATAGATCTAGTCGGGCAGTATGATTGAAACTTGGTATTAAATCAAAACAAGATGTAAGGTATATTCTGCTCTAAGCCTGTAAATAAATCATGGAAAAGGATATTATTAATCAATTATTTTTATATCATCATCATCATCATTCCAGTCATTGGAAGTCCGAGCCTTTCCAAGAAAGGTTTTCGTCCATATTTGCCGCGCTGGGCAAGCGTGTTGGCAATCGCAGAGCGCATAGCGCCCTGTGCATTTGAGCTGCACTGTTTTGGATAGATACACCGCCATCTGTCGGTTCTGGTACCTTAGTCCACTCTTACGACACCTAGTGCACTGGGAGGTACTATTTTGCTCTTCCAGTACCTCTTGGCAATATATTTTTTCATATACTTTATGAGCGAAATACAAATGAAATGTATATCTATATCAGTGTCTTGTAATATGTAATATTCTGATGGGGGCTGTATGAATTTATAAATAATTAAAAGTATTGGAACTGCTTAATAATTCCAATCGAAATCGTAAGTGTCCACTAGGTTATTTTTACGAACGTTACCTACAATGTTAAAAGCAATTGAAAATAGGTCCTAATACCATCTGCATGTTTGCTAACGATCAATCTGATCCATTAGGAACGATAAAATAGAGCAGCCATCGCAAACAAATGGCGTATTACTATTACCAAATTAAGATTTATACCGAACGACATTAAATGACTTAACCGCAATGTATTACTCGTACATACACAGCCCTAATGTTCATGTCAAATAACTTGCAGAGATAGGGAGAGAAATCTTCCTTAATTTAACTAATGGAGTATTGTATCACTGTGATGTAACGTACGTATATAGATTTATTTGAAGTAATCAAGGCAACCATTGCATAGGAAGTACCACTGAATGCGCAGGACGCAGGAATGCGTAATAAAAATATATACCAAAGTAGTTATATGAAAAAATTATATAATTCAGTCTTATTTTTTCACAATAGTAGGTATACCATAACAACAATATATCTGATTACAAAATTCATTGTGCCTAATTAATTCGACCTTTGCGGTGTTTAATTTGAGACATATGCGATGTTACATATTCGGCCCTTGTCTACCTACTCTTGTCCAAAATCAGAAATAACATAGGGGTTTCCGAACATCATTCCTCGTTTGTCCACCCCAAATTTCCCTCCAATTTTATTTAGTTTTGATCAGTTGCATCAATATAGGCACGTGACCAAAAGAATTGCTTTTCTCTTGAGAGTTTGAAATTGAATTTTTCGTTCCGCCACATGGCGGGCTCATATATCTATTTCTTATATATACTGATATTTTCAGTGCCTAGGTATATCTTGAAGTATACAGTGTTTGGGCAATATGGTTTTGTGAAAATAAGTATATAAAACATAATAATAAATGTACTTTAATATTCTATAGTGGTGCAGAACGGCTATTTACCAGTTTCTAGATTCAATTTCAAGTCAGAAAAAAACCGTGGGAATTATAACGTTGAAGTAATAAATTTATTATTTCAATTGTTAATACTAACTAGGTCCAAAATTTAAAAATAGTGTTGCATACTAAATATTTGAAAAATAAACTGAACTACTTCTTCAGTTGATTAATTGTATACGAAATCCAAATTAATTGTACATTTTAGATTATACGTTATAAAGCTAATCAAAAACTAATTACAGTACTAAAATTACTTGACACTGAATTTTCGCACACTATTATACAGTGATAAACAAAACGCTCGCATTGTGCGGGCCGGGCGGGGGTGGTACCACCCCCTACAAAATTATGTACGACGAACTGGGAGTAATATATCAAGGGGTGGACGTGCCAGACTAAGGAGCCTCGGTATTACGGGGGGTTGGAATACTTAAGAAGCCCTGTGACACCCCATTAAAACGCACCTACTGCGTTTTTGGCCAGACGTTTTAATTTGGGGTTGACAAGAGCTGGGGTTGCGTTTTTTAAATGAGTCCGAGTGCGGAACACCTGAGGGATACCTACTTAATTTTAGATTTCGAAAATAGAAGACGTAAGAAAAAGAGGATTCTTTTCGTTGAGCATAATGGATTTTTTAACCAGAGACAACAGAGGTATAATACATTCCCACGCACTTTAAAAATAGTTTTTGTTTTAGGACGGACATCGATTCCTCTACAAAATATGCGACATTATTATTATTATTTTAAACTGCATATGAATGTGCATCAGAACATCAAGTGGAGTGCTGAAACATGAAATAGAGCTATAGATTTTCTCTAAGAAATTCCCATCACAGAGTCCATATTAAATTATGTGACGACTTTATTATATTATAAATTTAGAAATTAAATCCGTTATACTACAAATCTATACTTGATATAAAACTGAAGAGTTTGTTTGTTTGTTTGAACGCGCTAATCACGCGCTAAGCAAGTGAAAAATTCTTTCAGTATTGGTTAGTCTAAATGGACTCGATAAATATCGAGGAAGACTACTACTATACCACTCAAAGTCACTAGTCTACGTGGACGTGTTGCCGGCACAGCTAATATTTTATAATTATGTAATATAAATATTTACTATGTAGTATATAGTAGGCGATCTTTGCTATCTAATTTTGCAAGGTTACAATGTAAGGAACGCTTCAAACAACGAGCTCGCCATAAACATTTCATCGGCACCACCAAATCCCGTCAAATTCAATGCATTTTAAGCTGCAGTCCAATATCACGACGAAACGAGCCGTGAAACACGCGGTGCTCTGAACGCATCCGGAATCATAATTCCAAAATAACTTCCATCCGCCCCACCCCAGCGCCCCTCCACGTTCCCGCTTTTTTTGGATAAACTGGATTCCCCGGCCCACAGTTAATTCCCAAGATAGACATAATTTGGAATTGGATCCATCTATCCTGCGTACCTACAAAAATAAGTTAGCGCTCCTGTGTACTGCCGATTTATGTGGACGAAACAAAGCCCTCACGTTGTTCAAGTTTTGTGGCATGAATTTTCCATAGCACATTAATGTTTTATTTGAAATTAATCTTGTGAACGGTGAGGTTATCTACTTGGCAACTGTATATATATATTTACATTACTTAATATAGATAAATAAAATTTCATATAAAAATTACTAACGCGAAAATTTATTCAGTCTATTTAGTTTTTGTAATTTGTGTCTATTCGTCTATTTTAGTTTACCTATATATAATGTTACATTGCATTTTGGTGAAAACCGCCAATGAAATATCTTCTAAACCGTTTTATATTACACTCAGCTAAATTATCTTTTAACGCTTTTTAATAGTCACAGATAAATTAAATATGTAGTTAATATAGGTTATGAATGTTTTCATCAAAACCTTAGTAACTGCAAAACTTTGTTTGCGGCTTAACACAAGGCTAATTTCAATATCTACAATTCCATATTAAGAAGGCACTTCTTATGTTTATTACGTCTAATACTCGCCCACTACACCACACGAAAACCAATAAAATGATTAAACAGTAATCATCATCGGAGTTTATGAATGAATGCATCAATAGATGCCTTTACAACCTTAACTGTCCTAATTTACATAAAACCTGAGGATTTGGTGAATGAAACGCAAAAAAGACCAACTAACCATCAAACAATTCATTTTACGAGCGATCCTTACGGTTAACAGATCATAAAATAGTCGTAAACTGCGCGCGTCCATTCAGTGCTCTATGTTTACTTACCGTTTTAAATGCAAATACGGTGATACCGGTCGTCATGTGATGTTTTGCTGTCGTAAAAAATCTGTTTAAACTAATTTCAACCTTGTCGACATTTATTTGCATAGAGAAGAGGACGTGTTTCCTTCATTTGAGTGCCGCGAGACGTTGACGCTGTGCAGACACCGGGAAAGATAAAGTATATGCGTGTTTTTTATTTCACCTTTGACACTTTAATCCAATTTGTTTCCTTGTATCCCCCCCTCGGGAGAGGGGAATTTTTCCCTTATAATTGTCGTTTTGAATTTAAAATTTTCTCGTTCATAATTTAAATGTCCCGCAAGGACATTTTATCAACAAGAACAATTCTTTTGGACGTAGATACATATTTCCGTAAGATTAATCTTTATGATTTATTTACTTCTGATATAGGAAAATATTTTAATCATATTAGTTGTCTTAGTATTATTATAAAAAAAAATATTTTTTAGATCTTCCAAACACAACCCGTAAGTGGTTAGTGTGAGTTCGACCTAGCGATTCATTTTATGGCCAACTAAGAAAATTGGCTCATTAATCTTAAAGATAAATGTCCAGGCAGTATTCGGCCCATCTTATCAGCAGACTGGATGAATGGATACCTACTGCTTTATCACTGCCAGCGTTCGCCAATAAAGAATTTTCGATGGGAATAGGATTTTTTTACTTTTTATTACCGTGTCTAAAAAGGTTAGCTGTGAATAAATGTTTTAATATCCTTTTTCGTACAAAAGAGAAATGCTTTATGAGAATTCTTGTCTTCATATTGTAACATATATTTTCTGACTAATATTGACACTTATGTATGATTTTTAAATTTAATGCGGTTATGTAAAAGTAATAACCACTCATTTTTGTGTTGTAAAAAACAGCGAATACGATTTCGACATTTCCCAAATGTCAACCTATGTGGTTTGTAGGTTACGGATTGTGTAAAGAATGAACATTTAAAGTGAGTGTTGTGTATCGAAAAATGTCAGAGGGCCCATTTGTGGTGTGGAATGGGCATTATGCTCGCGATTATCCGTGGAGGTGACTTATGAGGTCAAGACGTACATCTGTTATTGTTTTATAGATACTTGACTTGCATAAACGCAAAACAAGATGAAAAATCATTTTCTTGTATTAATCATTATGTTTGATAAAATTTTATTGAATTAAATACATTTCTACTAACTATGAACTTAATTTTACAACTTCGATCGATTATATATATGTATATATATATATAATCGATGTAAGTATCTACGTAATGTTGTTAAAATATTCAAATTTAAGGTGCGTTTTAGAACATAACATAATACGTAATAATATAAAATTTTAAGCTGTAGTTACGTAATAAAATTAAATTTTCGCTACAGGTAGGTAAATCGCTATAACATCAACGAAGGTTCTTCATAATTTAATATATGTGGTAAATGTTATCCCCAGGCAAAGTCGTGGATCACGACTGTCTTTAAACATCAAACACCAGGTATCCGCTGACACCACTTGCCCGGCACTTTAGTCCCATCTAAATACATTTTGACTATTTTTCAATAATTCCTCTTCAGTATAGTTATCGTCTGGGAACTGAAATATCTGCGGATCGGATTAAAGGATATAACTGTGAAATGTAAGAGAAAAAAATTAAGGAACTTACAATAATTTTTTAAATTTCATATTTCTGTAATTTTAATGTTGAATAGAATTTTAGATAAGTATTATACGTGCCTGGATAATTTTTTGGCTATAGGTACACCGTAATACATAAATTCTACTAGCTGAAGTGAAATTTTGTTATTAAGGTTAGGTACCTATTTTTAGCCTTCTGTTTAATTCTAATGAAAATAAATAAGTGTACTTATTTATTTACTTCAATAACGCATGCATGACTAATTAAAGATTTTACATACCTAATTCACATGGAATATCCGATTGCATTAATAATTTCTCATTTACGTAGGTACAACCATTAACACAAACGGAAACATCCATCTCAATTAATTAATATTTAAATGAGAATTATTTAAATAGACAGAGCGTGTGTAATATTAATGATGAGTTGTGCATAAGAGCACTGAATCTTCAAAGGCCTGCCATATACCTACATGCAGATAAATACATTTGATGATTACAAATAATTCCCTCGGCAGAAATTCGTTACTCTGTTAATTTTCAGTCTTAATTTCGTCCTACCGAAACGCTCTCGCGTAATGTTCCAAATCATGTTTGTTTTGTATTGTTTTATTTTGTTTTAAACAATTGAGCATCGCGGGGCAAACTTCGCTGGTAACAGTTCGGCGAAGTTCCCCACATAAATCCGGGCGAACGAGTTAACTGAAGTCTAGCTAAAGTTGAACAAACTCGGCCAAGAACTGTGGAGGCACGCACCCGACACGATCTTTGAAAAACAAATTATAAGTATTGCGCTTACTAAATGTATGAATTGTGGCTATCCACAATTCATACATTTACATACCTATGTATGTATCTATACCTATTGTTCTAGCATGATCTGTTTAAAATACTGGATGGTGACTATAATTTTCTTGATTTTCAACAAGTTGCAAAATAGCCATATACGGGAATTAAATTATTTCGAAATATGTATAATCAAAATCTTTAATCATGAACATCTTAAATCTCTCAAAATAAACTACAACTAATGAATTAAAACATTTACAATAAATAGGCATTGGACAATAAATAAACAATACGCAGTAAAACACATACACCACACATTTATTTATTATTTATGTTTTTGGTATGAGTATTAGATATAGAATTGTACTAATACAATAACACTTGAATAGCGAAGGAAGGAATCTCTCCTAGAATACAGGTTGACCTTAACTGGGAGGCAGGATAAAATTGATAGCTCTAAGCTCTGCATTTTTGTGTGCTTGTAATGGACAATAAATTATTATTATTATATTTCATATTATATTAATTGTAATAATTAAGGTGACTGTGATTATAACACGTATTCATAAATTAAGCGACGTATAAATGTAATTAGATGCCTTATCATGTTGTAGCAATAAATCCTTTACAGACGCACGAACGAAAATGATTTAAGCCGTTGGAAATATTCGAGATAAGGCGAATGCGGGACGCGACGGTACATGCGTCACCGACATATCGACCGCAAACGCATAAAGAATCGCTCCAAACGTCTCCATCACTGCTACAGTCCTTGCCGCACATCCATCATCACCTTATAAGGGTAAAGAACAAACAGCAATTGTAGAAACACCTCGGACGCTGTACACCCGACACGTCCGCATTTCTCAGGTGTTAACCAATGAGAAAAACGTCAGGAGCGTTCAAAGAGCAACATTAATTAAACTTTTTTTGCGTTTAATCTGTGACATTAGTTCGTGAAGAGATGAAAAGGAAAAATGCTGGTTAATGTTCTTTATTGAAAATAAAAAGGACCGAGGGAAGCGTTTTCACGTACGTGTTAAATATATTAACTAGCTGAAAATATAAGATGCAGAAATCTATGAAGGCATACTTCCTTTTACTTAGTACAGTAGTAGGTGGTTCTATCAATTGTAAATAACGAATGGTTACCACGCGTGGCACGATTTTACACTATTTTAACATAGCATAACGTCCGCCAGGTACGGATGTTTTAAATAAGGCGCCCGTTGCGCGATTCTACGTTGCGTTTAGAGTCCCGTACTTCGCGTGTAAAACAAATGAACATCGCGTTAGAGCTACCTACTCTCCCCGGTGCCCCTTGTCCAAACATTCACTCACGGACGCGTTAATCACCAGCGGTATTCAATCATTTCGGCTATTTAAATTTATTCCGGCGGAGAAATACGAATGAGTAGTGGTCTAGTGAGGCGATAAATCGACCCGATGCGATGTCGGGACGCGTCGCGCGTCGAGTTAAAAGCTCGATAACCGACACACACACCTACCCGAGCTAACAATAACCTCTCGCTTTGTTTTATTTCTGTACCCAGCCCGACCAGATATCCGCCAAGTATTTTATGCATAAAAATATCGATATATAATTGCTTCATTACGTCCCTGTGTTTGTGAGTAAAATATGTGGGAGACGCACACAGGTGGTTCTGTTTTTAGTGGATTTGATATTTTTGATTAAGAGTTAATACACTCATTCCGGTTCCAAATTTGTAACGAATTTACGATCGCATTCTTATAAAATTAAATTTACTATTTTGGTTACAATGACCGTGAAGTTTTATAAGTTTCACAAGAAATTCAACTCGTATTTACGGTATTAATAAAATTAATATTTAATTTAATTAACATTTGAGGTTACAACTGTTGGCAATAATTAATTATGTGCCAACTTGCGCGTACATTTTCAACTAATACGCAGTCAGGTTCAGCAGGTTCTCGAGTGCGTGCATTTGACATTGACATTTAGTGGAATCGCTGCTTCAATCTAACGAGATAAGGTCTCAGTCCTTGGTTTTGAAACACACTGTATGTAGCGTTCCAAGAGCCGAGTTCTGCGTCTGTCGAGTCTCGGTGTCGCTATCGTTGTATCGCTTGTGCCACGCCGTTTGCTTTATGGTGCCAGCTTCGGTGTAATATTTCATGGGGATCGCACGCCATGATTCATTCCGTGGCACTTTTTAACTTTTTGAACGTACCTGTAATGAAGGCAGAAGGCAGATAATAGAATTCAAAAATGGAACGCAGTGACTCAAAATTTTCGAACCTCTTTAGATTTTAACCGTCCTATTTTTAAATTTTATGACCTGTTTATTTTTAAACGTTTGTCATACCGCGATAGAATCATAGGTACTGGCACACAGCACTAGAATTTATATGCTTCGTTAGCGCTTTTAATGAAGAAAAAAGTATAGTGGAGCACTGAAGGCTTCAAATTGAGCGAGGCGGCCGCGCCTGCGCTGCTTGTCAGTTATAATTGGCTGAACTTGTCGACCGAGTAGCATTTGCTTTTTTTTTACTTTTCTCCCTACACCGACATTTCTCTTCGTCTCCCGGGAGAGACGTAAATTCTGAGCACAGAGACCGTAGCAAGCATTGATGTGACATATGAATACGCGAACGAGTTTTATTAAAATTCAAATTTCGGATTGGGCTGGGACGGATCATAATTTAAATTTAGAAATTCGTGTTTGTGTGTCACATAGATACAATGTAGAGAAGGTATTTTCAATTTGAATTATACGATATGATAAATACAGTTTTCTTCAATATGTCCACCTCTAGACATTTAGTGGTCGTTCAAATAACGCCCGACAGCTGTGGGATCTTTACATAATTCATACATAATTGTTTTGCATATCGACACTTGTCACGAGTGTTGCATTCAATATGGTGAACATTTGTTATTTTGAAATGTAATGGTTTACATTGATTGTACTTTTGGGGAAGTACACTTAGTATTTTCATGGGTAGGTATGGAAACTCCGAATTCGGTGTGAATAGAACATTGTTTTGAGACGTCTTAGCGATGGATACATAACACATTAGAAATGCTAAGTCTTTATAATAAATAAATGTATATTTAAACATTATTGGCTTAAATATATTTTATTTTTGCCAAAAACAGAATTTTTGCTTGTCTTCGTTCTCAGCAACAAAAATGTTTCATATTTGTTGCTACTGTTTGTGTATTACTTTTTCTATCTGCTAATAGCTTAGTTTATAAATGCTTATCTTAAGCTGCTTTAAATAGCGTCTGCAGCTCAGCCCAAGCCAAAAAACTGGTACTGGCATCTAATAAATTATACATGAACCTGTTTACGGTGTTCATTTACTTCGCTTATTTTTCGGAACCCCCTTACTTTTCCGTTTTTTATTCGACTTGAATAGCTCTTTAGTTTTATTCGAGAATTTCGTTACATTTTTCGTAGATATAGGGAAGTATTTAAATAAACTGGAAGCGATTCCTGGAGACTCGCACTTACAATCACTAGGTAAATAACTTACACATGCATTCACGGTACGTGTCATTTATGTAATGGTATACAGAGAAAAGGTAATGTTTATAAAAAGTCATGCAGCATGTATAGTCTATGAAGTACCTTACTACTCATGTATATAGATTTGTTTAAGCTTCACTAGTACTACGGCGCAAATTGCAAAAGTCACTGCAAGGTATAAATCTACCTTTATATTTCTTGTATCTGCTACTCAAAAATCAACACGCACTTTGCAGCGTCCACGTGTGTTACCTAGTCACGCGACGTACTTTGCTACGCTCGACCGTCCGGTCTAACTACGTTTCAGGTCCTTAAAAATGTCTCTTTCATTTACTTTATACCCGTTATCCAAAGTTTAGTTTTCAGTTAGTTACTGCAAGTAATTAGTTAGCCGCGGTGCGGTTTTAATGAGGGTTCCTTTGTTCGCAAAGTAATTGTTGAAAACTTGTATTACCATTTTTAAATGCATTTATTTGAAACAATAGCCCTGCTAAGGAATAAGACGCATTCGTATTTTTCTCTTTTTACAACAGAGATTCTGCTGTATTTGGTTTAGACGTACCTCATATCGCGCTTTATAAAACAATGTTTAATTATTAATTAACGGGCGATATATACATGCTATTTAAATAATATAATTAACCTAAAACCAATGATAAAACTAAGCAGATATTTAAATTTGTCTGTTGTTTTCGCCGGCGCAAGCGCCTGCCGCATGGTTACAAAGATAAAGTATGTATATAATTTTATTAAACAGCGCTGCGTTGTCAACTGTATTGTAACTGTTGTATCCCTTATCACATACACGTTTGAACTTTGTTCACCTTTGACTGATTTGCACTTTGATAACAGCCGATTCACATAGACCTCCCTTATCCCACACACGTCAAACGATCTCCATATAAAACATGGAAGCGTATGAAAATAAGCGGGTCATTTCGAAATGGTCGATTGATATAATAGGTCTGTAGAAATTGTGACATGCAGTCACTGGCGTAATCTGTGTTTGATTGACGTTTGTTATTAGTTGTTAATTGCAGTTATTTATTGTAGCACAGTGAAATATCTGTGCCGGGTTTGCCGAAAGGCCGAGTTATTTATTATTTGATGTACGTTTATGATTTAATACATATAAACGTGGTGGTTACCTTTTCCGTGATTACTTGCACTGAATTATACTAATAACGAGTACTCAATCGAGTATTAAAATTTTATTGTAAACATTGCGATGTATATTTGTCTATATATTTAACGTAAACAATGAACTTTAATAAAACTATTAATTAAAAAAATGTATATTGAATGATGCACTCTAATACTCTGGTGAAAATAAAAATAAAATAATAAGAAAGTATCTTTGATGGAAGATTTGTATAATGTACCTACTTATTTTAGTAATTTACGGATGTAACGCACTTGATGAAGATTAGAAGTTTAATCTCTGCCTCCGCGGCAGATTTACAAAACAAGGCCTTAAAATTCATTAGTGTAGATATTTTGAGTATTATAGGTAATGCTACAATAAAAAGAAGAGTGCTAGTACCACGCGGGCCTAGTCATGGGGAATTACTAGTATTTACGCAAAATCTGTAAAGTTGTTTGGCACTTTGTATTGTACCAATTCAGAAGCAAACTAGGAATTCCCCATAACTTAGTGCATGAAATAATTCAAATATTGATAAGGATAAGATCTTAGTATCATCAATATACTTAGTTATTTAATATACTTAGTATACATCAATAATTTGCATTTCGTGTTGTAACGCCACTTTAACTATTTCATAATCGCATGTAGAGTAATGGCTTCATTCTACCGGTTATTTTGTCGATTATCGTACCAACAGATTTCTATCCGATAAATTGGAGTTCATTAAATCAACTTAAACTTATAACTACTTTGAAACAATATAAAACAAATCGTAGCAAATTCGTTTCAGAATTATGTTGGATTCTCCTTTAAATTTTGCAGCAGCTACTTCTTTTCATAAAGAGATTTTTGTAAACGCAGTACATTTAAAAGGCGATAAAATGTTAAAATTATTCTAAAAACGCTATTAACTTTGTGTGCAAACTTGCCGAGCAATTTACCTTAATGTTGTACCACAGTGCCACCATACAAAGCGATGATTAACCGGCACGTTTAAAAATGCAGGAGTTAAGAACTGTGAGATCTCGCGTAATGTATTCATTGAAACAAGCCGCTTTTGCGCATCTTAGTCTATCTTCAAGGTTTATGCCCAAATATCCAATTTAAATTCAGCCTTTAACGTATCCTTAGCTAACTCGGGCGATCCGTCACGCTTCCCCGCTATAAATCGAGATCTCCCTAGCACAGTATAAATAACGTGGATCTTGTTAAAACTTGCGGTAGAAAAAACGTTAGCATTTTCCGAGCATTTTTAAGATCCCTCCTTAAAGCTTCCGCGGTCTCATAAATATGCAGATATGCGCTCACCTGGGATAAACCTACCAAATTTAGAGCCCCAATTTATCGTAATAGAAATATTGTAAATACGGATACATTGTATATTCGCCGGTAAATAGATTTGCGCGGTCGCGTGCTTTCGCATAAGTAGCGGCACTCATTTCGCTTGTGTACGCAGGCCCTTAAACGATTTGTTATTATCAGATAACCCGAACACGCTTTATATTGACGCATTGTTTTATTAATTAAATCGATTTTAGTTTATGATAGCTATTTATGAATAACAATGGACGACTTAGTTGTTTATTTACGCGGCGTGTTTGTTTTTACGCGTTAATGTATTATGACCATCTGTGCTGTACGTACTGTTATTAAAATTAAAATATGTTATTATCCAATTGCAATGGAAAATTATATGTAGGTAGTTAATTGTTAATTGAAATAAACGCTTGTACAGATAACGACGGAGCTTCAAACAGATAGTACAAGAGCAAAACAGCACAATTATCGCATTACTCATTAATTACTCAACACAACATGAAAGGTGCCACAATAGACGATACCGGAATAGAATAAAGCTTGTCGACCTTTATGTACCTATATATTACTCAAAAATATCTATATTATGCAGTATGTTTACTACTTTCTTCTAATAATTAAAATTAATATAGATTGATCACATACGTATGCTCAGGTTTCACATGTGAACTTTTATATATGATTTATACCTAATAATTAGATAAACATAGGTCTTGAGTAATACCAGTACCTTCAATATATTAAATAACACTAAAAATACTTAACCTTCATAGATCATCTAATTACAACCACTAACACGAACACGGTCATGGCTGTTTTGAGATTTCAAAAATATCGACGCAAGTCCTCTATAATAACAGTCTGTAGGTACAAAGATTAAACACTCAATACATTGACGAACAAATCTGTCATCAGGTAACCCCACATCTCACTCTTCGCGGTACAAAAGGTACATTATCTCTTTCGCACGTTACATAACATCGCAAACGCAGGTGTTAAAAGCGTATTACGAGTAACAAACAGGCGCTAAGCTTCGGGATTCGGCAACCGGCGCGGAATGGCCGAAGATTAGCCGGCGGACTTGGGAATTATGCCTCATCTAAAATATCAAAGCTTAGAATGTAATTATGATTTAACAAGGTTTGTTAGTGGCCGACGTTTTCATTTGTCTCAAGTTTAGAACTATACCGGTTAGTTATTGCGTTTTGAATATTGAAAGAACTAAGAACACTATTTAATATTCGAATTATAAGAAAATGAAGTGATAAATTATTAACGTATTAACATTTAATATGTTACGTTTTATATATATATACTATTTTAGATCGAAGCAAATTAGTATAACTCGGCAATAACTTTAAAATATATTGTGAAATAAAATAAGAACATGCATTTAAATGCAGTTTAAAATATAGATTTAAAATAAATAAATATTAATTTGTACAGGTATCATAAATTTAAATGTGCCTCTGATGGATTTTGTTTCTTTTTAATTAAATATAAATATGTAACAATGATCACATTTAAACAAGTAAGATTTTTAAAGCTACGTCAAAACACTAAATCGTCCTAAAGTATAAAATCAGAAATCAGATACAAAATTTTGATTTTGATACAGCGAACAGCACGCGGGAAGTACTACAATAATAGCCCATAACACGGCGTGCATGCGACCAACGATCGTGCCAAGTTTTTCTCCGAACTTAATCAATAACAGGACGGATTGAAAAGTGCACTAGTATGGCTGTAGCACACGCCATTCTTTTGTTTACTTTTTCCATTGAGATTCAATTAGAACGTTTATATGAAATGCACGATTAAATTCTATGAACGTCGCTTTTTGTTCGCTGTCTAACTTTTTTTCTGTTAAGTCACTCTCGTTTTTAAACGGTGTTCCGGTTATGGGAACGTTTGTAGATAAGGTTGTTAAGAGAATTATTGGTTGAGACTGAATTATGTTGGGAACATTTTTATGTCTATCTTATTTAGACAGGCATATGTTTTGATAGTGATTTCGTTTAATCGGTTTAACGCGCCTTATTAATTATATTAGCCATCCGGTCAACTTGTTATTCTATTATATCAAACTTTTCAATTCATTCAATTTAATTATATCAAACAATAATTCTCATACACGCAGAAGGTGGTAGCCGTATAATATAATTGTAAAGTGAATTTAATAGACGTGAAAATGTATTTTATTGTTATTAATGTTAGTAAGTACAAAAAGAACAATACAATAATTTATTTTCACGCTGAGTTTGTTTTAAGGTGGGCAGGGTTTGATAGTAGTTTTAAAAGTTAGCCGGGAATATTCGGAGGCATTTTTTTAGGCATATATATTTTCATACACGCAGAAGGTGGTAGCCGTATAATGTGATTGTAAAGTGAATTTAATAGACGTGAAACTGTATTTAATTGTTATTAATGTCAGTAAGTACAAAAAGAACAATACAATAATTTATTTCAACGCTGAGTTTGTTTTAAGGTGGGCAGGCTTTGATAGTAGTTTTAAAACTTAACCGGCAATATTCGGAGGCAGGACAATGCTAGTGAAGCACCACCGCTTACGCAGTATATCCTCCTTTATTGTTACTTGCAAACTTTGATAATTTCGGTGACGCACCAATCCGGTTATAGTCCGCGTTTTCGTTAATTCTGCGTACACCCGGGCCGGTCGAATTTGCATTTTGCACGCGTGATAAGTGGGTCGGATTACACGGGATTCGCAACAACGGCCTCTGTTTGTCCTGAAATAAAGGGCTGTTAAACTTTTTTCATGGTAATTTGGGTCACCTTCAGAAGGAATCGTTATAAATCTATTTAAGTAGGCTTAAATCCGGCCCATTTGTTTCTAAATTAAAATTCATGCTAGCGACATGACTACATAATGGTTTTAGAATTTCAAATTTTATTTCATTGAACACAAAACAAATCTCTAGCCGTTTTTATATGAATAAAATGAGTTGAAAGATGGGACATATTGTGTACCTATAGGTATTCGCATGTATATTGTTATTGTTAGGTACATAACAATTATGCAAACTCCAGGTAAAATAAATTTAACATTGAATCGAATATTTTTGTCCGTTGGATTCCGAAATCGGGGAAGACGAATAGCACTTTAGACGCTTTTGATAGCCCAAGAAAAGTCCAGTGTAAAACTTATTCGGAAGTGGATAGTATTTTCCATGGGGTGATTAATGCAATGCCACAAACGCAGCGCCGGCTGACTTCCAAAATTTCCACAGTAAATCTTTGCTTTCGTTTCGCTTCTTTTGCTCTAGAGACTTGGCAGCGTTATTTTATCTGTAATGCAAGTAGTGCATCGCAAGTAAATAGTTATTCTTTGAATGTACTAAAAGAAATCCATTATTTATAACGCTTCTTCAAACGTCTGTTCGTATTGTGCACAAAGTTTATTGACTGTGCAAGTTTCAAGGTAGACAGACCTATGTAAGTTTGTTTGTAATGTTGCCTTCAACGTAATATTACTCGTCACGCAGATCCGTCAGCCACGTCATAAGTTCATAGAGTTAAATAATATCAGCAATATAGTAGTGAGTTAAATAACTAATAGGTATTGAGAAAAAAAATATTCCAGCGAGTTGTATATTAAGTAGATAAATGTTAAATTTTAAAACAATTTTGTTTTGTTATTAAGGTGAATAAATTCTTAATTCGATAAAATTTAGGTATTATATATCCAAGTTTTTTAATGCTTGAGCTTAATCAGAAGAATACACTTTTCCTTATTTCGTTCATAACAAACCTATAAAATGAATAGGTAACGCTTTTTAAAACATTCATTTTTTTAATTTATATCCTTAATTTTGCAATAAATATAATTTTAAATAATGTATACACAACATAGCAAGACTTTTCGCTCGCAGGTTTATTTTGAACAATATGAACAAACAAAAATAGCGAAGTATTTTAACATCGAAAAAGGTATTTTACCTCGTAACATTTCCACTGGAATGCCACAGATTTTTCGCGAGAGTTTTTCTATGCAGATGCGAGCATGCATCAGTGGTCTATTTAGGATTCAGTTGTTAAGCTGCAAGTCCAGCTTTCACAATATCGCGCTCAAGCGGATTTAGATTCGCCATGTTTTATTTTCAAACTAGATTTAAATTGAAAATATTGCAATATTTGATGCATTTAAAAATGGATGGATCTAATATTTTTGTTGGTACAGTTTTAATATTATCTACTGTGGAATAGTAAGAATAAAATAATAAAACACAGCTAATGTTAATGGTCAAAGTGGTTGCGTTTTAGTTCTTAGATAAGGATTTTTATATTTTCTGCAATTATAAAAAATAGATACACCGATAAAAAATTATCTACTTGGTCCTACTATGGCAGAGGAAACATTAAATTAATATTTGCATACCTACCTACCAGATACTAGATTTGTAATATCTATCATAAATTTAAAATGTATCAATAATAACTGTAATGTTATTAATATTATTTAAATTAAAAACATTTAATTAAAATATTAACGTATATATACCTAATTAATAGTAAAATACCTGACACGTATTCTTCGCGCATGCGCCGTCGGCCGCCGTCGTACCGTAACGCGCCTCCATTTATAGATAATCCACTCTACAGCGGTACAATCTTATATAAAATATTTTTTCGTTCTCAAATATAATATTGAGACTGAAGCATATCTCCAACACATATCAAGTACCTACCTACTAATTAGATACCTACCTACATCTCTTTACAAATCCAAATATATACATATATGATTTCCTTTTTAGGTTAGTATGCATACAAAACAAAAATGTTTTCCCAACCACTTGTATAAATATTGAATGATGAATAATTATTTATGATAGATACCAGTACTATGCTTTTAAACATGAACAATATTTCCAATTAGATGCTTATAATAATAAAAACCTACAACACATTTTGTAAGTAGGAAGTAGATGGTTTACATATTTTGTAATTGATGAAGAAAATAAGTTCTTTATTGCTATAAAAATTAACCAAATATGTTTACATACAATCTAAATACACATAAACTTTTATTATGCTAGTAAAAACTACAAAAAATATTTGAAACAAAGCACTGCACCGACTGAACTTAGCTTTAGGTAGTTTCCCGTAGCGTCTATCCAAAACATTTGTTGTTTTCACGCAAATTTTGAGTCCCCACTGCCAATTACGTACCGGTAAATCCGTAACACAATTATATTCACTGAATTTGATATGAAAGAATCGTAAAATACTGAGAAAAACAAGAAAAATAGTGGAAATAATGTGGAAAACACAGCATATTGTTGTTCACATTAGTTGCTACAGACGGCGCTGGTGTCGCTCCATTCAATATGGCGATGGCACGCGGCGCGTTGATTGGCGGGCGGGCGCAGCGCTATGAAGTTGGCTCGGGTGTGCGAGTGAGATGGATTTATGTGATGTTTAGGCGCCGATGAAAGACGGAGAATGTGCAGGCCGACGCACATTTGTATGCCGTCGGTGTTTTGGACCGGTTTGGCCGAGGCGTTTACGGAGTGTGCGTATGTGCTGGCTATGTGCCGTGGGCAGGTAGGCTGCCTATTTATAATGATGGATTCGGGCGCGGGAAGCGCGATGAATTAAAAAATAAATTTTTGATTTGATTTTTATTGTTTCAGGTAAGGAACGCTCCGATTTAGAACTTTATGGTAAATATGAATAATTTAAGAACAGAAGCAAGAGATACTTGGGGTAAAAATTTCTAAATCTACCAAGTATATTACCGGTATATTACTATTTTTTATAACTTTTTTATTATTAAAATACTTTGATTAATAAAATCTATTTGACAATACCGATAGTATTAACCTACTTCAACAAAAAAACTTAAATTAAAATATACCTATGTAATAGGTACATAATCTCGAAAAAAATTATAACAATTAAATATTAATATGAATATTATATAAGGCTTAATACAGTTGTTAAGGTTTCGAATTCTGCATGAATCAAGAGTAGATATGTCCCTTAATCATCAAATGATAAATATTGATATTTCACATTGACATTATGGTATACCAACACAATAAATGCCTAGTTACTTACTTGCTACCAAATAGAAATTTTATGTATGTTGCAAGTCGTTTAATAAAAGAAGTTTGCCTACGTAGAATGCAAATGTAAGAAAACTATCATAAACCACGCAATGACATCAAGAATCGGCAGCCACACCCAGACAGACAGATAGCGGAAACTAGAATATGTGTCGAAAAGAAAAAAGAAAATATGGCAGCGGCCCAATGGGCTAAGATAAATTTATTTTGTCGTGTAACTAGCAATAAATATGCTAATTCAACACTATAGCGTCCGTATGTCGCCTACCAACTCCACCATTGAAAGAGTGAAAAAGATATCACAAAATTGCACTGCGCATTGCTCTTTTCAGTCATACAACCTTCGAGGAGCAACAAGCAAAATTTCACCCTGTTTCTTTCCTTCCAGGGTCGTAATTTTTTCTTACCAAATTGCTGAGTTACGTCCTTCTGTTGTCGGTTGGTTGTTTTATCGACCTACGGCAACTACTAACCCAATAAATTTTGGTGTTTCGCTCAGTGAATTCGTTCGTTGAGCGAATGCATCGTCCCAGATATGAATGTGCCGGATTTGACTGAATTGGTTTATCTGTATTGGGATTATGAGTTATCGCTGGAATATGTCCTCTCAGTTCAACAATCACGATTTATCTGTATAGAGATGTTGTGTATCACGTTCTAGTTATACTGGCTTTATTGATCTATATGTAAATGTTATGTGAGCCGTTCTACATTTGAAGTGAATTATTTGACAGTATTAAAATAAAATTGGCAAAATGCGTTAAATTAAATAAAGAGTCTCTAATTTTATAATGAAGCGAATATAATTAACACATAAATTAAGAACACGACTTAATCGACAGACGAAAACAATCAAAACCAATATTTAATTGATGGGCGAACCTTAATTAACTTGTAGTTCGGCGGCGTCCCAAAGCCCCTCGGATAAAAGAAGCCATCTGCATTTCGGTATTCAAATTGTTCTCCAAACGTGTTCTCAGTTCAAATCGAAGAGCCGTTAACGAAATCGTTGCATCACACTCACTCCTGCGCAAGTCCAATCAGAGAGAACGGCGTAACCCTTCTGAATCGGCATTCGGAACACCGAAAGGGCTGTATAATAAACGGACGCATATGGACCCAAATAAAACCGAATAAAAAATCACATCACAAAAGTTTGCCTAAACTAACCTCGTTAAGAGATTTCTGGATAAAAGAATACCGTTTTTCAGTACCGTCACGATTGTCAAGTCGATCGGATAGCTCGATCGAGAGCGCAATCACTACTGACTTTAAAAAACGGACATTTCCACTAGTTTTGTCTCCTGTGACGTAACGTAACTTAACAAAGTGCAGAGAAAGTTCGGTCGGGCAACAAAATAAAAACATCCTTTTTATGCTATTGTTCGAGAGAAAGTCGCGATTGTCATGATAAAAAAGTTCGCGTACCTGCAAAGAACCGGACGAACAACGGTTTTGAGTTTTTTAGTTACCAAATAGCTTCGTTGTAGTATGCATGTGTTTTGAAATTTTGTGTATAGTATAAGTTTGTTACACGGGTCTAATGAAGGTAGATAAACTTGAAAATTGTGGAGTGTGCAGCTGTGTGGTCGCCCATATAGGTTTCGAACAAGTTGCTGGATCCTCGTGTGGTGTGTACGTCACGATCATGGAAACGGGGAGAAAGCTATACGATAAAATCGACCAGGTTGGTGCCCACGCTCCTTGCCCATAAACAATATCCCAGATTAAATGACGGGACGCGGACATGACGAAAGCGCATTTTCTCCGGAAAAATTAATTGGGGCCGTTGTATTTGAAAATTTAATCTCATGGACGTGTACCGGCCGTGTATACTGTCTGGTACAAATTAAGTGTTTTGAATTTTTAGTATATTGTGTGAGGCAGTTTAGGCGATACCGTGTGGTGTGGAGTATATTTTTTGCGACAAACATTTATGTGCTCTATGTTGTATAACATAAGAAGGTATAACGTGTATACAGATAACGGTTATCTGACTTCGACATTCTTTTGCTTTCTTTAAACTTGTAAAATCAAATACATAGTTTGCTTTTCTCCAAATGACCAATCCTTCGCAATTACCCTGCGGTAAGCAGTAATGCTAATGTTAGACAGAGTACCTAGTAACCGCAATAGCGTCTGGAGTAACCAACGGTCCTCACTAGAGGGCACATGTTGTACGTCTTTACGCACATACAGACAAAGGAGGCGACGCTTAATTAAACTAGCGAAGCGGGGCAAGCGAAACGTAAGCATTTAATTTATATCCCTGCAGTAACTCCGCGGGCTCTTCCTTGCTGGTCCAAGGTTATGGGAGATGCGAGAAGAAGATGGACCGGGATGTTCTAGAATGTTCCTGACTCCTTAAATCGCTCGTATTGCCATTAAAGATAAGTCTAGAACTTCTTTGTAGGCTTTGGTCCGGGAAATCTGGGATTTTAATTTTTATGATATATATGATTTATTTTTTATGATATTTATGATCAATACTTAATTTATTTTTTTCAATCTCTGGATATTGGAAATTAATTTAATTAAGTATATTTGTTTACTTATTGAAGGTTATTGCACTTAATATAATAAAATGCTTAATTGGCACACATTATGTTCCAGTCAACTACTACACAGATAAAAAAAATATGGTGAAGCAGACAATACATACACTTACATAAAAATAAAGATAAACTTTACATTCATACTTGTATAAAATATGATAAATATATATATATTTATATATATATATATATATATATATATATATATTAGAAGATTTTTATACATGGATAAGAATAATAAAGTACATCAGAAGTAGGGTCACATAGTTTGAGAAGCAGCACCAGTTAAGAGAGCACGGAGAAAACGCTTCAGAATCAATTCAAAATTAATAATATGGTATGATTGATTGGTTTTATAACCATTCAGTTGTGTTTTACTCTAATGTAAATAGCATCAGGCAGGACTATAAGTTTTCTAAGACACAGTGCCTGCCATCTGCTTAAGCTAGTACTTAAGTAGAAAGAATTAAAAGGAAATTAGGTAAAATAAAATTTATTTTCAGCTTATTACTGGTAGGTATTTTCAGGGATATTTATATTATCATATATCTATTAATTTAACGTACTCTATTCAGCAGTACATATTCTTTATGAATAGATGTGAACGACTGAAGTCGATGGGTGAATGTTGTACCGTTTTCAGTTAGCCGGTGGATAAGAACTGTCTTTTTTTATTTTTACTCGGCTTAATTACCCGCTACGGTCTTCAGACTTAACCACTGTCTTTTCGCTGTATCCAGTTGTGGAAAAACTCGCCTTAGTTTAACAGCGGACTAGTATAAACCATTTTAATTACAAGTTACGGTCACCATTGTGTCGGTAACACAATTAATTAATAGATATGAGTGTGTTTAATTGATTGTACGAGTATAAAAGGATGCAGGCCGACGTTTCTGCTTCACTTGCTTTATGTTACGTCTTTTGTTTTTGCTATCGGGAAAAATCTTTTATCGATCTGTTTATGTTTATTGAAATTGTATGTTCGTTGTTAATTGAATACCAAGATATCTGCCTTTTAATTAATACTCTCAAAATGCCTGCTCGGGGTATTATTTGCGGTGATAGTTTTTGTCGCCATATAAAGATACCTATTTCATCTTCACTTTAAATTGTTATCTATACTAAATAAAAGAGCACATAAATTATAATCAGTAAACAACTGAATGACCTAACAAAGGGTCCGTTTCCTCCGAAGGAACCTCAAACAAGTGCTCAATATTGTTTCTTACCCCCAAGAGCCAGGCAGTGACCACAAGAACAATTGCAGCCGTGTCTTGATTTCCCAAGCCGAAATTCCAGTATAGTCTGGGTTCCATGGAATTGGTATATTAATATTATTGCTAGAATACCCCTAACCGTCTAAGGATCCACTTGGAAAGGGCCAGCGACATGATTACATTTGAGTAGATAGTTATAACTATGTTAATAGACTTAGAGTATAGCTACATAAACTGTTTCTATTTTGATGGTACATATGTACAAAAATATTGATATCTTCCTTGGACCACGATTTAATACCCAGTTCGAAAATAGGTACCTATGTGTAGAGATTTTTATTGTAAAAAGCCAATTTCTCATTTTATTTCCACACGTGAGACGATATAATAATTTGAGAGCTTACACGCAAAGGCCATTACCTCGACTAGACTTTTGTCTCTTCCTCATGCTTATATAATAATAAAAATCTACACGCGATCACTAATTCGATACCTGAGAGAAATAAACTTCACTAAGTTAGGTAAATAACTATTTAGTGAAATAAACAAAGGAAATATTAATAGCATAACGTAACGAAGGTCCTCTAAATTCATTCAATACCTTAAAGCCATATATTAAACAATAATGCAGTGCGGTAACACCCAACTGTATTTGCACAGATCTTCGTACGTTGGCCGATCTCTAAATGCCGGTAGATCCACCCAGTTACCCTGGTCCGCCTTAATTAAGTCCATTCTGGGCAGAGACAACAATGCTCGGCCGATGCGCGCCAAGATATTCAAATATGTCTACGGCCATTATATTGGATGTCGTATTATTGCATATTTTCTGATAGAAACCTGACTATATCGGACCATAAATATCTGATTTATAATTCAAAGGTATAAAGTCAAATGATTTTTTAATATTATTTTTAGTATTCTTTGGCACTTATAAGAAGGATGTCAAAATTGGTAGAACCTTATTTTACTTGACTCTTAAACAAAACAAACGTATAATAATGGTCTGTGATTCTAGGTATGGTAATAGTTATATAGATAAGTAAAAGTAATATGTTTAATATATATGGAAGTGATTAAAACTAGAAGTTCACAATATAATTCCAACATTTATTTTTTAACAGAAATAGTCGTTGACCAATACGATATAACTCAAAACTAGGAGCTAAATTTAAAAAAAGAACCTCCTACGTCATAAATTCCGTAGACAAGAGCAGTTTTTCCGTCGACACTCCAGTAGCGATTCCCAATTGGGACATCGATCGAGAGCTACTTTAACGCTTGGTGGCGTTACACGAGTCACGAATATATCGCCTTTCCAACAGGATGCTATTAAAAATAAAATTATGTTATTTATGTGGTCCATTATGAAATTAAAAAATATAATGAATACGATAACAAAAGAACAGTCGTATCAGAAATATTTCTCAATGTATGAGCAAAGTATTTCCTTTACAATAATATACAGATTTCTTGAGCTTGTTGTTACAATAAAATTTATGTGGTACATATAGGTAGAGAGCATATAGAAGATTAAGTTTTACTTATTGTTATACAAAAGAATGCATGCATGCGGTGAAGTTCAGCTTAAGAATCTTGTGCGGCCGTATTCCAATTACTTTCTGAAAAGCACAAAATATCAGAACCATCGGCTCGTTCGTGTTTTCCAGTAACTGTACTAGCCGCGTGACTCGATGAAGCCGTTTCACCCGATACCATCTGTCGTAGAAATGCCTTATACATATTTAAGGTAAAGATCCAGCAATTATCAATGAAATTTGTATAATACCTACAATATTAAAAAATATAATCCGGTGCGGCAGCTGAAGATTTTTCAATTATCGTTAAAAAACAAAGAAAAAATTCAACAATAAAGCAATTAGCGCTGTATAACAACCAGATACAAAAACACCGTAAAAAAACTTTAAAAGTACCTTTATGTGTACAAATTATATTAATATACCTACTAGAGACTAGTCAGTATATAACGCTCGCAAGTTTACAAAAGGGCAGATGCGCTTGCGAAATAAAAAGAAAAAAGTAAAAATGCGACATGGTTCTTGATTAATACTTTAAAGGAAACTTGTGCGGCGAGAAGTTACCGAGTCGGTAGGCAGTCACCTAGTCAGCCTCAACCACTTAAACGTTATTTGTGTGCACATGTGTGCCGGCCAACTAGTAAAAGCATAATGAACACCTCCAAACATAGTAACTTGGGAGCCCACTTTAAATATAAAAACAAATATAATGACAGATAAATCATTAGTGAAGCTACCATTTACGTAGGATAACCTAGTAAAGGATACTAAAAACAATATGAATAAGTGATACAAATACAAGCCAACTTTGGAAACAAAATTCTTGACTCCATACATCGTTAAATTTAAAAAAAATAATAAACTGCGGGATTTTTTTAGAGTAACTCGCTAAGAATAATGAGGCAATTTAGAGAATGGAATTGAAATTAAATGAAATACAAGATTCAAGAGAGCAACTGATGAAAATGCGACGTGGAATCTCGAATTCCACTTTCAAATGAGAAACGAATAAATAGAGAGCCCTCGATGTATGGGCAACCACTGACAAATGCATCTTTCGGCGAATTTGAGCTCTGATGACATGGGCATAAGGGCAGGGGTGTGCCTCGCTTGTCGTGAATGCCAGGTGACGATCTGATCGGCCGTAGAAGTACTCCAGTTTTACATATAGCCGAGGTAAAAGTAAGGAACTCTCAGGATCTGCCGCATAAATTGCCCTGTTCGTGATGCAGTGGCGTGTTGAATATGTATAGGTGCGCTCCCTTCCGTACTTCTCATTTTACTAATAGATTTCTCTTTGATTAAATTTGTATACGTTTTATTCATACGACCGCGGCCACTATTGTTAGTCCGCGCTCACTTAAATCACATGCTAGGGCCTCGGGGATATTTTGTTTCGTACTTACGTTAGCATGTTTGTTTTCGCTTACGATACTATTGTCTGTTTTGATTTAAATCCAATAGAAACCATATATCGATTCTCTGCCTCATAAAACGATAGAAATAATATAGGACCTTAGATTTTCATTTGTTTCTACTAAGTTAATTACGCTAGTTTTTTCAATGAGTAATGTCATCTTCCGAAGCGCTAATGAGCTGTCGTTGCTGCTTGTTAAAAGAGAAATACATTATTTTTAAGTTATTAATGTATCAATGATACATAACCGGTCACCCTTTGGCATTTGGTGTCGGCACACTGGACGTTGGGGAATCAGATATTTATAATGGCTTTATTAAGGCCGGCCATCGGTCGAGCTCACGCCCGCTTATTATTATAATTGAGACGATTGCCTAAAGCTTCTTCGCTTGAATGAAGTCATCGTAATTCTTGAATATCAAGTTTGCTATATTTTTTCACAACTTAAAATTCAATCGTTGCGACGTTCTAACAATGATATACCTATAATGTTTGCGTTATAAATAAACGTATAAGTTCAGCATGAATAATTAGGGGTTTTCCCTAAAATTTTCGAATTCCGTTTAAGTTTCGCCACAGTAAACTGTTTTAAATTAAGTTTCCTTGATAAGGTGACTGGTGGCAAGAAATCATGCCGTGTTTGTTATGCAAAAATGCAGGCGAAGATTCCGTGACGCTAGGCCATGGAGGTTCATGTTCATAATGTGTTTGTACTTTTTGTTGGTCAGTCTACACGTGAACATGGCCCCTCGTGTATAATGAGAGAATATTAAAATATAAATCGCTCAATCATAATTACAAAAAGAAAACATAGAACACTTAATGCAGAAGCGTTCAAACTCTTTAAACAATATCCCACCCACGAGGGGCGGTAAAGTCTTTATAAAAGAAAAACAAATTTCCCGAGACTAATTATGCCATAAGTTATCTTAATTATGCAACAGTATTTTAAGCCACTAAGTAACTTCCTAAAGAGCGACTAATCTCACAAATGGTTATATTTATGGTCGCCCTACCTCATTGGAGACATTAAAAGTTTGAAAGCCATAACGGGGCAAGTCTTACCTTTAGTTGTTCATTCAGAGTGCGTATATTGTTCGAGTTGAAATTTGTAGGCGGACTGAAAAAGTGTCAATTCATCATAGCAAAGCCCGGGGCTCGAGCCGAAGTCCCCATATAAATCTCACTTCCATACTTTCGCGTGGGGAAAACGACTGCTTTATGAGATCCTTAAGGCTGTATGGATTTGGGAAAATATTTCCTTTTCGTGCTGGCCCTCGACAAATGAAGGAGCATTGGGCACATTAGAATGTGTGAAAGGGCCCGTACGCGTTTTTATTGTTATGCGAAGCAATTCAGTTAAAAGCGAGTGCGTTACTTCAGTACATACGAAGTGACTATTTGCTAATATTTATTAGACCGAAATGGGTTTTGGGTTCGTGTAAAAAAAGGTAGACGCTGTTAATAGCGTAAATCACTTAAAACTAGGGGGCCGGTAATGCTCGAACCGTGTTGAGAATGGCGATGTTTCATAATTAATAGGTCGATCAGGTTGCGATCAGAACTCAACTCTGTCTAAGAAATTGTCTTTACGCTCATACACACGCGAGCATTTCTGGCCGGCCGTTTATCACCATTGAGAAATCTTCACTAATCGTGATTTATAATGCGGCGTCTCGCACCCAAGCTTACTTAAATACGGGACACTACGTTTAAAAGTTACAAAACTGTCCATTTTACTCAGTCGTATTACCATAAAATTATAATTATTAAGCTGTAAGGCAATTGAAATGGGCGTAGGTATTCATTAAGATTCATACCTAAGCACATAAAGAGTGAGCGTGCATGAGGGCAGCGCCCGCGCAGGCTGGGCGCGCCTCATTAGAACTGCGCGCCCTTCCCCCCGCCCGCGCCCCTCGCCGCGCCGGTCCGCGCCCGCGACTTGCGCCCGCGCACCCGTTTATCCAGACACGACGACATTTCCATTGCCAGCGCGGAAAATAGACGTTTTAGGAGAGCGGCCACATACACAGAGATTCTTTCGAGATAATGTTTATTGTGTGCTAATACATCGGCACTAGATACGTACATAAGTGGCTTAGGCGATCTATTAACGCATCTTTGAGAAAGAAAAACTAAAAAGGAAACGATAAAACTAAGAACGGACATCGTTAGCGTAAACAAACGGAATAATAGTAAAATACTGATTTTGTCGCAAATTTGATAGAATAATCAACACAAAAAAAATGGTTTTGCAATACCGATAAAGTAAGAAAAAGTTAGCGACTAATAAGGGACTATAAATTAAGTAAATGCACAAACAATGTGGGAAAGCTTTAGAAGGAGCACAATCGTTTGCCTTGTAAGGCACAGTGCAAGTTCTAGATAAATTGGAAGGTTCGTGGGCAATGTGATTTGAATTGAATTAATTATGAGCAGCCGGGCTCGCTCACGAACAACCGTAGGAAATGCTAACTAGGTTGCTGGGAAAAATTACGAGGTTATGTATTTTTGCCGATATCCTGCACCCGCACTGTATCTCGCTGCGGAGTTCAATAAACCAAGACGCGACCGCTGAGACTGAATCGCTAAAGGGAGGATTTATGCGACAAAATAATGCATACAGGTGTCGCTCCTCAACGCCCCTTCAAATAGTTGCCCGATGGGAACTAAATGGGAAAGGGGCCTTTTAAGAGCGGCCCTGAAGCGTTAGACACGAAAGATGCTGTGATACCGCCGCAACACATCCCCAATTACGATTTATTCAGACTGTAAAAGGGCATCAGTAATGACGTACCGTACACAGTCGCGTAATGACTTACCTTTTTCTCTCACAATCGAAATCCAATTATTTCTGAAAGTAACTAAATACCGGTCCACAACCAGAGAGCCGAACCGTAAATCGGCGCTGGATATTTGCAGCGCGCTCAGAATATGAATTATTCTCGGTGATTGTTCTTGCATCCGCGTCATGGTTCATACATGAAGCGCGAACTACTTTTTTCGAGGTCCACCCGTCCTCTGGCCATAAATAAAATCATATTCGTGAAATTGTCGAATTTTGTTCGGTCACTGGTTTTTTTATGGCCTCAAATTTTCAGTGTTTTGACGAGTTTTCTTATAATTTTGCCTTGTATATAATTAACGTTATCGCCGGTTGAAATTGGCTTTCGGGAAAGGAGTTTGTGCAAAGCCTGCGGTTCTGTTGCGAAGATAACCCGAATTTGTTTGGGTGAATTTTTCGAAACTCTTTTTATCAATCGGTGGCTGGTTTGTAATTGGCCGAGCGGGTTGCGAGGCAACCATAATTGACGGTGCTATCATTCTGAACTCTTCGCATGGACATTCGGGGAAACTTTAATTGGTCCACCTTTTGTGACGTTCAATAACGCCGACTTGGTAATAACACGGCCAATTATTTGCAGATCGTTGGTTTTAATTAACTGTTTATTGGGAGCAAGATCGCAGATCTTGCTCTAATACATTGTTAAGAATCCAATGTGGGTTTGCTTGAGACAATGATGAAGCGTCAGTGCACATTTGATACATATATTAATGCAATAAGTTTTTTGATATGCCTTTAAGATGATGATATTTTTTTTGATTAAAAAAAGCTCAAGCCTGCCTTTAATTCTTAGCTAAAAACTGCAGTTCTCAGCAGCACCTCGGAACAATGTTCGATAAGTTATTGTCTGTCTGGACGGGCTCAGCAGAAGTGAGTTTCTTATTGGTTCACAATTAAAGCGTCCTCAAGGTGACCGTGCTCTCCTTAAAGACAAACAAAAACAGCCATACGTCGAATACTAAACGAAATCAGCTCCACAGAATCTGCAGGGAAAAACTTACCAAGCGATACTTATCAAGTGTTTGAAATGACACAACCGGATTCCGGTCCGGCAGGCATTATGCTTTTTCCATACGGGGGATAAAACTGACGAATTTCTCAATAAAAGAGAGATGACCGACGTGTCGTCACGTACTAGGGGCCCTGTGGGTATTTGGAGCGGTGCGGCAAAAACTATTCAGGGCCCATTATTATGGCATTTTTGTCGTCTGACGGGGCTGCGAGTGGTCGCGGCCATTATAGAGAGGTGGGGAGGGTATGCGAGAGTCTCCCCCCTCCCTCGCCCGCGCCCCTCGCGCCCTCGCCGCCGCCCGCGCTGCGTCGCACACCCGCACCATCCATCTTCGATATGCACATAAAGCGAACCGGACCCGTAACGGCAGACCCACATTCTCGCTGCTCTTAAATTTATTTATCTCTTTATTAATTCTCGACTCGAATTTTAATGTTTGCGTGAAATTCGCCTTTGTATTCTTAAGCGTCTCAGCGTTTGATTCTATATTCGGATACAACAGGCCGCGATGACACATGCACTCATAAATAACACGTCGCCGATAACAATTTTTGTACTCGCAGACCAGGTATTGCGGTGGACTTTGGCCATCGTTGTGAATCTCCGTCTCATCCATATGTACAGAACATCGCAAACACGTTGACAGTACACGAATTCGAAAACTTGTCATGTACTGAACCGCGTTGACTTGTTTCTCCTCATGTAAAATTTATTTATCTCCGCTATGTTTATAGCCATTGTATTTTCAAAGGTCGAAGTAAATAGGTATCTCAACCATTAGCATTTTTTAATAGCCATAGCCATTATAGAAAAATAACTTTGATACTGTTATGTTATCCCATATTCAAGTCGGCCTTTAGATAATCTAGATATTGATGTCGTGTTGTAAAAGGAATTTTTCATTGTATATTTTAAACTCTATTGCAATCACCTGTTAGTCCCTTGACAATGGGATCGATGCCATGCGATCCATAAAGTATGGCGGGCCACATCGATGGAATGATACCCTTTAATGAAGTGGCTATATCTAAGTCGCTTTAGGCTGGCTGTCGTGTATTGCTATTAACTGCACACCAGGATACGTTTATTTAATGGTTGATAAATAAATATTACATATATTTCAGGCGGGGACATTTTGAAATTAAGTTCATTGATAAACTGGCTTGTAAAAATTAAATAACTTACTATCGCTGATATTCCTAGACGAGTTTCAACTCTTGAGTAATCTCTCCCCTTCTTTTATTTAACAATAAAGGAGCCAGCTGCAACCGTAAGTGTTACTTACATTTGGGAATAATAATAATAAATTCACACGACATTTCATACATTGTACTAAGAGATAAGTCGCTTAAAGCACTTGTGTTATGGACATCAGAAGTGCATCAGAACAGAGGTATTACAAATATCATAATTAAATACAAATAAATAATTACCAGACATGGAACAAATATAAATATTCATCATATAAATATTTGTCCTGGGTGGGGATCGAACTTACAACCTTCGGCGCACAAGATAGGATCTCTACCACCTGCGCCATCGGGCCCGTCATATAATATAAATAGAAATGTGAGAGCCTCTTTTTTACACATATTCATTTCTACTGAGCTCAGAACACGTGCAAACTCAAAGCAAAAACGTATTGAAAGTCATTTGAATCGAAGCCTTATCAAGTCGTTCTAGATCGCTTCTGTGAGCGTTCCTAATACTACCGATGTACCATAAAGGCAAGCGGCGAGCCCTCGGGAGCATGGAGGTGACTCCACGATCCTCCTTGTTTACGACACACGAGCGTCTGGGGATGGACTTAGATAGATTGCCCGATTCCATTTAGGCGCGTGACGTGTAAGATATGGATCGCTACGTCCAATTACCACCATGCCACACGCTATCTCTCATTTGTGCTGTCTATTTGTGCATCAGTCTTGCTTTAGGTCTTTCAATAAAAGTAAATCTTTATATACTGTCTCATATAAAGACTCGCATATCATGATGCACTTAGGACTTCTTGTAAGATTTGGGATGGTATAGGTACAACTTTTATACAGCTCACAAAATATTTTTGTTTCAGAAATTCTTATTTACTTCTCACTAATATTATAAAGTCTGGATTTTAGGATATACATTTGTTAGTGGGATAGATCTGTCTTTTTTTATTTTTCTGACATTTTGTTACAGTTTTGCTGTTAAGAAGCGACATAGTATTTTTCTCAAAATAACAAGAGTTCCTCAGGGGTGCGATAAAGTCCCCCACGGAATAACTCGCAGGTAGAGAGCTAGTGTTAAATCAATTCAATCAAATATCATCAATCTTTAAACTGATTTTAACTTTAACTGTTATTTGTTATTTAATTGGTACTCGATTGGTCCAGATTGCAACAAATTAATATAATCCCCACAATCTACCGCAATCTCTAACATCTAATACCTGTAGGCACCGAGATAGGTATCCAGTTAGTCTAATTTGCAATAGCGCCTTTGTGTTAATTGATCCCAGAGCGATGTTGGTTACGATAATTGTCAATAAATTGTTCCGCGCATTAATCTCTACATCAAATTACCGGCGCTATTAATGGCGTATTGGATCCAACGTTGGATCAAACGGTAATTGGTATCGGATTGAGACGGCTACCGTTGACGCAGTCTGTGTTTACAACACCCACATTTTTTTTTATTCTGCAGTAATCTCGCGAACACACATCCATGCGGGCTGGAACGTGAAGCACGCACTAATTAACGTTCAACGTGAAACTTCGTCGTGTTCCATCGCCAATCAAACATGAGCTGCGACAGCTTATATATCTTCCTCGGCCACCTCTATTTCATCAACTTCAGGAAGGCCGAAGCGGGTCTGATTAAACTGGGTGCTCGGTAATTGCGTGTCTAGCGTTCCCTACACGTAACATGGCCTTTTATTAGGTGGAAATTCTGTATACGGCACTACAGTCGAGCGCTGGGTGGAACTTATGAACTAGTCTTCACTCTTTATGAGGGCCTTCAAAATGCATGATTAATAACGACCCAAAATGCTTTAGGGAAAGTTGCGTTTTGTTTTCCATTATCGCTATTTATTATTCATGTATACGAATGGGGAAGTTCGAAAAGTGTTTTCATGATTTTTATTTGTTTCGATGCATTGATTTCTTAATACGACCGACCGATTCATGGAGCGTGTTTAGTTCAATGAGGCTTGTATACTTGATGTGTTATTGTCGTGTGGCAATACGATCGTAAACGTCGACATTAGAGGAATATTGTTGTTTATTGCGTTTTAACACATCTTTATTTAAACATTAGTCACGCTTTATGCTTTCTGTATCGGATGTATGATTGATTGCTTATTTACCAGCGTTGAAGTGATGCAAATGTGATTTATTCGTGCGCGGTCTTAATATGGATGAACGATTTCATGGCCTGTCGATTGCGGGTTATATTAAATAATTATTCATGGATTCGATAAGCATTGTTTATTTGTAGTTAGGACTCTATGGAGACGGCTAATTGGTTAAAACAAACGCATTAGACCAAACAAGAACGTGCATACATAGCGCTGCTCCCAGCATTGTTCGCTAACAAGCCCAACTACGGAGAACCACGACAGACATTTATAAATAGGTTCCGTTTACCTACACACTGTTTTCTTGTACAGCGTCATGTAGGTAAAAAGAGAAAGGGTATATTGTGTGTTGTTAGAACATATTACCTCAAATAAAATTGAAATAGATTAGAAAAATTAATGTTAAAACACAAAAAAAATATAGTTGAAACTACTTTAAGGAATTACTACGGAAATGTAGATTTTACTTGCCACTTGTTTTTAACAAAGGCAAAAAAGAGTAAAACAAGTTGGCCATTACTTATTATAAACAGTAGTATTAATTAATTCTAGAAATACCTCCGATCAACACAAAGATAACAGACCTCATATTACAATGGAATATTATAAAATCAAATAATAAAATCAGTTTATGGTCTTCAAAAATAAAATTGGCAAACTACTTCATACACATACGATCCACTCGAACTGGCTAACCAACCCCCCGCTACGCCATTTCTCAATACAGTTAACTCTCAAGGAACTAACAAAAGACAAACAACATAGAATTTTAGAAAGCTGACCGTTGCACAACTTTCTCCCTTTATGTGAGGACAAAGGTAAAAAAGTTGTAAAGTATTGCGCAGTTAGCACACTTTTTATGATTTGCAAGTAATCCGATGGACGATGCGCCTTCTATTCATAACTTCGGTCCAACTTTCTCTTAGTTTTTTAAGGGTTTGTTTTGACTTTACAAATTGTCTCCTTTGAATACTTACATTTATGGTCACTTCGCGTTGTTATTTTTTGTTCCCTAATTTTTGTGACAAAGATCACTTTTTACCAACTTAAACATTCTTAGAAAACGTCTGATGCTATTAACATGAAACTGGCGATCAATTATTGCGGAAGAAGCGAACGGATATAGTCTTTGCACAGAAGTGATTTATTTATTTAATCAAATAATTATATATAGTACGTGGCAAATAGGCTGAAAAGCTATAAGAAGCTTTTTTATTAAGTGAAATCTACTTTGTTCAGGAGTAAGTTAGGCTATATCATTTTTACAAAAACAAAAAATAGAGATAGTATTTTAATTTCTGTACATTTGTCACAAATAAACTAACTAACTAACGCACTGATTCACAAACCTCTTTCAATAATAGATAGTCACATTATCAGTAAATAACGTAAGCTATATTTTATTCCCATATTTTTACGTGAGCACATTAAGTTCATAATACAGAGCCACATTTTATACAGCCTAATATTGGTGTACCGCGCATAAATTCGGAAACTTTTAATTGACCACTCATAAAATCCGTGTTATAATACTGTAATCCATAGAACAGCCAACGCGGAACCCGCAGATACGCATCTAGATAATAGTTAGGTATTAAATTGGCGACCAACGACGTTTACGAGCATATTGCCGGGGCACGGCGCAACATGCGAACGCTATCAGTTACTGTCGGTGGCTAATTCACTGTGACAAATTAACAACGGGTAAATTCAGAGCCGGAGGGTCACTGTTTACCTACGCGCGCCTATACCGATTAGCTATAGGTATCTCTGTATGTCTAGCATATGACGGCGAGGATTGAACTGCGTAATGTACTTACTCGGTGTCTGGATTCATTTTTGTAGTTTAAGCTGAAGTTTATTATCATATCAGCTATGGAAGTCTACTGATGAACATAGGCTGCTCGAAGTAAAGGCGAATTCTGCTCATAATTGTCGCGATTGGGCGAGCGTATCGCAATCGCAGAGCGCAGTTTTTCGACGGGGATATTGCTGTCCACCCCCGCCCTGTGCATTTGAGCTACATTCAAGTTTTTAACCCTTATGTGTAAGTCTTATATACATATATATTTTCTAGATATATATATATATATATATATCTAGAAAATAACGCCTATAGATTATAGGTACGTTAACAAGAGATGTTTACATATAAAGTGGATTTCTTTTGATTTGACATTACCATTTCTTAGTATAATGGTAAGAATAATATTATGCTTAAGAATAATATTATACCTACGTTTCTCTATATTTGATACACTAACGACTTTATGGAACTGAATTTTATATGCGGATATCAATCCATCCATTAATCAATGATTATAACACTTGTTCAAATAATAAATGTAGAGTTTTTTTATATTAAATAAATAAAGCCTTAAACTTGTACCTACTTTAATTATACAGTATAAAGCCCCAACTAAAGATTGATTAAGCAAATCGTGACAAGTCTTAAGATAACTGCGCTTCCTCTAAGGAATAATGGAAAGGTCATCGTTTTCTAAGACAGCGCATTGTTACTGTCCCTAAGGGCTACGCAGACCTAGACTGTATCTAGACTTAGTATAGCTCTAACCTAGGCGATGCATGGCTTACTATAATAGCAGTTTGCTAAAATATAACGACGCAAATGTGGATAGTTGCTAGTTCAGATTTTATCATTTTTCTTAATTTGTCAATAAATAATATTAAAGTTCTTACGTACGTATTTTTCTCGTGCTGTTTACAAAGGAAAAGGAATGTTCGACTTAGTTACTCACACGCATTCATTTTCATAGTTTTGTAAGTATTAAAGGAGCGTTTACCCAAACCACATATCGAGGTGGTCATACATGGTCAAAGGTATTTAGACTTCCTGCTTCTACGTCGTAGGTACACAATTTAAAGTAGACGTTTTTGCCCGTGAATACCATGTGTATCTTTATCTCACTTTATTAAGCGCCGAGCTAATATATACAGTAATTAATTAATAAATATTACTTTTCTTTGATACTGAGTAGCAACGCGTTCGCCTTCATAGAGAGAATTCGATCAGCTGCCTTGTTACCCTACAAAATGCGAACGTGAGTCGATCTCGGACTAGTACTGTCGGACGAAATACTCATTTATGTATAGGGTATTCCTTGTTTGCTTTTTTTTTAAATTAACCTTTTAAATTAGGCTTCAGCTGCGATACAATTGATATTCGAACGTCGATTAATTAAGCGGATAATAATTTTATAGTCATTTTTTTAATACCACGCTCTCTAGTTAACATATTATATTGAATACTAGTACCTACTACCGCTGCATTGTCCGCGAGCTATTTACTTGTTATCTCATCCCTGAGGAACTCTTGTATATTCCGGAAGGAAACCAATGTCGTTCTCTGACAGTTCAACAAAAAAAAAACGTGTCGATTCTTCAGAGAAAAATAAAAAAGCCTAATAATGTATCCTACGCAAATTTGATTTCGGAAAAATATGTATTCTATATTTAAGATTCTAGACTCAAATAATATCTGTGCCCAATTTTATCCAGATCTGTTCACGACTTCGTGAAAGAGTAACAAACATCCTGTTTAAAAAAATTACATTAAAATAAATACTATATATTTCATGTTTGCTTTTAATTTCATCAACTAGTTTTTGGAAATTCTATCTTATTGATCGGGGGGGAAATCTATTAAGGTAGTAACTCCGAAATAGAGTGTATGTCTTTAATTAATTGTTTTATAAAGTATTATTAATATGTTCTAGACTCTCGGTTACATATTGCCTAGGTCCAATTTAAGTCGTCGTTGGGGGCGCGTCTTATCGAGTCATCTCCGCACGTATCCTTGTGACAGACAGACGGACAGAGCTCAGACGTGCCGATATAGAGGCCATTATTTGCAAGCATAAAACTCAAATCTTGTTTTGAATCTTACTTGTGCATATACATCTGTATGAATATTACTTATTTGTATGATCCGATTTATGTCGTTGAGTTGCGTTCGGTCTTCCGCGTCGTGCTATTTCATGTTTTATTTCATGTTTATTACACAATATTGAAAAGATTTTTTTTTAAAGTCAGGTTTTAATGTATTTATCGTTACTTTCTTACTAATTCCTTACTAATATTATATAGGCATGCAAAAGTTTGTGAGTATGGAAAAAATAAAAAAATGTTAGTTACTATTTTACTCCGAAACGACTAGATGAAAATTTATTAATACTATATACTAATTAACTCAAGGCTTATTGATAGTACGAATATATAAATACATTTTATACCCCGAAAACATGTTCCCGCGGGATAGATCTGGCTATTTATTTTTTTCTATGGAATCGACACGATTTTTGAACACTTGTCAGAGAGTGACATACAATTCTGTTTGAAATAACAAGATTTCCTCTGGGATGCGATGAAGATCGCAGAAATCTAGTCAAAATTTCATAAAAGTTATCAAATAGGTAATTATATTGAAGAACATTTCATCATTATATCAGGCATATTGGAGGTCCACTGGTGAGCGCAGCTTTCACGGCGGGGATACTGTAGCCTATCCCCGCCCTTTGCATTTAAGCTACACTTTTTCCGATGGATATACCGCCATCTGCCAGTTTTGGTACCTTAGTCACCTCTAATGTCACCTAGTACAGGGGGAGGTACTATTCTACACTGCCGGTTACTCATGGCTCTGCACATAAATAAACTGATAATATAATAAAGCAACATAAATGTATGGCTTCAATGTGCTCATCAAAGTTGATACAATATCATATTTTAGTTGACGTTTTACAACTCACATGCCATTGATTTTGAACGCCCAAAACAGCTCGTAAACATTATTCAACAAAGCAATCCAACAGTTAGAAGTCCCCCGATATAAACACTGGCAAAACTAAAAAATAGCTTTGTTCTCACAACAAATTACGCTTGTTTGCTCGCTTTCCGCGAAACGGTGATATTCACATAAATCGAGCGAAAACGCCAAATTGCAGCTATGGTTCACGCTCGCGGGCCCGATTTTTCACCCGCTCGTAACTATTACGTAAAATGACTAATTGCTTTAGTTTACAACACTCTGGCCTCGTTTTTAGCGGCGTTCACAATATCTAGAGGAAAATGTATCATTATTTGTCTGTCGCCACTGATACCAGCGACCTGTTTGTGTAAATATTTAAAATACATAGAATTCGTATTAATATCTACCTAATACTTATTCTTAGCTTTCGTTTAAACTAGATTTTTAATGTTTAGTTAAGTCAGTATTCTGTCTAAAAGAAGGAAATTATTTAGAATTATTCCTGTTTGCATAAAAAGCATTTGAATTAAATTTGCTTTCGTATAAACGGCAGATGTAGCGTGAACGCTTGACATTTAACTTGATGTTAAGTTTTTTTTTTGTAAAAGAGGCTTGTTTGATTGCTTAATATGCAATCATTTTTTCTGTGCACGGAACATTTTTAAATAATTCAACATCGATACTTGAGACTACAAATGATTTTGTATTCGAAGCGGCGTTTTTAATTCACAATAGCGTACCATTATTAACACATAAATAAAACAGACGATGTGGAATGAGTAAAACGCGTCTCTTATCTTGGAGTTGCATGTTCATTCTACAGTGTGCCGCCAGATTAATCCCTCAAAGCTTCGGTGCGGCGGTACGCGCTGATAAACGGCAAAACTAATGCCGCACGATTGCATTACGATGCAAACTTTTTCAGTAACTGCCGCGGCTCGCGTAAATCGAGTAAAAAAGAATCGAATAAATCGACTAGTTTCGGCGTTCCGGTGCGACGCGATATCGGCCCATTCGATAATTAATCCGAATGCAGTTAGTTAGCGTTGTTACATTCGAACAAATGTTCAGGTGCTTTTATTATGAGCGGAGAACAACATATTCAAGCCTTTGACATTTAAAGTTTTGAGCGATAACAATAAAAAAATTGCCCCCTGAAACAGGCGTCGTAAGAGGCGACTAAGGTATCAGAACCGACAGATGGCTGAATATCCATCCGATACAGTGTAGTTCAAATGCCTAGGGTGGGTTGGGTAGCGGCATCCCCGTCGCGTAAGCTGCGATCTTCGATTGCCAACACGTTTGCCCAGCGCGGCAATTATGGGCAACATTCCTCCTTTTTTGGGCAAGCCTATGTCCAGCAGTAGACTCCCAAAGGCTGATATGATGAATAAAAAATAATATGTACAAAGGCATTAATAAAAACAACATGAACACTTGTAAACAAAACACATGTGTCGGGCGGGCTGACTGAAGCGATGCAATGTTGCCAAATCATATACGAGCCTGTAGTGCGCATGTACCAGTGCATACGGGATTCTCTTATGATGATTTAGTGTTGTACGCGACTCTGGCCGATGGATTTACCGCCGTACGAACGGATTATGTGGGCGAGAGCAAACACGGGGCAGCGGACGCCATATTGTGATTTACGAGCAACTTTTGATTCGCGGCTTTATTACCGCTTAGTATCAACACACAGTGAATGCGCATGCGCACGGCGCACTTTACTTTTTTGCTCAGGTAGTTTTAAAGTGTTTTCCTTTTTGTAAATTATAAATTAGTGTTAAAAGTGCTGTTTGACGTATAAATAACATCTTATATTTCCATGATGTACCTATAACTATGTTGTGTAATATGTCACTGTATTTCTTTTTAGCAACTCGAACGCTATAGACCTGCATTGTTCAGTAATACCTTCATATGTACAAAGAGTAGTAAGAAGTGGCTGAGGTTCTTTAAGAAGGAAGCGATATATCCACCTGAAACAGTATGACTCAAATGGATCATGACATGGCAGCAGCATTCCTGTTGCTGCCCAGGGATCTCCTAAGTCTTATGACCATCAATGGACGACTAACGGTTGATACGATGAACCTACTTGAAATTTTCAGAGCCCAATAGACTTATACGCACATGATGCCTTCATCTAAGTTAATACCATCAATTTGGTCCGTAATCTCGTATTCGTTAATGAACTGACTTCACCAACTCCCCCGCCAATTTTTCACATCGTCCAAGATATATAAGATAAGCAATAAATCATAACCGCCCGTGCCTCAACAAAACAACAGGGGAGGCCGGGGAATTACGACAAATCATGCATTAAACATGGGGAATAAATGTTTTCTTATCACGTACCTATTCTTGTTTTGATATTAGTTTTTCTTTATCTCTATTGACACAGGTTACGGTTACATTTATGGGTGTTGTATTGTCACTTGTTTACAGTTACGGTTTGCGTTTTTGCAAATTTGTGTTATGGCTCAACTTGTTTTATTGCGTTTCGAATCAGGACTCTACTGGTGACTAGCTAAATTGTTGTTATTATCATTTGACTTTTACGCATCAACTAGGTACAATAAAACACACTATACTTTGTTTTTTTCGACGTTTTATTTAGTACCAATACTACTTTCTAAAAAGCTATTAGGCACTTTTTTAATTACTATATTACTCAAGCAGTTTAAAATCATAAGGCCATTAAATCACGGGAAATACCTAAAGCAAGTGGAACAATATTGTCCCTACGTAGAGTTGCTGGCGCAAATCTGGAATATTTATTTGGAGCGGCGGTAAAATCTAGCCGCTTCCTCGGCTCAAAGACTGCATTTGCATTTCAGCTTGCACACACTCAAGCGAATCCATTGTTATTGCAACCCTGGCTTTTGCTAGCAGTGATGGCAACGTATACGCGCTTTACTGTACGCCGATAGCTCGATCTCTGCTAGTAATTACATATTACTAGCAATCTACTTTTCAATATCTTTATTTTTATTTAACTTATCTTCACGAGGTAGTTTTATGCTCGTAGACTTCAGGATATAATAGATAATACTGTAACCATTTGACAAAACCAATATCTTATAAAATATTAAAAGTGCTTTGAAACTTAAGAAGCATATTTTTTTCAGTCAGTATTTTAATTAAATTTCTGCTAATCAAAGATGCATTCGTTTCTCTCAACGTAGATAACTTGAAAAACTAATTTCGCCGATGGCGTTGGAATTGATATCTAAGAAGAGGATAAGGTTCTTCAGGAAAAAAGAAGCAAAATGATTTTCATTGGATCAATTGTTCTCTTCACTGGAGAAAGTGATTGGCCCTACGAGGAATGTTCATATGCAGATTATCTTGCCCATATGCAAATGGTAGGCAGGGTGGCAATTGCAATGCGTTGTTTTCCGACAAGAATATTGCTGCCCACATCCGCTATGTTGTGTTTGCGCCATCTATTGGTTGGATTAGTTCGATTGGTGCAGATGGAAGTATTATATTCTGCTGGTAGTAACTAATTAGTTTATTATTATTTTATATAAATGAACTAAAATAAGATTGTTGTTGAGAGACATATACACAAAACCTCTTTAACTAGTGCAGAGCCGGGGCGGATAGTATTAAAAATAATACCCAACCAAAATGTAACAGAATTTTCTGAATTATATTTCAACAAGTAAGAATGGTGCGACGGATGCCTAATTCAACTTCGTGGAATCATTTCATTATTGACGAGTGAAAACTCTCCGACTCTGTCAAGTACGGCACTTAGCGATATAAAACTTTTTTCATAAACAAGATTGAGGGGGCTATAAATCAGGGCGTGTTTTGGAAAATTGGCAAACCGCAGCGAGATCTCGGATAGATCTTGTGCACAAGCCCTAACGGCAGATTTAAGCCGGTCGTCAGACAGCGAGGCGTTGCGGTTTCTTTACTTAACTCTAACTTAAGTAAGGCCCCACCCACCTCGGTTTAATGCTCCTGAATACCAACTCCTTTGCAGGTGACTTTGTTTCGTCTTTCTGTTTGGAAATTTTCGGAATCACCTTGAGCTCGCGGATTCGAGTTTGCAAGTTCCAAATGTAAGAGATTTAGGTTAGGGATATGCGGATAATTTATTGTGACTCTAAGTTTCGTTATTCACTTGAGTGGTCCTTTTGTTTTAAGTTAGGCCTGTACGGTGTATTTATGAAATATTTTTCTATGTGTAAGTACAGAACTTTTCCGTCCTCTTAGTTTACTTGAAATGGACTTTGCAGTGAAGTTAACTTATATACGATATAGATTATATAAGCCGCAAATGTTTAAAAAACTAACAAAACTTCATTAACATAAAGATTTTATTTTCATTTGTTTGAATATCTTATATTAAGTAAATCACCACCTGTGCTACCATCCTCAAGCTACAACGCGGCTCTAGAGTAGTATAGGATAACAAAGTAGGACATTGCTAAAAATACAATAAATAATGAAAGAGGCTATCTTAACGTAGATTTAGATTTGGCCATGGAGGTACCGACAGAGTAGAATAGTACCCCTCTGTACCAGAAGTTGTAAGAGGCGACTAAGGTTCCAGAACCGACAGATGCTCTTCGGTTCAGGTACCTTTATCCATCCAAAACAATGCAGTTCAAATGCATAGGCCACCCTGTGCATTTGGATGGATGGGCAGCAGCATCCTTGTCGCCAAATCTGCGATTGCCAACATGCTCGCCCAGCGCGGCAAATATGATGATGTCACCTAACCGTTAACCGTAAGCGTTTTCATATTTCCCTTACCATAATTCATCGTATTACGAGGTTGTTTTAAAACTATTTACACTACTAAATATGTAATTCTAAAACACATTCGATCATTCCAAAAGCGAAGTGCCTCAAATCGTTTATGAGCCGCGTGGTCCTTATGTCAACAGCCGTTTGGCGGGCGGCCGAGTTATGGATAGGCTTTCAGGCCATCAATTTAATAGGTCCCGCCAGTGCTGCGGCCCCACGATTTTATTTCAACTCGTACCTTATTCCACTGTCTGTACCGACAGCAGATCCGTTCAAACCTATGAGAATTATATCTGTTTTTATTCCCATTAATATAATAAAATAATGAGGTGTGTTGACTCTATATTTTCCATTTTTTTTTCAATCACTCACATACACAAATCACTTGATCGTTATTTTAAGATATAAGGGGGTAGTTAATTAAGGATCGTGATATTTTTAAGTAATGTAGATAGGCTAATGTATATTATGTAGTTATATTCCTATCCATTTTATAAATAGCATATATATATATATATACTTACTTCTATGCGCGTGTAAAAGATTTCATTCTCAAAAAACAAAGTTATATGTAATATGTGCTAAATATCTGTACCTAGCGACACATGTAGAAAATATAAAAAAGTATATTTTATTTGCCGTCGGTACACAAATGGTTGCGGTTTATAAGTAATAACCCGATATCGAGGAAGATTGCAATCGCCGCGATATGATTCGCGTTTATGTAAGCTAAGTAGCAAATCGGCGGCTTCTCGATCATACACTTTAGTGTAGTGGTTTCAAACCCCTATATTATACCATTCCCTATTCATTTGGACATTTTCTTCTTGTTTCTGTACACATGGCGGAGCAACCTATCTGACTGTGGTCAAACATTTCTTTTATCTTTATATCAAAACTACCTAGAGAACAACCGTTCCCAATCCACAAAATACAATACCTCGAAATTAAAGATTAATAATACGTGAAATCGTGCATGATATTTATTAGCCAATAAATCAGAGATTACAAAAAGCGATATGTTTTGGCTTACAGTGTCAAAATATAAATCAAACTTATTTTTCGTCATAAAAACATATTAAATTCTTACCTAACATCTTGAGAACAAAATGTCAATTTTTCAAATATAATAGACCCCGTTTTTTAGGATAATTTTTTTCATAATAGATATCCCTACCATTTATAAGGGCGTAGGTATAGCCTACAAGTTTTCAATTTGCAATTTCATGTTCTTAGTTCGGTTAATTTAGTCGGCTATTTTGAGACAAGGCGCACACTAGAGAAAGCAGGCAGCCATATTTCAAAGTTTGACAGCTACAAGCCGAAAGCAATATGGCGACCGAGCCACCCAATGAGAGACTAGCTCGTCACGCGGAGCACTCCGCTCCTAACTCAAATACATTAATCACGTCTGATTTATTTAGGAAGGAGTGACACATTTATAATCTATTTTCGAAAACTCAGGCGACTTTTTCAAAATGGAGTCCGTTTGAGAGATTGCAACAGCTGCATCTTGTTAGCGTTATTCCTGCAAGCTTTGTGTTAAAATTATGTGCGTGAATGGCTATGTTTATTTTTGGTTTGTACACATACAATCGCGCCCCTGAATATAGATGTTGTGCCGTTGGAGTATTGTGCGAATTATACGCAACATGACCTCGTGTTTAATATCAGACTATTATTGATTTATGGCGCCATTAATTTTAAGTAACAGCTGATGTATTCATCATCCAAATGGTCGTCGCGCCTGCTTCGAACAGCGCCATGTCTCTCCCACACATTAGTGTTTTAAGTGCTGTCTAAAATTGAATTTCGATGTGTATAGGCGCCCGCCCCTTGGATAAGACGAAGTCCGAGGCTTCCACATGTCACATACGTCAGGGTTTGGCCTAATCCACTGGGGACGCTCAATTTTTATTGCGTTCAACCTTGATCTATGGGCTAATATCAGGCCAATATATCGAAAAGTGATATCCAAAGGGTTCAACAACTGTTCTGGGGTACATTATTTACCACTGAGTGAATTTCATTGAAGGGTTTAAAATAGAAACATTAATTTAATATCGTCGACAAAATAGGTATTCAAAATTAATTAAATATGGTAGTGCGATCGATCAAAACAAGTTTCAAAATAAATTCAGTAATGCCGGTCTTGTACGCCATCATTTAGCAATTTGCATTTACAGAGTCATTCGAAATTATCGTCTAGGGGTAAACCAGAAAAAAATAATCAAGTGGACGCCATTTTGCGGTGCAAAAATGATAATTTTCTTAGTGGCCCGCCTTGTTTTTCAATGCCTCGTTTTTCGTGGCATGGACGCACCGCAATTACTTTAATAGCTATCTTCACATCATATTAAATACATACAAGGAATTTTCAACGTTCCGATTGGGTCAGATCGCCTCTGAGTGGTGGCTTAATTATTGTTTAATTTTAATTTTTTCCAAGTACATGAAAAGTAGCTTGCCTCTCAAAAATTTGATGGAGCTGGCGATATCTGTTTCGGTTGAGAAATTTATTGTTTATTATCAATGAAAATCCTACGTGAGCGTGTTTTTAATATCTGTTGGTGCCTTTTTAGGAGCATATAAGTAATTGTTTGCGTGATTCAGACAGTATGTTTGTATCGTGAAATTTGTTGAATGCATTTTATATAGTAACCCTGAATATTTTTTATTTAATCAGTGCTGTTCAAAGAATGTAATAGTTATAAGATAAATTGAAAAGGCGTAACAGTTAGTGTAAGCTAGGCGCGCCCAGAGAGTGGGGCTTGTTCGAATCACAAGGCGATGTAGCGCGTTGTGCTGAGCACGATTCTTATAGGACCTAATCTAGATTCTAATAGGTTTAAACATAAACCCTTTACTCCCATTAAATTGCTTTATGATTTATTGTATATAAAGTAAATTAATATTAATATAATTACATCTATTACGCTCTAAGTTTAAATATCTGAGGGAGAATAACCACAATTCTTGAAATAAATGTGAATGCATAATAAAGTCTATAAGTTAATTAATTACAATCGTTTAGTATTGGTTTTTCAAGTTCGGAGTCCAGTAGAAGACCAAAATAACTGCATCTTACATGCTAGATCTAAAGTTCAGTTGTGACATTACATCAGCCACTGGGAGTGCCCTGCTACACATAGGCCTCCCCAAGAAAGGGGGAATTTTACCTATAATTTCCGCTAAGTAATCGTGTTGGCAATCGCAGAGCGCAGTCTTCGCGACGTAAATGCTGCTGCCCACCCCCGCTCTGAATTTGTGCTCTGCTCTGTCTCTGATCGATATACCAGCATCTGTCGTTTCTGGTACCTTAGTCACCATACACCTGGTACAGCGGAAGGTACTATTCTACTCTGCCGGTACCTCACTACTTGAGCCTGTATTCCACATAAAAGGTTTAATAACATTGAATGTTAAAGCTTTTCAGCGAAACGCAGTGCCAAAAAGCTGGCGGAATTAAGAAATACGTTTCAAAGGACTTACACTGGCTCACATAACCAATTTAAATTGATTCCGTTACGTTCCTTCAAGTATGGTCTGCATAAAAACCGGCCGGCGATCTTACCGTGTTTCATTTTGAACCTTTCAGTCAATTAAGCTTTGCCAATTTAAGATGCCTCGTGAACGGTAGTGGGTACTGATGTATTATTCATATTGTGCCTTTGAGATAACAAGCAGCCTTTCGATACACATCTTGTGGACTGATTGGACCTCGCCAGCGGCTTCTGGTCTATTAAAATTACGGGATTAGTCGGGACTAATGGCCGGTCGGTTTTTAACGTGTCTTTATGGGTGTAAGAGGCTTAGATAGATTCTTATTGGTGATCCGTGGTGTAAATATATTGATTTATTGAAAGAAAGTTTTTTTTTTAATTAACAAAGTATGTACCGAATTGCTTCATCTATCTGAGTGCACCTAATTGTATTTAACATACTTAATACTTTTGTAAATAGTCACAATAATAGACTATATAAAAAATCGCCTAAATAAAAAAAGCAACGTCAAATATGCTGACTGTGTTCCCATCTTTAATTAAAGCATGCATTGATACGAAGATTTCAGTGGTCTTATTTTACATAGCCCAGATATGAACCCGGCTGGCCGAACACCATACACACCTATATACATTATAATGGACGATGTTGACTGAGGACCACCCAGGCCGCTGGGCGGACCACTACGTTACGTATACAGAACCGTATACCTACATACACACCGACTCGCGCTGTATACTGTGTAGGTACAAGAAATTCGGCGGTTTTCTCGCCCGCTGCGGCGTTGCTGCAATTTCGTAATTTGCGATTCGAGTTACCAATTTAAATTATTATACACCAATGTACAGATATCAGGTCGGCCCATTATGCAGCCAATCGGCTCCGGAATGAGATGATAATTTTTTCGGCCATCAAAATATTCAGGCTAAAATAATTCGCCACATTATGTGGGCGTTGTTTTGTTGAACTCTTTACTAATAAAACGCGTCTAATTTAAATTTTACATAGTAGCCTCTTTAAACGGTTCATTGAATAACTTACTATGTATACAAATTGCGGATCGTAAACCTCTTTATGACCATAATTAATTTAAATGTCGCATGAAGGAGATAAATCTTAACTGCTTTATTTATCTTTAGTGCATTGGTTACGTAATTCGTAATGTCTTCGGTCGGCATCGGCGAACTCGTAAATTGAGAAAAATTATATGCCGGAGACACACGGTCGCAACTGCTCGGCCTAGTCTGGACGGTTCCTAGACACATTTATTGACTGGCAGAACTTGTTGCAGTGCAACGTGCAATCTTAATTTGGCTCATTAGACACGGCGCGCAAATATCTACTTTACATAATTTTATCGGAGAAAATTGTGCGCGTGGGCAAATGACGACGTGATCCGTTTTAATGTAGCCTTCCTCGAAGCATGCAAACAACTATTCACTTACACGTCTGCCTACGCTGGCCCTGCCCGCTTGATTCCGTAGCTGTCTGTTTCAATATCCATTCAATTGTTAATATCCACAATATACATATTCTGTTTATATGGCGGTAAATTTTGCATTTTTGATAAGCTCTTACAGTGTCATTATTGAAGACCGGAAAAACGCTGCAAGTGTTTAGTTTAACGATAAAACGTGTTATTCACCGGCATAGTGACTTTTTGTTATTTTTTTTGCCATCTTACTGAAAGGCCACGATGACACAACTGCGATGTAAAAAAGTTAAAACAATCCACTATACGAAAAAAAATTTCTTCGCCTTTCTTAAAAAAAGGTTCCAAACCACCGATACCAAGCAACAGTTGTAAATCACGCTGAAAAGTTTTACAAATTAGTAACAATTAAAACGCTGGAGCAAACAACAGTTGTTTCAAATGTCCTCCGCAATTGCGGGACCATTAAGATTTAAGGGCGGTTTACAATCCATAGATCTTAGTCCTAAATTCTTTACGACCTTATACGACTTGCGCAATCCTTTGTCGTAAAGGCGAAGTTTCTTTTGTTTGTAACACGTGTTTCCGAACGGGTTGGTGACACTTGCGAGCGGAATCGTTCAGGATCCAAATTTTCGCGGAACGCTCTTTGTCTTATTTCTTTTGAAGTAAAATTTTTTCGGCTCCGATTACTGTTGTCAAGTTTCTCGTTTTGCAACGAAAAAATTGCGGTTGACTGCGAACAATTCATGTGTTGTTGGGAACTGGAGTTGAAATCGTGACCTGTAGCTTTACGGTTAAATAAGACTGATGGTCATTTCGTAATGTTACACGTTATATGCAATTTCATACAGATAATTTCGGATTTAATTTTAGGCATTCTGCTGGTGAAATGAAGACAGTCGCTTAGAATACCCCATCAATCTGCGAACGCGTGTACGTTGGAATGTGGAGAGCATCACAAAGTCTCGTATTTCACATTTGTTTCCGCAAAAAAATGTACATTGCCATCTAAGTTATCAACATCGGTTGTAACGGAAGCCGCGGCACACCCTAAGGAAACCGATCGCGAACAGATGATGAGGTTCTTGGATCTTCACAGCAACATTCGGCATCATTATATACCTATTAAGCCCGGGTCACACTACACGGTTTTTTGCGACCCCGCCTCTGGTTTTAATGAAGCCATTTATGTCATGTTTATTGCTTTTATGGCGCACTCAAGATTTTGAGGTAAAATTTACAAGGCGTAAATTGACAGAAGTAGACCTAATTAGTGGCATATGTGGTGTTTGGACATTTCTGTATGTTGTAGCGTTGTTATGGTGTAATTAATTCCGGTTTTTGCGTGTCCTTTGGGAGTAAAATTTTGATATAGTGTACTTGTTACGCCGAAATATTATATTTTACTTTTACAGCCTAATTAAACAGCGATGTCCACAGCCCCATTTCATGAGCAAAATATTTTGTAAATAAGAGTAGGTATCTAATTCGGTTGTGTCTTAAAAATGGCATGGCATCCGAACAATCGATTGTTGCAATACTTTTTTTACTTCAATATATATTTATTTTGATATATTTTATTATTATATGATATTTATCAGAAATAGAACACCAAAATACACAGAACACGTTACTATACCCAATTAGATAAAGTGGCGCAGTTCGCTTCAACAGTAATCAACATAAACCAACAACAACCTAATCTAAACAGTGTAGTAGAAAGAAAGGTCCCCCAGTATTTACGTACCAGGCTTTCACGGCTTTTCTAATTAGTATCACTCAATTAACCACTACTCCGGCCCGAATTTTTGTTAATAATTAAAAAGGTTGCACTTAAGCTCGTGGGGTGATTTAAGTTACGGCCTGCTGCCCAAGGAGAATGTTTTAAGTTAAGTTGTAATGTGGTGAGACTCTTACTTATTTTGCACTTGATGCCGGGAATACTGGGCACTATAGTATATATTTTACGCGGGTACATAAGTATAAGTACGCATGCTATTTGTTGACATCAGATTCAGTTATGTATTTATTTGAATTTTGACGATATTATTTTGCGGTCTACTCAGATGTTGTGTGTATTCACACAACATCTGAGTAGACTGCATAAATGTTTATTACTTAATACTTAATATATATAATACATAAAAAGGACGTATAAGCTATAATTTGTCAAAATACAAGGGGCTACCCTTTTTTTATCCAATAACAGACAGGCAAAATCCTTGGCTAAATAACACAATAATTAACAGTTTTCAGTGGCGGTTCACTTAACTTCATACCAATCATTAGAAGTCTACAGCTTAACATAGGTCTTCGCGAAAAAGAGGGAATTTTACCCGCGAAAGCTGCTGCCCACCCCAGCCCTGTGGTCCCGGTATCTTAGTTGCCTCTTACGACACCTGGTACAAAGGGAGGTACTATTTTACTCCGTCGGTACCTCACGGCTATTATTTAACTTGTGCGCTTCTAATTAGTAAGGTGTTTCGGTGACCGTTTTATCGAGCTAATGTTATTTTTCTTAATTAGTAAGTTTAGTAATAATTATCAACCATTTTTGTTATCTGATTTCGGCGTCTGTTTATTGTAACTAATTAGCACAGAAAGGAAGAATTAATAACAAGCACAATTGATTGTTTCTGTAAATGCCATAAATTACAAAGTTTGCTCGAAAAGTTTTCAAAAAAAGTACACAGTATCTTGATACTTGAGTTAATGAAGGCACTTAATGTGTTGGTAACCCTCTGAAGCCGCCGGTCTCGGGTTCAACTCCCGGTGCTTTATTTTAGTCTGCTTTGCGGGCAATGTGTTCTCGAGTGCGTATGAGAGGATGGGTTAAATTTAACACTTGATAGTCTCATGCAGGGTTACACTGATCGTGCACATGGTGGGAAAGTAGATTAATATAGATATAAAAAAAAAGTTCGTCATAGTGATAAGTAATAGAGTTGTGCTGGGAATTATTTATATTAATACTTATGTGTACCTATCTATGTTTACCGAGCATTTGTGATCCTACTTGATACGGCTTAAGTATAAAACGAAGTCTTTATACTGAAGTCAAATTGGCATAGATAATTCACAATTGTATGTTGAACTAATTCTATCCTTTGCGTTCTGTCTGTCTGTTAGGTATATTTCAGGCTGAAACCGTATGTATTATTTTATTTCGGAAATCATTATTTAAAGAAAAGGGAGAAGGAAATATGTAAGAAGCTATACGTTTATCAAATAAATAAACCGATTTTTGTAAGAAAGACAAATAAAAAATAGAGTTAAAAAATAACAAAAAATTGCAGGCTATTCCATTTGTACCACACCTTAAGCACGATTTCCCTAACCGTGTAAAAAATCCGAAAGCAATTTTCTTAACGGAGCTTAAATTCGTATGTTGTACATTGTAGGTACTTATTGGGTATTTTTGGTAACAAAAAGTACTGGGCGTGCGATCGAAATGCTATACATTAAAGAGCACGCAACACCGCGGCATGCAATGAAAGCTCGGTACATAACCGACGCCGCGGGTTACAGTATATAGGGCTGCCAATCAATTTTGAATTCATTAAAAAAATGCCTTTGCGACAAAATTATGCTCAGGGTATTACTATTCTGATTTAATTCCTTTACATTCCTCCATTTTTTACATAACTTAGAAATGTACGTGCTTGCCTCAAACTTTTACATTTTCTCACACTTCAATTTTGAACAGAAATTGTGGAACTTACTATGAATGGTGAATTTTTTTTTGTGTAATATTAATACAAGAAAATTAAATGTTAACAGCAGATTCGTTTTTGTCCTCCTTTAATCTTGTGTGTACTGTAATTAAACTTGCATTCAAGTCATGTTAAGTAAGTTGAAGTTTATGCGCAAGAGAAAGCGTTCGTGCCAGCCCTACGGGATGCCGTTCGAATTTTCGCGAGCAGCGGCTGTTGGCCTTCAGTTATCAGCGGATCGAATTCTCGGTAACCAATTCAAAGGCACCCAGAGCTGGACCACTTCAGACTCATTATTACTAAGGAATTTTTATGCCAAATAATATTAAACCAATGCTGGTGGCATTATAAATCGACCAAATAAAATGTCCAACAATTTGAGATAGCATCAGATGAATGCGCAATTTATATAGTAGCATACACTCGTGGTTATGTTTCTTAATCAAGTTGAGAGTCGGTGAGCGCGCAAAGGCCCGCCTCGCCTCCATACATCAATATCGACGTTCGAACGAAATGAAGCTGTCGTCATCGCCAATTGTAACGTCATTTGAGCTAAGCTGAGCGAGACAAGCGGACCCATTCAACATTCAAACGAAGAATCGAAGCCTCAACTCCACCATGCGATGACCCCTTGACTAACACGTGTTTCCCTTTGTTGCAGGAGCGAACGGCTTGAGAAGACGAGGACGACAAACCTACACTAGATATCAAACGCTAGAGTTAGAAAAAGAGTTCCACACGAACCACTACCTCACGCGAAGGAGACGCATCGAGATGGCGCACGCGCTCTGTCTCACGGAGCGACAGATCAAAATATGGTTCCAGAACAGGAGAATGAAGTTAAAGAAAGAGATTCAGGCAATAAAGGAGTTGAACGAGCAAGAGAAGCAGGCGCAAGCGCAGAAAGCGGCGGCGGCTGCGGCGGCTGCCGCGGCGGCTGCGCAGGGCCACCCCGAACACTAGGGCCCGGCCCGGCTCAGTGATACGATCGCAGTCCGCCGAACACTCCCTGGCTTTGTGTTTGTACATTGTTTGTAATTATTTTCGTTATTTAAGTGTTGTTCGGTTGTTGTGATTATTTTTTAAATTAATTTTTAACTAGACACATGTTTTCTAATTGATTGAACGAACAATAAACTGTTAAATGCTAGAGTAGAAACGGGTCGTATTATTTTGTGTTTCGGGTTTTTGTTTTATTTGTTGTTTTATATTGATTTGTTTAAATATTTTAATTTGCTATCGTCAAAGGCGTTCGGAAACCAGTGCAATTTGTAGGAATCTCTTCCGTGTAAAATAGTGTAGGTGTATCGTAGTGCGTTTTACGTTATGTGCGACCGCAGCGCCCCCCTCGGCGGCGTCGGCGAGACGAACTATATTGTACAAATTTAATATGCCTACCAAAGAGACTCGGTCTCGTACCCATAAAGCTAAGTAATAAAGAGTCGTAAGTTAAATTAATTATCCGCTATTCTAAAGGACTCGTGTGTGAAACAAATAACCTTCCGCGCCATCTAATCCTTCAATACTCTCGCATAAGTTATAGTGTAATCGTGATCGTGTTCCTGCAGTTTTAATAGTCGGTGAAGTTAAACAAATTGCCATAAATATAAGTAGTTATTATTAGGTAGCCGTGTAAATAGTTAGGGTTATGTTTGATGGAAGTGAGCGGTTTGCGATTGCGCCGGCGCCGCGGAATGGGCAGAAAAAGCAGCGGGGCGAGAGGGAGCGACGGAGGGGCGCGCGCCGCGGTCCGCCGGACAAGACTAGGTGAGTTTTTGTCAAAGTCACCGGCGTGCATTATTTATCGAGTGGAGACGGTCGCGAAAAACTCACTCCTTGTCACCAGCCGACGTTGGACGCCATTTTTGAAATCGCTCGGGCGGCTTGCCCGGCTCTGCCCTTTTGCAATGTTTTAATTTACTAACTGACGACAAACGCTTTGATGTTCCCCGGCCCTCTCCGCTCGCTCAATCTATCAATAAGGTGCACCTGTTCATTAAGATATTACCTTTTATTTATGTCTATGGTCCGTTGGAGATAATTCTTCGTTCCGCTATGTAGACTAGCCGACTAAACTACTTTTACATGTCGATTCTGACATTTGTACGAGGCGGTTTAGTGGGTACATAGTAGATAGGTTCGAAGAACGTGATAAATGTGTCCAGCTCGTTCTTTATTCCGTAAGCATGCATAATGACTTCATTGACTCTGAGCAGCCGATGGTAACTATTGATTGGATTGGCCTAAAGTCTGTTCCTCTTCGATGCCTTATATGGGCAGTAAGGAGTCAAACGACCGCTAAAAACTGAATTCCGCGGACAGTGTAGCGTCAGCACAAAAACATACCTGGAATACCTTATTACCCACTCGATTCAAATATTCATGTTGAGAAACGTTGGCTACATTTATACGTACGTGCTAACTCTTTAAATTGGGATTTAAATCTCATATCTTGAGACTCAGTGGAGGTAAAAACGGTGTAAGCCTTCTTAGGCGTTGTTCTGATATGGTTAAAGGTTCAGAGTTACAAATGAGGAACAAACACGTGACGAGTGTTTTTGTTTAGTACACACGTATGACAAGGGCATGAAATACCAACATTCTTGAAAAAAACTTGGATATGGATAAATAATTCAGTGTACATGAATTGCTTGGAAACTCTAACAACTCTACTCGTAACCTCGCCACTTACGACACATTTAGCAACGCTGTTTATTTTTATATTAAAGGTATAACATAGAAAAAGTATATTATATTTTGTTTGTTCGTATAGGTTATTTGTTTTACCAATATAAATAAATTCACAGTAGATAAGTCGCTTAAAGCACTTGCATTTCGGACATCAGATAACAAGGCATTCTGATTCCTATATAATAATATTAATATACTCTTTATTATAAACCAATGAAAACAACACAAGCACATCACAAAAACATGGAATAGTAGGTACAAGAGGCGGCGTTATCGCTAAATGCTAAAGCTGGTGAAAGTTTGAGGTGCATTTAGTACATACATACATAATAATAAATATACATATATACATATAATACACATACATTCAAATACTTATAAAAGATAAAGTTACAGATCATGTAAAGTGACAGAATATAATATAATACTGAAATAAATATTATACATAGACATTTATGCTGTTGGTCCTGGGTAGGGATCGAATCCCCGGCTCTTGGCGCACAAGATAGGAACACTATCATCTGCACCATCATATACTTCAAATATGTTTTCTATATAATGACTACTTTTTAACGGCATTAAAACGCGGTTTATTTAACTTTACATTTCTCGACGTTTCGGTTACCTTTCGGCAACCATTCTCTAGATTGGCAAAGTATATTGTGTCAATAATTGAAAGTTAAAATTTCTACTTCCATAATTTTTAAATTATTTATGGGTTTTAATTTTGTACGTTCGCATTTCCATCCACGCAGTAGGTAGGTACTGACCGTATCTTGTAATATTTCCATTGTTTATTTTTATAAATATTATAAACAATACTGACCACACACATAATAACATCAACAAAAATCACAAAACATTAATATGTATTAGTGACACAAATTATAAACGGCATTTATTTTGCTGGCGGTACAAAAGTCGGCCATGTTTTAGCCAGGCCCAACCTGCCAATACGACGATAACAGATAATTATTTAGCAGATACCAAAAATTATTGGCCGGTCCAATATGAACGTATCGCGGCCTTTTAACATCTTCATCGAGCCACCAGGTCGTATTCTAATTTTGATTTTAATGACATAATCTTCAGCGCTTGATGGTTCATTAAAACTTAACTTAAGTTATATACATAAATACAATTCATCCACTATAATATAGATTTGTATTAGTCTCTTGTTTATATTCTTGTTTGTGTTACCTATATACATAAATTGAATTGAATGTACATGTTACGATGCATTCTAAGTATATATGACGCATATAATATATATATATATATATATATATATATATATATATATATATTAATTATCTTAATTCTGCACGTCGCTTAATAAGGTTAATTCAGCACGCAAGAACCACAGGCATCATCCAATTAAATTGGCTAACCCGTAAACTATTCCTTCAGCGAATAGAAAATAATGATCACAGTAGCCAATGTATGATTACAATTACCAATAACAGCCCCTTACTGTGTTTCTCACTTAATTAAACGATATAGTAGAGGAGGCAGATGCTAAGGTAAAAACTAAATGTATTCGTCAATAATACGCCTTGCACCATGGACGCACCATAACGAACCCGTGACATTTGTAGCTTTTTTCCAAATGTGACACTTATAAGCACTATCATGAATCTATATAATTAGATCATAATTCTGTTGAAATATATTTTTTACCACATACAAAACCGGACAATTTACGAGCGCTTTCCTATAAACAGGCTTACAGAAAATAACCTTATAGTGCCGTTGGGAACGCCAGCTCATTTTCATATAATCGTCTTTATTACAATACACACTCCCATGTACGACGCGGAGAATTTTCGAGTTAATTAGACTAAATATTGAATAATGCATGACTGATTAATCAATGCGTTGACGTTTTTATTTTTATTTAAATTAATTGATATTCAGCGGCGGTTTCTTATTAAATATTGCAATTTTATAAGGCTCCTGGAACCTGTTTTGTAATAAAATGATGGTGAGATGCGCGGGCGCAAGCGCGGGCGCGGGCGGCGGGCTATATATCTTATGTACTACAAGTCCGGTCCCTTGGAGATGAGAGATTTCTGCTGGGCGGACGGGACCGTGGTACCCAGCGTTGCACCGCTAGACATGTTTTAAAGATTATAACATCGAACATGTATTTTGCAATCTTAATTACTCACATATTTACTTTATATTTGTTATGCTAATAATTTTTTTTGTACATCCAACTGTTTTACGCATACATATTCCATAGGATCTCTATAAACTTTTAATTTATAGATTAATTATCTTTGGGAATGAGCCATAAGAATAACGCTCGACTACTGTTTGTAAGATTTTTGTGAATCCCACATGTTTAGTAATTTAAATGAGACATTCGGGTGATTTTTGTCATCTGTTGCTTTTAAACACCATATTTTATTTGTATTTGATTTGTTAACGAGACTTTGCAACATCACAAATAAATGTTATCTACAAACTAGAGACTTATTGTATTATTTCACTGTCCAGACAGGTTCTCTTTGCTAAGCAGAGGCCAGCAACCCACCACAATACATAATAGCCGTCACCTTGATGTCGTTCCAACTCGCTGTTTTGACTATCTCACGAGTGACAAATACACTCCAAAAACTATATTTCACAATTTCTTTGCTATTTCTCGTAAAATTTCAAACGATTGTAATATGAACTCTATCACGTTGTGTTAAACGTTTGAATTCTGTGTGGTTTTATTGTGGTGCCATAGAGATGGGATTCGAATGGTTTCGCTCGGGCGGTTCGTGCGACGAGATAGCATCTCTCACCCGACCTGCCCTGCCTTCCTACACGACAGTGACTCTTTTAACTGTACTGTGGTTGTACTGAGGATCGTGTCCCGGGGTGGCTCGGCGAACTCGTTTCTTGCATTCAAAACAGACAATGGTAGATATGTAGAAAGTGGATTGAACTTCCTAGAGGTAAATCGAAAAAGACGGGCTATTTTAACGACGTTTACAATAAAACTGTTAAATATTGAATTATACAATTAAATCTTGATTATAATTTTTATATCTTGTCACTGTAACGTTTCATTATATATGTGTTTATTGTGTATAAATTTAAGTTGTACCTATTTATTAGTATGTAAGTTTATTGTTATGTAGACATGTATAGTATTATTATTAAATTTACTTTATTTTATTTTTATAAATATTTTATTAGTAGTAGATGCACATCTAAGAACCCTACCATATTTTTTTCTTACATGTCCATCCAAAGGTTGCCTGGAAAAGATCGCCCTCAGCGATAAGG